>VXAB01007533.1:0-11422 GCA_013399175.1 Odontophorus gujanensis | reverse complement strand
TTTTTTTTTTTTTTTTTTTTTTTTTACAATGGTTTAAGTCCTTCAGCAGGAAACCAAAATCAAGACAAACACATCCCTCCCTGAAACCAAATCCCCTCCCGTATACCTTTCTTTCCCTTCCCCCCCCCCCAACACTCCATGGTTCTATATGTGCTGAAAAGAGAAGAGTAAGCTTAGAATAAATCTAATGAATCAAAGGAATAAATGATAACGATAGTAAAGAATAAAACCCAAACCCAAAAGACCACAACACTCCTGTGTTGTCATTGTCTGAGTGTCTGTCCCTATCTCTCTCGGAGGCTGCAGGCATCAATTTACATAGTACAACCAGTAAACAAGGTTGAAGAATCCAAAGGTGATTGGAAAAATGATTCTTGACCACTTGTCAATGGTGCTGACATCTGTTAGGTCTGGGATTTTCAGCTTCAGCTTAGATGACCGCCGACGGAGACGGCAGTTGGCACGGTTGCGGGCTGCGGCATGGTGGGTCAGTGAGACATGGCGGTCCAGGGTGGGGTGGTGACCAAATCCATCCCGGGAGGCCAGCTGCTTGCGGAACTGGATTCCTGAGCCTTCAAAGGACATGACAGAGTTTCGAGAGTCGCCAACGCTGCTCATCATGTCCGTGGCCAGAAGCTCATTGTTCATCTCCAGAGTGCTGAGGAGGATGTTACCATAAGGGTCAACCTAGAACAGGGGAGACAGAGAGAAAGCTAGCAAGGATGTCTTGTGCACTGTGTGTGCAGCTGTGCCACCAGGGATGATTTTGAATTGCTTTCTGTGTATCAGTACTGCTCTTTGGGCTGTAAGTGGGCTCTGAACCCAGACTTCTGCATTTGCAAAGGTCATCCATTGATGTTGGTTGTCCACAGGCTGGTGCCTGTGTTTGCAGAAAACTTGTGAGTGGAGTAATGTGTTTCTGCCAACAGAGAAGGACCAAAAGCTACAAGGGTACCTTAGGGTACACCTGCCCTTGCAGGAGGATGGTCCTGATGCAGCTGGCTTGAGGATGATGATCAAATGATCAAGGAGAAAAATTCCCAGTAAACACTGGGAAGGGGTCCTTCTTGGCATCTGTCTGCAAACTTCAGTAGACATATGTTTATCAGACAAAGGAGTTTCTTGTGGTGAAGAGATAGGATGCTCCACAGCTCATCCAGGACTGAATGAACAGTGGAGAGTTTGAATTCTCCTACCACAATGAAAGAAGGGGACAAACCTGTTCTCTCACCCTCTTTTCTTCATAACGATGGCGCTCATTGTTGGCCTTGCTGATCCGTTCACTCTGTTTCTTCTGCTGCCGGGGGCCTCGTCCAAAGAATATGTAGTTGACAAAAGCATATTCCAGGAGTGCCAGGAACACAAAGACAAAGCAGCCCATGAGGTAAACATCAATAGCCTTGACATAAGGGATCTTAGGGAGAGTTTCCCGCAGATGAGTGTTGATGGTAGTCATTGTGAGTACCGTGGTGACCCCTGTAAGAAGAGGGTAGGTGTTCTGTTATCAAGGTGGGGTGGTTTTCTGAAATGCCAATCTCAGCTTCCCCATCCCTTCTCCCATCTGGACTGAACCTCAAAGCAGCAAAACTGGGAAGAAAACTGTCATTATTCTAAGATTAACTGCTCATTGCAGAAAATAAACAAGCTATCAATAGTGAGAGAAAATGTAAAAGCTCAGTAGCATCAGGACAATGTGGATCAATGTTCTCTGGATCTCAGTTCTCTGAGTCCTCCCTGATCATCCTTCTTTCACTCACTGTGATAGGAAATACACAGTCTTGCTTTCAGTCTCTCAAATTTTCTCCTCCATATTTTCTACTTCATGAACTCAAAGGGCACTACTGAATGCCTCAGTATCCTTGACATGAATTTCTAATATACCATGTCTTTCTAATTCCATAAATATAAGAAAGAGATAAGAGACTCCCACTTTGTGAGTCTCTCTTCTTTTAACTGCCTCAAGGCTTCTATCTATTTCCTTGACTCCATCAATTCCTACCTTTTTCTCACCAGCTTTACCACTCACTACTTCAATCATCTGAGCTCCTTCCATGGCTCTCATGTTCTCCTTTTTATGGGTACTCATATTTCCTGCATCTTAAATAAATATTTCTCAGTCTCATTGACCACCTTTTTTTTTTGACCATCATCTCAGTCTCCAAGAGCTTGGCGCATCACAATTATACTCTCAGGTTCATTCCTTTCCTTCAGTTTGTTCTCAGCCTCTGGCCTCACATTTGTCTCTTCAATAGTCTTCTGCCAGCTTCAAAAATGGCAACTGGACTTCATGATTCTTTTGGAGCAGTAACTTCGTCTGTTCCACCTAGTCTTCTTTTTCTTCTTCTCAATCTCAGCCGTCATGTTTTTACTACTACTTCACTGATTTCCTGAAGTGCCCTTCCTCCTCTTCTCTGTTGGCAGCATTCCAGACCAAGTTCTTTGTCTGTACTTTTATTATTCAACATAACTTTAATTTGCTCTTCAATTTTCAGCCCTACCTCTACTGTGATTGTTCCCACATCTGTCTGTGCATCCTGGAGTTGTGCTTGTCCTGTTTCCCCACCAACTTTATTGCTTTTAGTGTCATCCCTGACAACAGACTTAGGGAGCTAATAGTCGTCAGTTCACAGAAGAGCAGACAGAGGGAAGATACAACAATAATTTTTGAGTACCTGGAAGTCTGGTGGAAATAAAGGGGGAATAAAATGTTCTCCATGTCCACCAAAGACAGACAAACTATCATAGAGATTTAGAGCAGAGGAAAAGAAGGAATTTCTGATTGTATGAGCAGGCAAATCCGGAGGTATAGTAGTTAGAGGAAGCTACAGATTCTCCTTCTTTGAAGGTTCTTAGAAGCAAGAGAGATGGAGAGCTGTCAGGAATGGCTCATTGAGCGCTGTTCCAGTTCTGATCTACAATGTTTTTCTTCTGTTTTCTCCTTTGAATCCAGATATCAGCTCAAACTCAACAGCTGTGCATCTCACATCCACCCTTCTGCTTGTACTCTCCCTGTGAGAGTCTACTTTGTCTACTGTGGTCTCTTTTTATCCTCACTAATGATACTCTTGTCACTGCAACTTACCTTTTTAAATTACCATGTTCCTCTTTTCCCTTTCTTGCTCCATCCTCTCCAAACAAGCACAGACAGATCATTTCTTTTATATGTCTTTGTACAAACCACCACTCCTCTGCCTTCTCCTAAAGCTAATTTAAGCTCCCAGTCTTCTTTGTAAAACCCAACCTTTACCTATGCTCATTCCTTCTCAGAGCCTTTTCCCCTCCACAGCTGAAATCTTCCCTCCTTGCCTCTCCTGTTTCCTCTGAACTTCCTATCATGTTGTATACCCCCATTCAGATATGCCAGCCACCCCATTTTTCTCCTGTTCCTTCCTCAAAATCCTCATCTGCAATCCACCCCCACTTCCCTTCTGTTGCTTAAAAGATCTCTTTTTTTCCTCTTGCAGGAAAACATCCCTATTTAGGGGAGCATATGTTTAAGAAAATCTTTTACTTTACTCTCCCACATTTGACTTGGTTATGAAGGTCTTCAGTCACAAACAAATGTCTGTATTGGACCTAAAATATAATGAAATTATGTAATCCCACTTTCTTTATTTTCTTAAACTTTTAGCCATTCACTCACCATTCTTACTGGTCTTTGGCCATCCACTCTTAGCATTTATCATCCAACTAACCTGCTCTCAGCACACCTGTTAATCAAGAGATGCCCAGACTTATCTATTTAAGAAAACAGGTACAAACTGGAGTGAGGGAGCTGGTGGGTCCATATCATGTCATAGTATCGTGCATCTGAGAAGCTGTGACCATGTATACCTTTGTTACAGAGAAACAAATTTCCCACAGAAATCTATAATGCAACTTTTACTGATTCAAATAATACAGACTCAAGCTTGGGAGATAACGATATTTCAAACAAAAAATGTAACACTTCAGGCTGAAAACTTGCAGTTTGTTCTCTGAGGAAATGTCATTCTTTTGGAAGGACAAATTTGATAGAACTGTCTGTCTAGTTTAGATGCTACCTCATAGAGAAAAAGGTATTTTCTTTCTTAGAACCATCCTGTTTGATCTTCTTCAGATCTCACATTCTTCAGTGTATAATGAAAAAGTACCTACCCAGTGCCACTCGTGCAGCAGAAGCATCATAATTGATCCAGAAGGACACCCAGGACAGAATGGTGATGAGGATAGATGGCATGTAAGTCTGTAGGATGAAGTAACCAATGTTCCTCTTAATTCGGAAACTCAAAGATAAGCGCAGGTATGAACCTGTCAGTGAGATAGTAAAGGGAAATGTTGTGTGAGAGGAAGGCAAAGTTGTGTTTACAACAGGAGCTTTTACTGGGATAATGTTCTCAAGAGGCACTGATGATGAGGAATCTCCCCTCTTTTTTTCCTTGTGTTTTACAGACTCATCAGAGGAGAGGGCCTCTTCAGAGTCTGCTCAATTGGCTTGGAATATTAGGAAGAAAGGAAGCTCTACAAGTTACAGTATTATATCAGACATCATGGGAGAACGTCTGTTCAGTACTCAGTTGAAACTGCTTTTATGGTATGTGCCAGTAAGATGTGGGCTTGCTCAGGAGACTTCAACCCTATATCTGGATGCAATAAGATCTTTTTCCATTGTTTCATGTGCTAGTTTTTCCTCCCAGCAGCAATGAAGATATGAATAGTATTTTCCCCATGCTGTTCTAAAACTGGGTTATGGTCAGACTGGGCAAATTTGTACACAAATAGGGTACCATTAGTTAATCTGTATATCTTTTTTCTTTTTCAAGCTCCTCCTAATCTTTTAGCAAATCTAATGAGGATAGTGACAACAATAAGTACTTTTACAGTTCTTCCTCTGGAGCATGGTGATTTTGACAGGGACAAAGCAGCAACCATCTCATTGCTGTGAAACAAAGTCCAAGCCGTTCCTCCTTTTCACCTCCTCCCCTAATCAACACAACAGGCTGAAATATGAGTGTAATTGTGGGTTGGCAGCTAAGCTAGCAAGAGAAGAACAGTCTTTAATGATCAGGGAGGAAGACTGGGAAAAGAAGGTTATATTTTCTCATCACTGTGTACCATTTATGCAGTTTGAATGCAGTACTTCACCAGTCCTTTTTTTTAAGGTCATATTCATTCAGATTGCAGAATTCTTTTGGAAGAGACACTGCTTCTTGTAGACATCTAGATTACTTCTGCAATGGGACCCTGCTCCTGGCATGTCCCTCGAGGTGCCACCGTAACAACATCCCCATCTGCCACCACCATGGACATACTTTGGCTGTTACTTCATGGCATTTCAAAAATCATCCCATTTAACATGTATGGCACACTGCTTAGGCAGTGAACTCCATACCAGATCAAAATGAAGTCAGCAACCAAAATCCAAACCCCTCCAACTTTCCAACTGGCAGTATCTGAATTGTCCTGGGTGTTCTCTCCAGATCTTGTTGTAGTGTGCAGATGGGCAATAGACCACTTGCTTTTCAAGAGAAATATTCTGCTGCTTACTGCTGCACCTACATCGACTTTGAGAGACAGTTTGAAACCACATAAACACAAGATAAAGGCTGAGAACCTTCTAAGAAGGTTCTACTTTGAATTCAGCTGGTGTTTCAGCTAAGAAATGAAAACAACTGCTGTAATAAAAATAAAAATGATTCCACAAGTCTTCAAAGAGACAAATTCAATGGGTACAGAAGATGGCTCTTTTTCAGATGAACAGGACCCTAAGCCTAGATCCTAATTTAATACCTCAACAACTGCATCAGATGAGCAACCACATTGACTGAGATCAACAGAAGGTTTATGAATTCCATCACATCTCTTGGGCAGAGACTCACCGGTGGTGAAGACCACTTCCCTGCTGACCAGTCTCTGCTCAATAATGGTGAACTGGGGCAGTTCTAGCACCTCCATCCCTGTGACAGCAGAATCATTTCCTTGCCAGAAGAAGACAATGTCATCAACCGTGTAACCATCTGCAGAGGTGGAAAAGCAGAGAAAGAAAACTAAGCTGACAAGCTGTAGCAAATGCCTACCCCGTTTTCTCTAAGGTGATTTGGAAGAGGATCCAAAGGAAAACCCACACCATCAGACAGAAAGCACAGCCCCTTCTTCCTGACATAATTTTCTTCAGCTGAGCTTGGCAGTACACCCACCAGGAGGAGAGGAGAAAATTGGTCAGAACCCCCCTTCTGGCTAGGATTCAGGACAAAAAGATGGGAAATGGTCCATCAGGTCTTGACTCGTGCTGCATAATCTCCATGGTTAACGTGATGGGGAGTTGTGCATTGGAAGCTGTTATCGAATGCACAAAACATGGCATTTTGCTTTTTAAAGCTGCCTCCTTTTACCAGAAGGGGGAGATCACAATACATTCTGATGTGGACCAGGTAAACAGAGCCTCCAAGTATTAAAAATTCCCAGGGAGAAAAAGATTTACAACAGTGTTGAGAATAAAACTGAGCATCAGTACATCTCCCTCTTTTAAATATTCTCAGCCAAAATTTGGAAGCACACAGAGCCTCTGAGGCTGGGGTCTGCCTTTGTCAAGCTCTGGCTGGAAAGAGCACTAAGGGAAGAAGAAAGTAGGGGAAATCCAGCTGGTGACAAATGCTCATTCCTTATTTTTCAGGGTAATGGATTTGTTCAGAGGTTAACTCAGCTGAGGGCATAGCCTTAAGCTTTTTAACCCTGAACAATAACAGGGCAGGCAGGACTGTACAGGCTGCGGGTGCTGTGAAGCCCATAGCCATATCCCAGGTGCTTTGGCCTCATTTGGAGCAAGGCCCAGGGAATGAGAACATGCAGCTCCTCTCACATTAGTGTGATGATCACAACCCTGCCCATTGCACTTGTGTGCAAGGAATGATCTCCACTTGCAAATCGGTGCTGTTTGTAGCAAGGTATGTTTTGCAGCACAACTGTTTTCAGACATGGGATGGCATCCTGAGAAAAGCGTGGCGCTGCATGGGAACACTGCTGTGCTCAGACAAGCACTGTGATATGCACAGGCTTTGGTACGGCACCACAAAGCTTTGTTCAGAGCATGAGCTTCACCTATGCCCCCACAAAGCCTGTATTTACAACCTGCACTGCAGCATGGCAGTCAGCCTCAGCCACAAGCCCTGGCAGCAGTGGTGGTTGGCTAGCAACACCCAGCAAGGTCAACATCTGCTACAGAGAGCTGCCATCAATGCCAGCACTAGTTTGTCAGTGACAGCATGGGAATGAAGAGCTGTAGGATGCACCACAGAGGAGAAGGAATTATTCAAATTGGCCTCAGGGGCCAAGGATTCCCTCAGCTCATGGCTGAACTTTTGAGGACGGTGTAATGCTGCAGGTCCTGGGTGGACAAAGTCCTGAGCAACCTGTTCTGGTCTCACAGCCAACCCTGCTTTGTGCTGGGGGCTGGACTATCCCACCCAGAGGTCCCTTCCAAACTGCATTATTTGATGACGCTGTGGCCTCCAAGCCCACACCTTGTACTCTCAGTCATTACTGTGCTTATTCACTGATGCTAAAAAAGTGGAAGATTGTTATCAAGTTCTATACCAGATCTTTGGTATAAATCAACCAAGCCAGGCCTGTACCTTCTCCCTTGTGACAGCTTCTGCTCCATGGATGACTGTGGTAAAGCACCCGGACCCATGAGCTCAGGGATTCAGAAGAACCCTGAAGTCACCTCACCCACTGCAGACACCGAAGTGGCACAGGTTGCTGCAGTGCCTCCTTACTCTAGCTTTGTGCACCTGTCTCATAGCAAGGCACTAAGAACAAAAGCTCCCATCAGCTGGCTCCAGTGGCTCAGACCCTTGCAGCTAACAGTGCATGTGAGTTTACATTTGAATCCATCTGACTCAGACCTTCAGGCACCTGTGGCCACTCTTTGTTTCGCGACGGGGTTACAGAGCCCTTCCCACCTTCTGCAGAGGTGCACCCAGCCTGTAAACAAGTCACCTCTCCACCTCCCTTGCAGTAAACAAAGCAGGCTGAGCTATTTCAGTTCCTAACTGCAAAACATCTGCTCCAGCCCTTGAATGCTTTTTAGCATCTTTTTCTCAACCTCTTCTGATTTCTCAGCTTCCTTTCTAAATTATGGAAACCAAAATTAGAAAGAGCCCCTTTCCCAGTCTCACCAGCGACACATGCAGAGGCCAATCGATTCCCTGCTCTGAGTCACTGCTCCCCTGGTTTATATAACCAAGGCTTGCTCCAGCCCTCCGTGCCAGAGCCTTGCTACAAAGCCTCCAGCAGCAATGCTCAGGGCTGAAATCACTCCATCGAGTCTGGGCTGGTGCAGGTCCCGTCCCTCAGTCTGACAACCTGGCTCCTGCACCCAGCTGCAGACCTCTGCATTTAGCTGCATTCAGATGTACTCAGGATGGATGTATTCAAATCGGGATGTATTCAAATGTGCAGCGAGCAGGCCACGCAGACTGCTATCTTCATCATCCACAAATTTAACAGCAGTGACTTCAAATTTACTTCCTGATCAGCAATGAAAATGTCAAGTTACAGTAACTAATTTTAGGAGATCTCGCAGTTAACTAGCTCTATCCCATTCATCCTATGACCTGCTGATACTGAGGACCAATCTTTTTTTCTAATGTTATTATGCAATATGAAATCAAATGTTTTTCAAGAAGCCATTTTTTTTAAAGCGGTTCGAAAGGGAAAGGTTGCTCAGTCTAAAAATAAATGTTCCACTTTGATTTGCGCTTCAGAAAAGAAAACCAAGTTTCCACTTCAACTTTAAAAAGAAGCACAACTTTCAGAAAGTCGTTTCAACCTGAAATATCATGAAGTATTGATACAACGTCTTAAGATGCCAGATGAATGGCTGACCTCATCACTTTTTTATTAAGTCCTGGCACAAAATCAGGAGGGGGCTCATGGAATGAGGGCTGGTTTGGGGGCAGGGGCTTGGATCAACAGGCAGCGTTAGCATGGGCTTATCCCCTTCAGGTAAGGTCAGTACATTGCTATGGGAAGGAGACCCCAGCTGCACACTGCTGCTTTCTTCTCAGAAAGAGTGGTGATGCATGGGCACAGGCTGCCCAGGGAGGTGGTGGAGTCACCATCCCTGGAGATGCTCAGGAACTGCGGAGATGTGGCACTGAGGGACGTGGTTAGTGGGCAGTACTGGTGGCAGCTGGCCAGTTGGACTAGAGATCTTAGAGGTCTTTTCTGACCTTTATGACTCTATGATTCTACAAACCTAACACTCCTGCACCACAACCCATGGTGGGGTTTTCTGTTTGCTTTCATTCTGTTATTTTTTTAAGCCAAGCATGAAAAGAGCATTGTTCCAAAGTTGTGTGGATACGGAAACAAACAAAATGGAGCCCCACGGATTTCCAACATGCACGAATGTGAGAGATAAAGGCTCTTAGCAGTGAAACCACGAGTCTCTTCATGTCGGTGTGGATCTTAGAAATACTGTAAGGAAATGTAACTTCAACTAACAAATTGGCTTGACATGTCCCATTAAGAACAAAATCACAACATGGGGAACTGTGGGTAATTCTCTGCCTTCTGTTTTCTTGGCTGTACCATAAACTATTCTCAAAATACACAAGAGTGCCAGAAATGACATGCCATTAGAGACTCCAGGAGGACCTCGTTTACATCCCATTACCCGCCACGCCAAGAGCTGCTATCACTGAGCATCCCGAGCAGGACCGGGGCTGCCAGGCAGAAGAGGCTGGGGAGGCAGCGCCATGCCTGCCGACTGCTGATGCCATGGGACCTCTTTTATGAAAAAAGCAATTCTCTGATAATCACCACTGAAGCTGCATCATCATTACTGTGAGATCTGCTGCTCTGGACCGCTCCTGCGGGGATACTGCAGTGCATTTTTATGAGGGAGAGCCGGACCTCCCTTGGCCGCAATGGTCAGGGAGGCTTTTCATGGGCATCCAAGGAAAATCTAGGTGAGGAGGGGCTGTGGGCTCTGCTCCCATCTCCTGCATAAAGCAGGCTCAGCCACCACTGAGGGCACTGTCCCAGGGCTAACTTAGGGCTGAGAAAGGCTCCCAAAAGTGAGTGATTTTAGTGCCCAGCCTGCTGCCAGAGCTCCGTTTTCCTGAGCTGTTCACCCTGGGGATGGAGTTTGGATGAGGGAGCCCAGTCCTGCCCCAGGGGACATCCTTGTAAAGGGGTGGCCTTAAAAGCCCTGGGAGGCAGCCCAGGGGAGGGAGGGCTTGGTTTCAGTGGGTTGGCATTGCATGCTATACGCACAGCTCTCGATCTCCAGCGTGCAGTTCTGCTGGTCCAGCGGGTACCTCCGCAGGTCCATCATGCAGGCGGCTGTGGTGGTGATCCTGAAAGGAAGAGAGAAAAGAAAAATAATAACAATAACGATTATTTTTTAAAAAAAGGAGAAATGAAAGGCAGATGTGAAAGTCAAGCAGCATTTGGGGCCGCTGTTTCCCTGGAAACCAGGGTGAGCCACGGTGGGAGGGAGGAGGGAGGTGTGTGGGGGGCTGGATGCAGCTCACCCTCAACTGCATGGCTTAAACCCTCCGTGACTCACGTCAGCAAGGCAGTATCTCTATTAGCAGGGTGGGGAGGGATTGGTGTTCCTCCCCTGTCTCTCCAGGAGAAAGACAAAGAAACTGGGAGTAGGCAGAGCTATGAGTGGAGCAGGGTGAGGAGAGACATGTCAGCTTGTAAAAGAGAGGTTGAGGGCACATGTCCATAGAACAGAAAAGCACTGATTATGTTGTCCTGCAATGGCCTCTTTCCTCCCAAGTTCCCCCAGGTACCCCACTGCAGCCCCCACCTATCTGTGCCCCCTCCATTGCACTCACTGCCCTCCTGCTCCTGCACTGTGGGCTGCTGGCTCCACTAACAGATTCACTCCTGTGCAACTGATTCCATGGTCGAGATTCACCTGACGTGTGTGCATGTGTGCATCCCCTAGGAAAATAAATGTGGAGAAAGAAAGGGGGCTGGGATTGTTTTAGGGGTGTCAGAGCCTGTGGAGGGTTCACATGCATGTGGGTGCGCGTGTGTTACACAGTGCACACAAAGGGGCATTGCTCTCTGGGTTGGGGCATTTTGCAGAGGGGCAGGTGGGGTGCAGGCACAGGGCAGGGAGACAGCAATTCAGCTGCTAACTGCCAGCCCTGGAGTTAGCAGGCTGCCCCCATTTCTCAAATTTATTGCTCTCCTCACCCGTTAATGCAGTTGTCTTCCTGTGCAGTGTATGTGTGCAGAGTGCTGAAAAGGGGGGAGAGATTGGTGCATTCCCCCCCCCTCTTTTTTTTCAATTAACCATCTGGAAGGCATTAATCAAGCTACACATTTTTTACTATGTAGGCATAACCAGTGAACTGTTAACGAGAAAGCTTTATCTTCTGAGCCCTGTGGATGGGAAGAGAGAGAAAAGAGGGGAAAA
>VXAB01007532.1:9282-22958 GCA_013399175.1 Odontophorus gujanensis | reverse complement strand
GATTCTATGATTCTTAAAGCTACAATTCTCTTATCCAAGAAGCTATATCCTCGGCCATTTGCAGCCAGTTATTAAGTTATACTGGGCTGTGCAGTTTGGTTTCTGACATGTAATTAAATGTTTGGGAGCATTTGTCTTTCCTTCCAGTTGCTTGTGAGAGGACTCCTCACTTCCTCTCCATCTGCTGCATTCACCATTTTTCAGCCACAAAATTATCTTTCTGGGGCATTCTTTTGCTTGGTGTCTAGAAAAATGTGAACCAGCTGTAGGGGAACTGTTGAATCACAGCCTGAACCACTGATTAGTCACCTGAGGTGAGCATTGAGTCAGCCATGGGGGCACAGGTGAAGGTAGTAACACCTGTGTGATTGGAAGGGGTGGAGCCTGGCTCCACCTCTCCTCAGCCCGATTTAAGGGCTGACCACCACCAGGAAAGGATCTCTTTTTGGAGATCCCTCCTGTGTGGAGTATTCAGCGAGCCTTCCCCATCCAAAGGTAAGCCATCTTACTTTTTGTACCATTTTGTATACCATCTGTACAAACTTAACTAAATATACCATCTCTTACTATTCTTAAAGAGTCATCTCAAAGATCTTTGGCACTACAACCAGCTGAACTGTTTTACATCACAAAAGACTCTTCTAGTAGTCATATTCAGTCCTAAGAATCCAGTCGATTCCTAGGATAAATGTTGTGAGTTTTATCTTATATAAACAGTTCTGTGGTTTTAACAGTTTTCTAAAAGAAGATCATTTTTAACAAATATCATTTTTAATACCACATTGAGATTCAAGATTTTTCAGTACCTTAAAATGTAATGTTCATCTTTCCCGGCTCTCGTTATAGTAACTAAGGCAGCACTTGTTTAACTCTTTTCTGATCTTAATTAGTTCATTCTGTGCATTAAATATACTTAAAAGACTGCCCAAGCCTTTATCCGGCAGCCTTTTCAACTTCAGGCTCAGCTTTGTCACAAGGTTAGCCTGCCATCTACTGGAAAATGTTTAGTAATGTTTTTTTGCCTCTAAAATTGGGATGGGAGAGGGATGTCTCGAGTTTTGTCTACAGAAAGGGCCTCTTCTGAAAATAACAGAACGATTTCCTGTTGTTCTGGGGAGGTGCACCTCTGAAACACTCAGATGATGAGTTACTGGAGAAGGCATCAAATGTGTACTAAGAAAGGGCTTTTCTTTTGTCTCTTGCACCACCAACCTTTCTCTCCGTGAAAGCTTTCTGAACCTATCATTCCTCTCCCAGCTTCCTTTTTGGTTGTTTCCCAGAACAAGAGGGGATGGCTGAGGAGCCTTTTGTGCTCTCAGGCCTCTGCATCTCCTGGTCAGAAAAGCCAGGAGCTCAGTGGGCAGTTGGTGTTGCATAGCTACTACTATGGACCAGAGATTTTACATGTACAGGTTTGATTTCCAGTTGAGTGTGGACCCTGAGGATCATGAGGTATTCCTGTGGGGAAGAAGCAAGCAACAACAAGAAGCTGTTCTGGGAAAGTGGTGCACATGTCCATGTTGCACATCTCCACTTGTGGGTGATACTGTGGAAGAGGTGCTGGGGCTAGCTGGGCTCACATAAGGCTAGTTTTATCTCTTCCCTCTGTGTGATTTAGCAGCTGGTAGGCTGATGGCATCAGGAAGTAATCTAGTAACAGGCAAAGACTCTTTCTGGTTTTCTAAGCTCACATTTTTCTCTCTCTAGATATCTGTGAAGGAGAGAGGTACAAAGAAGTTCCTTCAGCGCAGTCAGATATACACACTGTTTTGTCTGTGCTTCTGGGAGCATGATGCATTGAAGGCATCATAGCCAACATCTGTACTGAACACAGGCCCATTTTCAGGTCACACTCTTCCCACATCCACTTCTGAAGGTGCATTTTGCTTTAGTTATTCCACAAGTCTGTTTTTTTCTGCTCAGATTTTAGCCTATAGCTTTGTATAAAAGTCAGTCTTAAGAGAAAAAGGGATTATCTCCTCTGAAAGAGAGAACCAAAACCCAAGCCAAAGCAGTAAATTAAAATTTGTCACATGTAAGAGTCAAAGGAATTCATAAATCATCTGGCACTAGATTCAAAGAACTGGAGGCTCTGTCCCTGCTTGGTGTATGGGAACTGCTGAATCATGGCCTGAACCACTGAATGGTCACCTGAGGTGAGCACCAAGTCAGCCATGGGGACACAGGTGGAGGTGATAATACCTGTGTGATTGGAAGGGGTGGAGCCTGGCTCCCCCTCTCCCCAAACCCCATTTAAGGGCTGACTACCACCAGGAAAGGATCTCTTCTTGGAGATCCCTTCTATGTGGAGTCTACTGTGAGCCTTTGTCATCTTAAAGGTGAGCCATCTTCCTTTTTGTATTATTTGAGTACCATCTATATAGACCTATCCAAATATACCATCATCTATACTATTTTTTGAGTATCATCTGAGATTACTCACGTTACACTTGGTCAGATGCCATGGCAGAGATTTGCAGATAGTTTTAGCTGTGCCCTGTAGCCAAGTACATGCAACTGCACCAGTTCAGCTACAACCACATGTGCTTCCATGATGTCCACCTACTATTTATCAAGAGACAATACTTCTTGGTAAGAGACCCTTCTATTACAGGAGAATTGATGTAACTATTTTTTCATAGCACAAAAGACCAGCTTTGTTGCCTATTCTTCATCAAAGTGGTCATTTTACAGCTTACCTCCCCATGGAATGACCTTGAATAGGACTGGTATTTCAGATTTCAAAAGAAGAGAAAAGGGTAATTGGCACAATTACATTGAATGGTTATTAGTAATATTTCAGTTTTACACTTGCTGAAAAAATTATTTGTTCCTACTGTATATTGGAAGGAAGGAGGCTCAACACAATCATAGACTTATTTAAGTTTAAGGAGTATTGTCTCCTCAATATAATAGATGGCAATTTTAATTGGCTAGGTTTTAAAGACACAGACATATGAATATCATTTATCTACAACTGAAAGGAGATGATCTGTTTCAGGAGTGGGACCACCAGGGTCAACCTCTCGGCTTTGCAGAATGATCTTTGCATTAGGTGTAAACAAGGGTAGTTTTGCCAGGAAAAATACCCAGGAACTCCTCAAACTGCTCATGATCAGATGAGAAAAACAATTTCTGAGTGACTGCTAGTTAAATTGATTCTAATTTTCAGCTTCAGCACTGAGCTAGTATTGTTTGTATTTAGGTTTCTACTTAGGAGAAAGGGTGAGATAGGGTGGTGCAGGATACTGTGATGCTGTTTTACCCTGCTGTGAGCTCCACATCTCTTTCATGCGTGGGCCAACTGATGTGAGTCAGGTTATTATTATTTTTTAAACCATCCCTAAACACTACATTGATTTATTTATTCAGCAGAAGTGGGATGATTTTTGTCATGCCTACAACCTAAAGAGAACAAAAAATGTTGTGGTTTGTCTTCATGATACAGTGTATGGGGCAGGTGTAGGAAAAATCTCTTCCACCTCACCTGTATTTCATTTCCCGAAAGATCAGCTAGTGTCTATCCACCCTTTGTGGAACATTTTTTTTTTTCCCTCACATACCTTCTTCTCTTCTGACAGTTTTTAAGAAGCTCACTAAAGCTTCTTCCTTCTCACATTCAATTTAACAGCATTCTGAATTTTTTATGTCTTTCCTTCTGCTTACAACATAGGTTGATTTTACTGCCTACTCTCATTGTTCCCAGTTCTATACTAACAGGTCACAGTAGAAGAAATTATAACAGATACTAGCAGATTGTCTAAGAGAGAGAGTGGTACCATCTGCCTTCTAAGATAAATTAAACTGCAAGAAATGCCAAAATTCATAGGCTGACAAAATATTCGTTGTTGCATACTTATATTGGGTAATACTTGTTTGTACCTTTCAAAGTAGATAGATGTACCAAACTATGAAAGACAGGAAGAACAGAGCAAAGCACCCACCTGCCCAGCCTCCCACCAGTAACCCTTGCTGATGGAACTGGGAATGTGAGTGATTTGTTTCTTTTCATGTATCCCTCAGATCCAGCAAGACCTGGAATTAAATTTTAGTACTGTGCCTGTATATGTTTTAATTAATACATCCAGGGGGCTGGGTGCTCTGAACATCTGGGCTTTTGGCAAGGTGATGTGTTCTTAAGCAAATCTCTGTAACTTTTAACCTGAACTACGTTTTACACATCAGTAAAACGGGGATAGTAGCTTTATAGATCGTAGATTAAGTTCTAGGAGGTCTTTGCTGGGTGTTCTGTTGCTTGCATATACTGTGTAAAGTATTGTTAATTGGAGTTCTCATATTCAGTATATAAAGAATTGCATGGTATTATTTCTTTTATTGTTTATATATCAGTGAAATTAGGGCCACAATTTCTATATATTAGTAAGTACAGAGTTCAAACAATGCCAATTTGTAAGAAAAATAATAGTAATGATAATTATACATATATCTAACACGAGGCAAACCCCCTCAGCTAATAAGGGGACTTGCCCTGTAGCAAAAATCTTTTCAGTCAGGCTTCAGGACTCCCAGCCAGGCGCTGGAGATTTCTTTGTGCAACAAAGAGGAAATGTTCCTAGGAGTGCATAATCCACCCTGGATTTTGCTCTCTAAGCTCCCATCTGAAAAAGGAATCTACATAACAGGCACACTGCAAAAATACCTGCTTTAAATATCCATCATCCCAACACTATGGGAAACTTGAACAAGCAGAAGCAACGCTGCTCCTGATTTTGTTCAGATGCTGCTGCTTTAGTCTTTCTGACTTGGTGTGAGCTGCTGACATGCAGGATTACATGCTAGCTTTAAGCTTTTAAGAGAGTTGTTACTAACTAGAGATAATCTCACTGCTACTTGGCATCTTTCCTTCCTCTCTCCTCTACAGATCCAGGCTCAAAGTAAATAGAATTGGCTACAGTATCGTGACAATGTCATGTGTTTGTAGGTGTTACATAACTAATCACAGGACTGGCACAGACCAGGAGAAAATCAGCCAGGAATACTAAGCTGCTTGGTCATATGTGTGCTCAGAAAAAGTTTTTTTTTTTTATGCAGGAAAAAGGTGGAGAGGATTTCTGCTCACCATTAGCTTTCTGCAGTCTTACAGTTGATAAGTAAATAGGTATTTTATGGGAAAAACTTTTGTAAATCAAATGCCTATTTGAGTACATCTGATAAAAAATCATGCTTTGGGGAACAAAGCTTCTTTGATTGCCTTAGCAAGAGAAAATGCTGGACAGTCTACCTGTGAACAAGGAATTCTCATAAATAATCCACAGGAGGTTGGGTGGGGGGTGGCATCCCAGTGCCATCAGGTTCAGGGGAGCTGCAAGGGAGTGCTTGTCAGGGCCAGGCTGTGACCTGTCAGAACTGAACCACTGCAAGGCAGCAGGGACACCTATGCATGACACAATGCATTTTTTAGGTGTGGGAAACTTTTAACACTGGTCTGTGAAATGTATCTGTTACGTTATTTCACTTCAGAAACGGATCCTGCTGTTTGCTTTTAGGCTGATGTACAGAAGGGAGTGTGACTAGTGGAAGGCTGTGAAGGAATATGGTCATTTAAATGAGTACAATCCAAAGAACAAATTTAGAGGAAATGTATGCATTTTGGTGGATGTATGAGTCAGCTTCACTGGGGACATTAAAACAAAGTTGTTAATCACATTTTGTAACCAGCTGATTGGGAAATAGCTGTAAATATTTGACAGTGGTGCAGTACAAAATCTACTAAGTGCCCGTTTATGAGACTTGGGCACTCAGTTGGTGTTTAAAATGAGTCCTTTGCATGTGAAGGAAAACAAAAGTTCATTCAAAATATTCATTGGAAGGATGAAAATTAAGCTTTAGTTTTCCTCACAACATTCTTGTTTTTTTCTCTGACAACATGATGTGTAATGGCTGTACCTCCTTTGCCATCTGTGTAGATTATGCTGCCTTAATGTGAGCCTGACAGAGCTTCATTTAAGTAACAGCAAGTATTTTGGGGTAGATTCTGACAAAAAGCCATACAACTATTTACAGAAATAATTGGAGTCTTTCTATTTTGAGCAAGCATCACTCCTGTTCATGGGTTGCTGGGCCATGAAGTGGGAAGCCGTGGAGAATCTGTACAGTTAAAACATTCTGAAAGTTTTGTATATGGTGTCAAGAATCTAACATTTAGGATGATAATAACCAGGGGATCAAAGATCAAAGCATGTCTTTATTTTTGTATCTTGGTTGCTTTGTACATCTGTGTCAAGGTCTTGTTCATTCCATTACATGCTCAGTTCAATTACTTACACTCTCCTCCATTAAAAAGATGTCTGCAGTTAACCAAGGGATCAGTTCTATCAGCACATCCACATGCCTTTTCTTACCAGCTGTTGGTAACTCAGAGTAATTATTCACAGATCCAAGTTTGATTTAGATTTGATTTCGAAACAATAGAAATATTCATGGTACTGCACTTATTTTTTTAAGTGTTCTGGCAAAATCCCATTGTTAAAAATTATTTTCTAGAGATGATTTTGATAGCTGTAGGAGTTCTATTCATCTTTTCCACACAGCTTCTTTTATAAGGTCAGCTAGTCTCTTGAAAGCCTGCAATTACATGAAAGTTGATTAAAATTAATATATCTGCATTACTTAAACACACAGTTAATCTACTAAAACTACCCTAATATTCATATATGAACTAACTGTTTTCTACTACAGCATTTTTTAACAACATGCATGGGCTTTAAATCACTGTGACTAGATAAAGCTTCCACTCATCTGATAAAAGAATGAAAGATTTTTTTTCTGAAACAGAAAAATACACTTACTGATGTTTAATGATTATTCAAAATTGAAATAAAGCTAATAGGTTGTTTTAATACAACTAGTGATACTTGGAAGAGTATCTTTTTTAACCTGTTATAGAGCCCTAGAGACTCCAAAGCTGAAAGAAAAGAACAAATCAGAAGAGAAGCATGCAGAAGTACAATGTCAGCAAGATACAATTTGACTGTCAACAGTATGTTTATGAATTACTTCTTTCACAAAGAAGAAAGACAACAGAAGCACATATCTGTTATAGACCTGAGTAGCTGAACTGAAGTAAAACTACAAATACTGAACTTTCAAGCACCTGCATCAGAGGATTATTAAATCTGCACAGCTATCTCCTAGACTTTCTCCCCACTGATTTTACAGGTACAGCCAAATAACATCTGAACTGTTTGTACAACACAAATTACTTCTTAAGAAATGAAATGCAACATGTACGTGAATCATAGGAGAGAAAACCAATATTCTTTCTTGCAGAGAATTGGCAAAACACACAAAAAAGGTAATTCAGTATCAGGAATGGAAAATAGAAATACATGCTGTTTGCAGATGCTACAACAAGGAGCAAAACTTTGGCCTCAGTGAAGCCTTTCTGAATAACAATTGGGATGATTAAGTGTAACAATTTGTATGTATGAGATACATGGAAAAAAATTAAGGGCTCCCAAAAATTTGGCATGTATCAGGAAATTAGGATAAGAGTATCTTGCCCAAGAAACAGCTGCTTCAAAAGTACTGATTTAGTGCCTAAGTACTCAAATACACTAGCAAATAAGAAATCATGCAAGGAGAAGTAAGTAAAAATATCATTGTATCACATAACTATGTGAGAAACTGTTCTTGANTTTCTGAAACAGAAAAATACACTTACTGATGTTTAATGATTATTCAAAATTGAAATAAAGCTAATAGGTTGTTTTAATACAACTAGTGATACTTGGAAGAGTATCTTTTTTAACCTGTTATAGAGCCCTAGAGACTCCAAAGCTGAAAGAAAAGAACAAATCAGAAGAGAAGCATGCAGAAGTACAATGTCAGCAAGATACAATTTGACTGTCAACAGTATGTTTATGAATTACTTCTTTCACAAAGAAGAAAGACAACAGAAGCACATATCTGTTATAGACCTGAGTAGCTGAACTGAAGTAAAACTACAAATACTGAACTTTCAAGCACCTGCATCAGAGGATTATTAAATCTGCACAGCTATCTCCTAGACTTTCTCCCCACTGATTTTACAGGTACAGCCAAATAACATCTGAACTGTTTGTACAACACAAATTACTTCTTAAGAAATGAAATGCAACATGTACGTGAATCATAGGAGAGAAAACCAATATTCTTTCTTGCAGAGAATTGGCAAAACACACAAAAAAGGTAATTCAGTATCAGGAATGGAAAATAGAAATACATGCTGTTTGCAGATGCTACAACAAGGAGCAAAACTTTGGCCTCAGTGAAGCCTTTCTGAATAACAATTGGGATGATTAAGTGTAACAATTTGTATGTATGAGATACATGGAAAAAAATTAAGGGCTCCCAAAAATTTGGCATGTATCAGGAAATTAGGATAAGAGTATCTTGCCCAAGAAACAGCTGCTTCAAAAGTACTGATTTAGTGCCTAAGTACTCAAACAAATACACTAGCAAATAAGAAATCATGCAAGGAGAAGTAAGTAAAAATATCATTGTATCACATAACTATGTGAGAAACTGTTCTTGATAAAAACGTTTACAAAAAAACCAACCCTATCTCACTTACCAGATCCATCTGGGCTGGAGAAGGCAGAGAGAAAGAAGCTCTGACGTAAGGACTGGGCTCTGAACTATCAATGTTGAACACACCTCCGGGAACTAGTAACACCTACGTAAAAGCAGTGAACTACTCAGCTGTAAGCACTCATATAGGTTGAAAACACTACATTATATTAGATTTGAGAGGGATCACTACTGATATCAGAATGTAAGCAGATACATTTTGTCTTTTCTAAACAAGAAGCCAAAAATATACAAACCGGTATAAGACATAACAAAACCAAACATCTCTTAGGCTTGTTGATAACTAGGTCTGGTTTACTGCCAGTGTTTAGAAGTACCAGTGCAGTGGGATGAAATTTACACAGAGCACTTTTAATTAAAAAAAAAAAATCACACAATTTTTCATATTAAAAAGACAGCCTGTAATGATGGCTGCTCACTCTATTACACACACAATACTAAAAATATAATATTATATATAATAAATATATTCTATATAATATATATGTGATTTAAATTTAAGCTGATTAAATATCAACATTTGAATACATGCAAGAAAAGATTTTATTAATGAGATGCTACATTACAGAACAATGTATCAGATTCAATGACTGTGGACCTAAGTTCCCTGCTTTTGTAGGTATGTGCCTATGTGTAGATAGATACATTTATTTTATCCCTTCCTCATTTAACATTAAAAGCCATTAAGCCATTGGTCATACTTCTTTCTGCAACGCTTTTTCCATGATCAGCTGCCGTGTATCAGAAACTCCCTTAATTTTGATCCATAAGAACATGCCAGCAGTAGGAGGATACCATTCAGCCAAGCCTAGAGAAAAAGAAAAGGGAATCAATAAAGAAACTTCTTTTCCTTCTTTATTGTACGATTCTATGAACTCAAAGGGAATATACATATTTACAGAGGGCTTGAGTGCCTCTCCTTCAAAGACAGGCTGAGGCAGCCGGGTTTATTCAGCATGGAGAAGAGGAGGCTTTGTGGGGACCTCATTGTGGTCTTCAAGTACTTAAAAGAGAGCTTATGAACAAGAGGGAGACTGAATTTTCACATGAGCAGGTAGTGCAAGGACAGGGAAGAACAGTTTTAAACTAAAAGAGGGGATATTTAGATTAGACATTTGGCAGAAATGTTTCACGTGGGGAGTGGTGATGCACTGCCACAGACTGCCCTGAGAGGCTGTGGGTGCCCCATCCCTAGAGATCTTCAATGCCAGGCTGTATGGGGCCCTGTGGAGCCTGATTTGGTGCTTGATTTAGAGGTTGACCACCCTGCCTGCTTTAGGAGAGTAGAAATGGATGATCTTTAAGTTCTCTTCCAACCTAAGCCATTCTGTGATTCTACAAAAATAGAATTTGTCTGTTTTCCATACTAATATAGCACCTACTACTAGAATAGACTACTCTCTGCTAGTAAGAAGACTCTATAGTCTCCTTATATATGAGTATATTCTCCCAGTGCACTCTAAGGTAACCCAGAGCTATCATGTTGTATAGATATTTAGGGATTTGAGACAAAAAGTGTCAACAATCCATAGTCATTCAGATCTATGTAGAAAAAAAAGAAATAATTCTTATATAAAATTTGGAAATTAGTAATAGAAAGTACACTGATGACCATATGGTACACAAGTCCCAGAGAAGTCCTCCACCATCCTCTTTTCCCTCAGTTCAAGCTGCAGGTCCTTGCTCAGCCACACTGGTTGCCCACCTCCTCTGCTTGATTTCTTCTGCTGGGGTATGGAGAGCTCTTGTGCTTGCAGAAGGGTGTCCCTAAAAAGCTGCCATCTCTGTTCTATTCCTGTACCCTTAATGACAGTTTCCCAGGAGATCCTACCCAGCAGTTCCTTGAGTAGCTGGAAGTTTGCTCTCCTGAAGTTCAGGGTCCTGACTCTACTTTTTGCCAGGCCTGCATTCCTCCAGATCATGAATTCCNTTTCTGAAACAGAAAAATACACTTACTGATGTTTAATGATTATTCAAAATTGAAATAAAGCTAATAGGTTGTTTTAATACAACTAGTGATACTTGGAAGAGTATCTTTTTTAACCTGTTATAGAGCCCTAGAGACTCCAAAGCTGAAAGAAAAGAACAAATCAGAAGAGAAGCATGCAGAAGTACAATGTCAGCAAGATACAATTTGACTGTCAACAGTATGTTTATGAATTACTTCTTTCACAAAGAAGAAAGACAACAGAAGCACATATCTGTTATAGACCTGAGTAGCTGAACTGAAGTAAAACTACAAATACTGAACTTTCAAGCACCTGCATCAGAGGATTATTAAATCTGCACAGCTATCTCCTAGACTTTCTCCCCACTGATTTTACAGGTACAGCCAAATAACATCTGAACTGTTTGTACAACACAAATTACTTCTTAAGAAATGAAATGCAACATGTACGTGAATCATAGGAGAGAAAGCCAATATTCTTTCTTGCAGAGAATTGGCAAAACACACAAAAAAGGTAATTCAGTATCAGGAATGGAAAATAGAAATACATGCTGTTTGCAGATGCTACAACAAGGAGCAAAACTTTGGCCTCAGTGAAGCCTTTCTGAATAACAATTGGGATGATTAAGTGTAACAATTTGTATGTATGAGATACATGGAAAAAAATTAAGGGCTCCCAAAAATTTGGCATGTATCAGGAAATTAGGATAAGAGTATCTTGCCCAAGAAACAGCTGCTTCAAAAGTACTGATTTAGTGCCTAAGTACTCAAACAAATACACTAGCAAATAAGAAATCATGCAAGGAGAAGTAAGTAAAAATATCATTGTATCACATAACTATGTGAGAAACTGTTCTTGATAAAAACGTTTACAAAAAAACCAACCCTATCTCACTTACCAGATCCATCTGGGCTGGAGAAGGCAGAGAGAAAGAAGCTCTGACGTAAGGACTGGGCTCTGAACTATCAATGTTGAACACACCTCCGGGAACTAGTAACACCTATGTAAAAGCAGTGAACTACTCAGCTGTAAGCACTCATATAGGTTGAAAACACTACATTATATTAGATTTGAGAGGGATCACTACTGATATCAGAATGTAAGCAGATACATTTTGTCTTTTCTAAACAAGAAGCCAAAAATATACAAACCGGTATAAGACATAACAAAACCAAACATCTCTTAGGCTTGTTGATAACTAGGTCTGGTTTACTGCCAGTGTTTAGAAGTACCAGTGCAGTGGGATGAAATTTACACAGANTAAAAGAGGGGATATTTAGATTAGACATTTGGCAGAAATGTTTCACGTGGGGAGTGGTGATGCACTGCCACAGACTGCCCTGAGAGGCTGTGGGTGCCCCATCCCTAGAGATCTTCAATGCCAGGCTGTATGGGGCCCTGTGGAGCCTGATTTGGTGCTTGATTTAGAGGTTGACCACCCTGCCTGCTTTAGGAGAGTAGAAATGGATGATCTTTAAGTTCTCTTCCAACCTAAGCCATTCTGTGATTCTACAAAAATAGAATTTGTCTGTTTTCCATACTAATATAGCACCTACTACTAGAATAGACTACTCTCTGCTAGTAAGAAGACTCTATAGTCTCCTTATATATGAGTATATTCTCCCAGTGCACTCTAAGGTAACCCAGAGCTATCATGTTGTATAGATATTTAGGGATTTGAGACAAAAAGTGTCAACAATCCATAGTCATTCAGATCTATGTAGAAAAAGAAGAAATAATTCTTATATAAAATTTGGAAATTAGTAATAGAAAGTACACTGATGACCATATGGTACACAAGTCCCAGAGAAGTCCTCCACCATCCTCTTTTCCCTCAGTTCAAGCTGCAGGTCCTTGCTCAGCCACACTGGTTGCCCACCTCCTCTGCTTGATTTCTTCTGCTGGGGTATGGAGAGCTCTTGTGCTTGCAGAAGGGTGTCCCTAAAAAGCTGCCATCTCTGTTCTATTCCTGTACCCTTAATGACAGTTTCCCAGGAGATCCTACCCAGCAGTTCCTTGAGTAGCTGGAAGTTTGCTCTCCTGAAATTCAGGGTCCTGACTCTACTTTTTGCCAGGCCTGCATTCCTCCAGATCATGAATTCCACCCGGGCATGATCACTACTGCCCAGGCTGCCTCCAATCTTAACCTAATATTCTCCTTCACATTGTTGAGCGCCAGGTCCAGTAAGGCTTCACCTCAGGTCACTCCATCTAGTAGCTGGACCAGGAAGTTATTCTGGACAGGCTCCAGGAATCTCCTGGATTGTTGCCATCTGCCGTGCTACTATCCCAGCAGACATCTGGGTGGCTAAAATCCCCCATCAGGACAAGAGCCCACAAACACAACACCTTCTGCAATTGAAGCAAGAAGGCTTCATCAACAGGCTCCTCCTGATCAGGTGGCCTGTAGCAGACCCCAACCATATGTCCTTTACTAGACTGAACCCTGAGAGAATATGAACCTCAACCACAAACTGACCATTAATCATCTTATATTATGTCAACCTGTATTGCAACAGGTGAATAGTGTTGTCATGCACTGGATCCCCATATTAGGAAAGGCTCACCCTCCAGCTGACTCAATCAGGAGTTCACGCTGTGAAGGGGTGGAGTGTATAGGGACTGCTAAGTAATGGTGTGAACCTGGAGAAAAGATCCATCAGCCCTGGAAGCATAGGTAAAGGCAACTAGACTCCATTTAAGGGCTGACTGCCACAGAGGAAGGTTCTCTTGTTGGAGATTTCTTCTCTTTGAGTTCTTTCCCTGCGAGCCTAGACCCTTGGAGATGGCTGAGCGTTCCTTTCCATCCTTTTTGTAACATCTCCTCATTTGTGCTGGTCCCTTTGCCTTTTCAGTGATTAATCATGAATGCGAATGTCTGAAATTAAGTTCAGACAAAATGGCCATCACTACTACCATATTTATATTTTCTTTTAGATTGAGGCCACTGACACCTTCAGATGGAGATTTTAAAGAATTTTAAGCATAAAAAGAACGTAGTGGAGTGAAATACGTGCTGCCTGTAAAGTTGGTATATATGGTGATAAAGTGATGAGCTTTTTTTTTATCATCATCAACTTGTCCCCACCAGAAAAGGAGGACAACCGTAGTCTTAGATAATCCATCCTAAACTTG
>VXAB01007531.1:36880-60200 GCA_013399175.1 Odontophorus gujanensis | reverse complement strand
GAAGGAAGGAAGGAAGGAACACAACTTTCCTTTGTTTTCCATTGCAGAAAGAAAGAGATCCTCTGTAGTACAGACAGAAGAGACCCAATACAGTTTATTTTTTTTTTTAAAAAAAGGTTTTCAGATTATACCATTTTAATTCTACTTCTATCATCGTTGTGGGTTTGGGGTCATTAAAGCTTCACCAGGGCTATAGCTGAAACCAATCTAGTCTCAAAACTTGATACCACTTTTCTGCACTAAATTAGTACTACACTTGCCAGAAGTCATCATTAGTCGGATGATTCACTTCAAACACAATGCTTTACAATAAGGCCTAATTTACAGGTACTTACAATCCTGGTTTGCCAATGTACAGTGAGAACAATGGTACAATGGAACAAATGGTGCTTCAAAAGTTAAAAGTGAATTTAACACAAAAGATGTTCGAATCACTTCTAGGCTTTCCACATACTGTAATTTCAAGACTGACTTTTTAAGTAAGTTCCTGGAAATGACCTTTTTGTCTTGAGTCCTTAAAACATTATTTTACTTTTTCAAAACTAAGAAGAAAATATTCATTCTTTTGATTTAATCTTAACTATAGCATCTAGCTCTTTTTGACTGCTGTTCAGTCAAATCGAGACAGCATTTCTGTGCCAACAAGGTTTTGTGAAAAACAAACTGATATACCCATTACAATATCAGCTTCCAAGTTCATCTCTCAAATGACGTTTAGGGTTGTTTTGCGTAGTCTACACATAGCTTGCTGGGACAGTCATTTGCAAACTCAGAAGGTCCAGACTAGCACCCTGGCAGCATCAAGTGAACAGGCTGTGGCACACTCTGAAGCAGTATTTTATTCAAACCCTTTTACATGAAGAGGTTGCCAGTGAACTTGGATGAAAAAATCTTTAAAATCATGCCAAAAACAAGTAAGAAGTACACTTCACTAGTAAACCAGAACTACTTCCACAATTCTCCCAATAAATATATAGCAAGTTTTACTCAAAAACACTCATTTATAGAGCATGAGAACCATGCATTGTTGCTCCTCTTCATTTAGGGGGTTGTTTACAGAAACAAGGAATGCGCTCTTTTTGTTGTTGTTGTTGTTGTTTTAATAGAAACATGGAAGAAAAACCTCAGCACCAGAACAAAAAATAGAAAGGAGAAAGATTTTTTAATAAGGTCAACAGTAAAAGTTGTTCATCAGTTTTCAGTCTGTAGAGAGACCTAAAAAGTTCAGACAACTCTGTGTATGTTAGAAGGTAAAGAATAAAAAATAATTGATTAAAAAATTCTAAAACATCCTTCATCTGTCTACCAACCTAGATAAAATGCTAGCCCAGCAGGAAGTTAAAGTAAAATAAAATAAAAGCAGAGAGAAATACGGAGTACAGAAAGATAGTAACAAAACCAAGTGTACAGAAAGACATATAAACATGGCAGTTCTTCATCTAGATTTCTAAATAAATTTATTTTATGTAATCATACTTCCCCTTAACATTAGATGGTCCTCTCTTTGCTCTTTTCAGCAATAAATTCTGAACCATTGTCAATTTTCAAGTATATTTAAAAGCAAAAGAAAAATATTTTCAATGTAATTGATTTCACATTAATTTTGTGAAAAACAGTACATATGAAGAAAATGTCAAACAAGTAAATACACAGATCTGGCTGTAGTTGATTGCCGCCAAGCTAATCAGCTGGCTCATAAACACACCTGTACCCACACCAACTCTGGCTTTCCCTGGGGAAGAGATCACAGATATGATGGTAGCCAGCCAGAAAGAATAAAGTCCAAGGGAGGTGGGGCATAGACTGGAGAAACTGGGCTCTGCTTGTTTGTTCTTTTCATAAAGAAAATCTGGGGCAAAATTCCCTTTTGCAGTGAAAAATCATCAGTATTTAATTTTTTTTAAGTTACTGACAGTCAAATGAACTCAAAATTCCTTTCATTAAATCAAGTAGAAAAGTTTTTAATAGAAAATAATTTTCTGTCAGAAAATAATAATTATTTGCCATCACTAGTATCACTTCACTGCTTCATATTGCTCTATAACAAAATGGCTGTTACTTCTCAGGCTCTTCATAACTGTGTTACTTGTTTAACAAGAAGCTTTTCCATGTTTTATTAGATCTCGCTTGCAAATATAGTCAAAATTAAGAGAAGTCATGGACCTTTATATGCTGAAGTAGACTATGTGCCCTACTAGCACGCTTCTTCTTTCCAGGCCACTCCCTTCTGGACAGATACACAGCCCCTTCCACTGCTCATGTGCTGCTCAGTATCTTTGCCAGGCCACCTTCTCCCTTGCTTCCAAAACAACCTGTGCTTATTTTGTCTAGCAAAAGGGTACATCACAGTAGATGTTACAGTAAACAATAAGTTAAATGTGTCCAAGATCATTCCCTAGTGCAGAGGAAAACTGATATTACAGCCAGTGTCCAGGCTGCTAAACACACTTACCCACCAGAAAGGAGTTGCCATAGTCCTTGGCTCATGCTCAGGAGTTATGTAGGACAGTGTTAGTCAGCCTGAGCCAATATAATATAGACTTACTGGTTTTAACAATTTAATATTGTAGAGAAGTGAATTCCAGGCTTGCAAGAATTTATTTGCCCTGGCAAAATTCTAGTAGTTCTGGGATGGGGAAAAGCAGTTACAGGAGACTTGCGCACTACAAGGTATGGGCTTAGAGGTGTTTTGGGATACCCTGAAGCAGATTTCTAATGGAATGCTGGCAGCCAAGAAGCTTGTGGTGAAGCATGGGGAAGTATGGCAAGACTGGTTTCCAGTGTGGATATTCCACAAATGAAATAGCAAGATTGTCTTTTCATTGTTATAAAACGAATTCTACTACAGAAAAATATGTATTAATATTTATTGTTTTATGATTATAATACAAATATGGATAAATAGTCTTTGTCTTGAGAAAGAATATTACCTCTGTGTGTGTCTATATCTCAGCCTGATTATGTCAAACATATAAGTGCATATTAAACAGCAATCATGAAATGTCAACATCTGCTTACAAGCAGAGGTTGTCATTAAAGCTTTGTGCAGATACCATGGAAATAATAATTGTGTCTGTGGCATTCACAGTATCCTTTTAGGTGTTACCAGCAATACAAGTGAACCAGAAAGAATGGACANAGTGCATATTAAACAGCAATCATGAAATGTCAACATCTGCTTACAAGCAGAGGTTGTCATTAAAGCTTTGTGCAGATACCATGGAAATAATAATTGTGTCTGTGGCATTCACAGTATCCTTTTAGGTGTTACCAGCAATACAAGTGAACCAGAAAGAATGGACAAAAAAAACCCCAAAAAACAGAATTCACAGCAAAACCTTCCCATTTCTTGTCTTCATTGTTTTAGAGGGATATACACTCAATTTGCACAGCTTTCTTATGTTCTATTTTTAGTTAAGCTTTTAAACCTATGTGTTTAAATATAGGAAAAGAATAGTTTGGACAAAAATGAGTTTAGAGCGCTTCAATGGTCTTAGTAGTAGGAACCCTATTGCTATAGTGACTAATGTTTAATTTTTTTCTCTAGATCTCAGTGCAATTCACAGGTGAAGAAGTTTTCCATAAAAAACAAAGAATATTGTTTGCTGTAAAAGCTCTAAATAATCATTTGTGATATTTTTTAAATGGATTTTGTAAATGAATGCTGGAATTTAAAGAGTTAATTCTGTAGTGTCCCTCCCTCCCCACATAAGAAGGGAGGATAGAAGAAAAAAGACTCAACTGAGATAAGAGCACTAATTTATTGAAAGTAATGTGAGATAATACAGAATAATTAAGATACACTGAACTTTGAAGGTCCCTTCCAACTCAAAAGATTTTATAATTCTATGAAAATGAAGTAAGCAATCTGTCCTCTTTGATCTTACTTTAGAAATATGCTTCTCTTTTTTATGGATTCTACCTAAACAAATTCTGTAAGTGAACAACATTTTATGATTCTAAAATTATATACTTCAGTATACTTGTCAACATTTAATCTCAGCAAGTACTGGCACAATTCATCCTGATAAATATACACTTTCTTAGTGTTTGGTAAAGTAATGCTTGAGTATGCTATTAGTACTCTGCTCAGTTTTGGGTCGTTTACAACAAGAAATACAGTGAGACCCTGGAGCATGCCCAGAGAAGGACAATGAAGCTGATGAAGGATCTGGAGCACAAGTCTTATGAGGAATGGCTGGGAAAGCTGGGAGTGTATAGTCTTGGAAAGGGAAGGCTCAAGGGAGACCTTATTGTCATCTACAACACCCTGAAAGGAGGCTGTGGGCATCTGGGGGTTGCCCTCTTCTGATAGATAACTGTGGTAGGAAAAGAGGGAATGACCTCAAGTTGTGCTAGAGGATTGGATATTGGGAAAAATTTATTATCAGAAAGATTGATGGTCTATTGGAACAGGCTGCTCAGATAATGGAATCACTGCCCCTGGATGTGCTTAAGAATCAAGTGGATGTGGTTATTAGGGACATGGTTTAGTCAGCAATTGGTGGTAGGTGGGTGGTTGGACTAAATGGTCATTTCCAACCTTAATGATTCTATTATTCTATCCTCTGAAGAACACAGAAGGTTCATTATCATCGCTGATTTTTTGTATTGATTTTGAATATTCATAGAAAGTATTTTCTAGTGCTTTTCAGCTTTGAGATTGTATACTTCTTAAACAAAACACTACCAGCACATTTTCCATTTGCTAGTAATACTCCAAGACATTACCCATGAACACAAAGTTGTGCACTTTTGCATTGCCAGCCCTTCATACGAGAGCCATGGAGCCATAGAAACTTGGAATTTTGTTGGAATTGTAATCTGAATCCTTTTTGCACATGAATCACAAGAAAATCAGCAGGATTTGGATCTGAGAAATCATGAGAAGTAGAGCCTGAATTGCTGCACTCCTTTACTTGGCTTGCTTCTGCCTCTAGAGCAAAGAAAAAAATCTATTTTCAGTCAAGGCAACTCTACTTGTACCTAGACTGTCAAACCTATTAAAATAAGTTTCTAATGAAGATTAACAGATTATTTGAACACAGTTTCCACATATCTGCATGGGCAACCCATGTCAGGGACCTTTCTAAAGAACTCTATCTGAAAGAAAAATATATCCCAATAACCTATGACTGAACAAGAAGATTGAAATTACAAAATAAAACAGAAAATATAATCCAGCTCATTAATAGTGACCTTAACAAATCACTGGAATACAAGGGAAGTGGTTTATTAGTCATCAGCTTTAAACTGGGATCTTCTTCTGAAAGATACACTGTAATTCAGCAACAAATTATTGAGGCTGATAGTTTTCAATTGCATAGTAAGGAAAATAATAATCTTCTCAGCAGGAATTACTGAGTAAAATTTGGTAATTTACATTATGTAGACATTCAGAAGAGTCTGATCTTAGTCCTCTCTACATTTGCATTTTAATTCTCTATTTTCTGTCTGTATCAGACAAGGATTTGAGCGACAGGGAGCTGAGCCACTGAAGCAGAAGCTTCTACCATTTTTACATTACGCTGTTATCACTGTCACACTTTCACGCTTAGTTGGTTTGCTTGGACTATACTTTTCATTCCCAAAAGGTTAAATACCCAACTTTCATATATTCAGCATTCTTTTACAAAGGATATCCTTAAAGCTTAGTCTTAATCCTATAGTATTATAACAACATACTGCTTTTCCTGTTGTACTATAACAATGAACTGTCTTGAAAAAGGAAAAAACACTAACCACAGCTCTGTAGTGGCTGTACTGTGCAAAATATATTTTGGGGGTGAATGTCAAATTATGTACCTTTATTTTTATGTTTGCATAAGACTAGTGATTTAGCAATTTTAATAGCTCTCTATTTTCCCTCAATATTATTCATAAATGCTGTTTTTACTTTCTACAGTCTTTCTTTGATAAAATCCCTCTGGCTCTAAATACAGCTCTGTTACAGCTCTTCTCTATTTCAGTCTTGTTTTGCTATACAAAATTTTATTTCCAGCTCCTAGCACGAGTTCTTAAGAAGTATAAATCTTTGGGTTTCTTTGCAGCATTCAGAATAATTATGTCCTCACATTTAAAACAGCTGTCTGTCTTTGATATATTACCACCTTCTAGCTTCATCTCTTATGAGAATAAGGCTTACGAAATCTGTCTGTATGTTTGCCAGTGTTCCCCTAACACCTTTTTAAATCTATTGACAAAATTCATTTAGTTTTGCAATCTCCATGGCATTATGTTTGCTAGAATTTCATGAAAATTGATAATTTGGATAAAAGAAAGTACTCTGTGGTAATGAAGGAACTATGAAGTTCAGGATGTAGAGAGAACAAAGAAATAAAAGGGAGAATTTGAAAAATATTGTAGGGAGAGGTTGTTTTTTGGGTTTTATTTTTTTTTGGGGGGGAGGGAAGCTGAAATGTGTATGAAATTCATTCTACTGCTCAATGTTATGATTTCCAGTGATATTCATTTATATATTACCACAGTATTAATAATGAGATAAGTCCTTAAATCTTTCCCAGGGAACCTGCACTGCACTACTTAAAGTAACTCTCTTTATAAAGTTCTAGCTGTTATGGTTAGCAGAGGTTAATATTTCACAAGTAGAGTAGTAATATTAACTCCAGCTTTGCCACTTGGCAATTTACTAATTCTTCTTTTGGGTCTACATGCAGAAGTCTATCCTTTTCCAACATAAGGAATTGACAAGAAATGTGAATGTCAAACCTCCTTTCACCGGCATTCCTTAGCATCATCCACTTACTCCTGAAGCTAATGTGAAGAGCTGTGTGTTGCAGATGAGAGCTGTGTATTTACACCTTGCTTGCAGAGAAAAAGCATTATAGAAGTAAAAATTATAAGAATAATTGTGCAGAAGCATTGACATTGAGCAACAGTGAATGTGAATTTGTCAACTAGTATCACAGTGTGTGCCCATAGCTTTTATGGAATAATGCACATGAAAAATCATTTTACACTCAGAAAATGTGAAGAATAAAATTTCTTGCCTTTTTTTTCTTCCAGGATACTGTTGTGGTGTAGAACATAATAATAATTTTTTAGGTAAAGAGATTCATGAAGAATAATAGGTTTTGTAGATAGACTTATTTTCCATCACAAATAATCTGTGGCTACGACCCAAGCACATCCATAGTGTTGCAAGATCTACTTGTAGTTTCCCATGTGTGGCAGGAATGACTGGGGTTGCACCAGCACCAAAGTTCTTGTTATGTTTCAGTCCAAGATGATGGGCAGAAGAGGACCTCAGAAACTTTTAGACTGTGAATTCAACAGGAAAAGTTCATCACAGCGTGTTCAGGTGTGCAGCAGTGCAGAAGAACATGAAAACCTGCACAGCGTCTGACTCAGATGTGGATGATCTACATCGCTTATTACAGGTTTTAACATCCTTTATACGCATTCACAAGATTTCTTTTGCGCCTTTCCCACCCGCCTTTACATGTCAGCAAAATACTCCCCTAACAGTCCTTAACTGTGCATACAGGCACTTATCCAGTCAAGGTCACGAGTTGTTCCAAGCTCACTCTTCCTCCAATTGGGGTCTGCCATTACACAGCTTACTTGAACTTGTTTTCCTTTTCTTCTCGAGTGTCCTTGGTTCTCTGCCTTCCTTTCTCATGCTGTTTATCCTGCTCCATAACTTCTGCTCTGAATATACTTTCTTGTATTCCCACAAACCTTCTGGATGATTTCTCTATTTACCAACTCTCAAAAACTGTTATGAAAAGCCAATAAATACAACAGTGTGCAAATAAAGGTGTTTTGCACTAGAGGTGAGATATGCTCCAGTTCAGTCCCTCTGTTTAGAAAAAAAAACTGTCTGATGTTCTTATTCAGCTTGAAAAAACCACCTCTCTCTGAAATAGGAAGACAAAAATGACTGAACTTTGCTTTTATTGTAATCTAAAGGTATTCTACAGCCTCTACAGGACAGTGAAACTGGAGAACAGATGTGATTTAATGCCTTAGATCCCCACAGATTTTCTGAAGGTAAGGAAGGATGTTACTGCCATTTGCAAGAAACTCTGTGTAAGATAAGAAGCTTCCCTTCAGTCATGGTGAGGTCTCTCCAGTTGTCAAGNTATCCTCTGAAGAACACAGAAGGTTCATTATCATCGCTGATTTTTTGTATTGATTTTGAATATTCATAGAAAGTATTTTCTAGTGCTTTTCAGCTTTGAGATTGTATACTTCTTAAACAAAACACTACCAGCACATTTTCCATTTGCTAGTAATACTCCAAGACATTACCCATGAACACAAAGTTGTGCACTTTTGCATTGCCAGCCCTTCATACGAGAGCCATGGAGCCATAGAAACTTGGAATTTTGTTGGAATTGTAATCTGAATCCTTTTTGCACATGAATCACAAGAAAATCAGCAGGATTTGGATCTGAGAAATCATGAGAAGTAGAGCCTGAATTGCTGCACTCCTTTACTTGGCTTGCTTCTGCCTCTAGAGCAAAGAAAAAAATCTATTTTCAGTCAAGGCAACTCTACTTGTACCTAGACTGTCAAACCTATTAAAATAAGTTTCTAATGAAGATTAACAGATTATTTGAACACAGTTTCCACATATCTGCATGGGCAACCCATGTCAGGGACCTTTCTAAAGAACTCTATCTGAAAGAAAAATATATCCCAATAACCTATGACTGAACAAGAAGATTGAAATTACAAAATAAAACAGAAAATATAATCCAGCTCATTAATAGTGACCTTAACAAATCACTGGAATACAAGGGAAGTGGTTTATTAGTCATCAGCTTTAAACTGGGATCTTCTTCTGAAAGATACACTGTAATTCAGCAACAAATTATTGAGGCTGATAGTTTTCAATTGCATAGTAAGGAAAATAATAATCTTCTCAGCAGGAATTACTGAGTAAAATTTGGTAATTTACATTATGTAGACATTCAGAAGAGTCTGATCTTAGTCCTCTCTACATTTGCATTTTAATTCTCTATTTTCTGTCTGTATCAGACAAGGATTTGAGCGACAGGGAGCTGAGCCACTGAAGCAGAAGCTTCTACCATTTTTACATTACGCTGTTATCACTGTCACACTTTCACGCTTAGTTGGTTTGCTTGGACTATACTTTTCATTCCCAAAAGGTTAAATACCCAACTTTCATATATTCAGCATTCTTTTACAAAGGATATCCTTAAAGCTTAGTCTTAATCCTATAGTATTATAACAACATACTGCTTTTCCTGTTGTACTATAACAATGAACTGTCTTGAAAAAGGAAAAAACACTAACCACAGCTCTGTAGTGGCTGTACTGTGCAAAATATATTTTGGGGGTGAATGTCAAATTATGTACCTTTATTTTTATGTTTGCATAAGACTAGTGATTTAGCAATTTTAATAGCTCTCTATTTTCCCTCAATATTATTCATAAATGCTGTTTTTACTTTCTACAGTCTTTCTTTGATAAAATCCCTCTGGCTCTAAATACAGCTCTGTTACAGCTCTTCTCTATTTCAGTCTTGTTTTGCTATACAAAATTTTATTTCCAGCTCCTAGCACGAGTTCTTAAGAAGTATAAATCTTTGGGTTTCTTTGCAGCATTCAGAATAATTATGTCCTCACATTTAAAACAGCTGTCTGTCTTTGATATATTACCACCTTCTAGCTTCATCTCTTATGAGAATAAGGCTTACGAAATCTGTCTGTATGTTTGCCAGTGTTCCCCTAACACCTTTTTAAATCTATTGACAAAATTCATTTAGTTTTGCAATCTCCATGGCATTATGTTTGCTAGAATTTCATGAAAATTGATAATTTGGATAAAAGAAAGTACTCTGTGGTAATGAAGGAACTATGAAGTTCAGGATGTAGAGAGAACAAAGAAATAAAAGGGAGAATTTGAAAAATATTGTAGGGAGAGGTTGTTTTTTGGGTTTTATTTTTTTTTGGGGGGGAGGGAAGCTGAAATGTGTATGAAATTCATTCTACTGCTCAATGTTATGATTTCCAGTGATATTCATTTATATATTACCACAGTATTAATAATGAGATAAGTCCTTAAATCTTTCCCAGGGAACCTGCACTGCACTACTTAAAGTAACTCTCTTTATAAAGTTCTAGCTGTTATGGTTAGCAGAGGTTAATATTTCACAAGTAGAGTAGTAATATTAACTCCAGCTTTGCCACTTGGCAATTTACTAATTCTTCTTTTGGGTCTACATGCAGAAGTCTATCCTTTTCCAACATAAGGAATTGACAAGAAATGTGAATGTCAAACCTCCTTTCACCGGCATTCCTTAGCATCATCCACTTACTCCTGAAGCTAATGTGAAGAGCTGTGTGTTGCAGATGAGAGCTGTGTATTTACACCTTGCTTGCAGAGAAAAAGCATTATAGAAGTAAAAATTATAAGAATAATTGTGCAGAAGCATTGACATTGAGCAACAGTGAATGTGAATTTGTCAACTAGTATCACAGTGTGTGCCCATAGCTTTTATGGAATAATGCACATGAAAAATCATTTTACACTCAGAAAATGTGAAGAATAAAATTTCTTGCCTTTTTTTTCTTCCAGGATACTGTTGTGGTGTAGAACATAATAATAATTTTTTAGGTAAAGAGATTCATGAAGAATAATAGGTTTTGTAGATAGACTTATTTTCCATCACAAATAATCTGTGGCTACGACCCAAGCACATCCATAGTGTTGCAAGATCTACTTGTAGTTTCCCATGTGTGGCAGGAATGACTGGGGTTGCACCAGCACCAAAGTTCTTGTTATGTTTCAGTCCAAGATGATGGGCAGAAGAGGACCTCAGAAACTTTTAGACTGTGAATTCAACAGGAAAAGTTCATCACAGCGTGTTCAGGTGTGCAGCAGTGCAGAAGAACATGAAAACCTGCACAGCGTCTGACTCAGATGTGGATGATCTACATCGCTTATTACAGGTTTTAACATCCTTTATACGCATTCACAAGATTTCTTTTGCGCCTTTCCCACCCGCCTTTACATGTCAGCAAAATACTCCCCTAACAGTCCTTAACTGTGCATACAGGCACTTATCCAGTCAAGGTCACGAGTTGTTCCAAGCTCACTCTTCCTCCAATTGGGGTCTGCCATTACACAGCTTACTTGAACTTGTTTTCCTTTTCTTCTCGAGTGTCCTTGGTTCTCTGCCTTCCTTTCTCATGCTGTTTATCCTGCTCCATAACTTCTGCTCTGAATATACTTTCTTGTATTCCCACAAACCTTCTGGATGATTTCTCTATTTACCAACTCTCAAAAACTGTTATGAAAAGCCAATAAATACAACAGTGTGCAAATAAAGGTGTTTTGCACTAGAGGTGAGATATGCTCCAGTTCAGTCCCTCTGTTTAGAAAAAAAAACTGTCTGATGTTCTTATTCAGCTTGAAAAAACCACCTCTCTCTGAAATAGGAAGACAAAAATGACTGAACTTTGCTTTTATTGTAATCTAAAGGTATTCTACAGCCTCTACAGGACAGTGAAACTGGAGAACAGATGTGATTTAATGCCTTAGATCCCCACAGATTTTCTGAAGGTAAGGAAGGATGTTACTGCCATTTGCAAGAAACTCTGTGTAAGATAAGAAGCTTCCCTTCAGTCATGGTGAGGTCTCTCCAGTTGTCAAGGACAGGGGAAGCCTTAAAAGTAGGCTGGAGATGGTGGAGGAAGGTTGCAGAGCAGGGAGCATGGAAAATGGATAGACCAGACCATCTCCAAAACAGTCTTACCTCTTGCAGTGGGAGTGGAAGCTAGCAATTTTATGAGGTCACCCAGAGAATTCATATAAACACCTTCAGACATTGGTGCCTAAAGTCATGGTTCCTAAGCACAGAGAGAGACATAGCGCTCTTCGAGCAAAGAGGAGCTGCAGATCGCTTTAAATAATAGATTCACTCTGCCTGTATCAAAGAGGCACTCAGGTGCTTAATGTCTAGCTTGAAGGGATCTCAAGCTGTTATACATCTAAGTGCTACAAAAATAAATAGATTTTACTTCTTGGAGTACATTCAGAAGCCCCAGTACTGTGTGGGGAAATTAGAATAACTTTTCCAGTTGTACCAGCAGCAGAGGAGTCTGAACTTTTTCTGTTTCAGTTTTTAGAAATGCATAAAACCAGATTTTGAGAGAAATGTGCTCCACTTCCTTAGTTCAGTGAAGTATCAACTTAGTGTCTAGGACTAGTTTTCCAGCTGTGTATATTAGATGGAAACAGAAAAAGGAAATTATCTTGCCTACCCTGACATATAGTTTAATTCACCAAGGTCATGAGCCTCTCAGCTGTCAGATGAGCACATCTTGGAAACAGAAACTGGCTTTATTTCATTTGCAGGAGTGATTTCTGTGTGTCTCAGAGTAAACAAGTACTTTTAAACTGCAGGCCATTACATTATTATGAATGAAAGAACTTTAATTGCAATAGAGCCTTCCAAAAGCACAATTACAGCAAAAGCATTGAGGTTTAACTTGAGTAAGCTACAGCAGTCCCTCCAGCAAAGGAAAAGCTTTAATTTTTAACAGAAGGGTTCCTCTGCTATTTGTATTATAAGCCAAAGACTCTCACTGTGATAGTGAGAAGCAGGGTTAATACCCAAACCACACTGACATGAATTAACTCCCAGCCTTTGCATGCAGTGTTTATTTTATCAACTAAAATTGTGCTATCTTATGTTCCAGTAGATTTTGACACATGCACACATGCACATTACAAATTTATAGCAGAAATCTCAGCTTTTCTCAGCAGCTGATATCGATGAATCATTAAGGCCCAGCAGGCATCCTGAGACCACAAGGAGAAAAGCAGGTGCTAAACTACATCACTGTTGGTGTACACGCAATTAAAACACCATGCCAGGAGAAAAAAAAAAAGCAAAGATATTTTCAGCAGAAAAAAATGGCTCTCGTGGTAGTTGAGGGAAGAGGGTAACAGTGCACCCACTGAGCAGCTCTGCCTCCACTAACAGACTCCAGGTAGGACAAAAAGATGAAAAACAGCACAAAACTTTCCCTTAGCTCTGTTGCGCACAGTGGGCTGGATTGAAGGAAGATACATCTGAGTAGCCACTGAGGAATGTCCACTCTGCCCAGTGCTCTCTCCCCAGGTACCATGCCATACCTGAGGTTTGGGGCCAGGAGTGCACACATGACTCCGCAGCGCTGTGCTAATATGAGTAATAATAGCCCATCTGCATGCTTTGGAAAGAAGTTAATCTAAACCAGTCTCTGGGAGTGTCTATGAGTAACTTCAGAGACAGCCTTCTCCAAAAGGCATTTTCTAGCTGTGTGTACACTTCACTGGCCTCCAGCACAAAATGTGAGAAAGAAGTAAGAACTTTCTCATCTCTACCCCTACCTCTTGCTCAAACTGAAGATACTTTCAATGTATTTTAGAGATAACCAAATGCATGTTTCAATCCTGAAATCTACTCTAGAGTTTCAGCTCCACAGAGAAGCAGGATCAATTGCATTCAATCTCATGCCATTGCAAACCCACTTCAAAACAGCTTCAGCTGTCTCCAAAGAGACACGTGGACACCTGGACTCCTCAAAGCTGCCAAAGCTGTTTTTCTCCAACAAGCACAGAGCCTAACCCCATTTTTCTGCCACCAGTGGCAGTAACAACTATGAACATCCATATGGGACTCTGACAAAGGCCCAGACCACACTGCCATTATCATCTGGTGGTGACACCTAACTGTTTAGTCAGTGTTACACATGGCCCAGACCAAATATTTTCAGGCTTGATGTTTTTTACTGTTCTATTCCTGAATACTCTGTGGCTCAACTTTTACCTGCTTATACTCTTTACAACATCTGAAAGATGTTGCGGTGGCTTAGCTCTGGTGTCAAGTGGACTTTGTCTCCAGTCATGCTACTGGGAGAGCAGTTCCACAGCAGGGTTACCACAAACCTGTGGGGAAAAAAAGAAAGAGAGAATATATCTTCCTCCAAAGAGGCCAGTGTTCTTCCTCCTTACATGTTAATTTCTGCTCAATCATTTATGGTTAAGAATTAGAGATTACTACATCTATCCTAATTAATCCTAACTATTATACAGTAAAGTGTATCATCACAGTCTAAGCTAAATCACAACTTCCCACTCTTGTAGCCCTCATTCTGACTGAGTAGCCCCATGAGTATTTCAGTTTCAAAGTATCAATAACATAAGTAGAGGCACTTATACCAGCATGACTGTTGGTTTATTTTTAATTAAAAAAAATAATTGTGAACTATCAAATAAAAGCTGAAAAATAGCCTCAAAACCCAAGGAGGCAGAAGTCACATTTCATTGTTGTAATAAAATTTTGCATAATATATTGCTTAATTTCCTCAGAGTTCTTTATTGCTGTTTTTAAATCTATCCATGATATTCAGAATTTAAAGCATCATTGGCTGGTTGGTTCTGTTGAGTTAACTTGAAATGCAGTGCCCCAGGATGTTCCAGTAGATGAGCATTCATGTCACAACTCATGGGTTGACTTCAGCTGGTTTAGAAACTACAAATCCTAATCTTGATTCCTGATTTTGAAGAAGCCATTTGTGCTTCTGGTTTGTGATACAGTCTATCAAATAATAATAGGTTGGTCTTTGCATCTCACAAAAGCAAGGTTTTAAAATGCATTTGATTCTTCATTATTCTGAGTTCACAATATGATTTGATGAATGAATTAAGAACCAGATAGCTGTTTAAGACGGATAATCTTTCATAGACTGTGCAGTTTTTTACATCAGCAATGAAAAGAAATGATTGACTGTGGAAAAGATCAGCCAAGGAGCAGTGAAGGCATAAGACATCTGAAAATTTCTATGAAAAAATTCTGCTTGCTTGCTTGAAGCATGAATTGCAGAAGTGAAAGAATCTGTTTGCAAAAGGAATTGTTAGGGGTCACAGAGCTTTCAGCTATGAAAAGGAAAATAAATATTGCCCATTTCTAATAAAAAAGTTTCAACCAATTTTATTTAAGGATAGACCTGGCATAGCTGGGAACAAACTTCACATCACGTATCTGTGCAGAATGAGATGCTCTCCAACATTGATTTGTCCTGCTCAGTAGTTTTGTTTGTAAGGAGTGCAGGGACATGGTCCTAATTCTTCTCTTTTTTCTTCATATCCTGACTGGGAGACACGGGCTCTGTCTCTTTTTGTGTTGTCTGCATAGAGAAGGGGAGTAGTATCTCATCACTTTGGGCATTTATGGAGAGGAAATAATCAAAATGGTAATGATGTAAAAGAGAATTTACAAGTCTTGTTCACTAGGTGGCAATCAGGAGTAGTTTTGCTTTGAGCTAAGGAAAATATTGTATTTTCTGTGATTTCAGATTATTGTGTCTGTGATGTAACTGCTATCAGACTCACAGAAGCTGAGGGTCTCCACCCTTCCACTTTTTGAGTTTGCATAACTTCAGCACAACAGAATTAAAAAGCATTTCTGCATAAACAAAACAAAACAAAAAGGAGGATGAAGAGAGTGGTTTTAAGAACAAAAGATTAGTTCTGTTGTACCTTGATTTATTTTAAATTAGGGCTTTTCCTGAGATGCAGTGGCTGGAGCTATCGCGAGCTTCTCCCAGGTAATACAGCACTTTTCCACGACTGTGGCTGACACCAGTGATTTGTCTGAAACATATGGGTATAAAGCCACAGATTAGTTGTACATTTGATGATCACTGCAGAAATTGTGACTGTAATGCTTTTGGGTAGATGCAGATCATCTCATTATGCACATGTAAATCAGAATTCGCAGTCTGGACTTCATTGCTCTAATGAAAAATCACAAGATTTAGGCTCTGAAATTGCTCAGCTTTCTCCTTCACATATTTCCTTTCCAATCTTAATGGACAAAAAATACTTTAGTATACATGCTCTGTTTAAGAAAATGATTGTTTTACTAGAAAGTCCTAAATACTGTACACATTTTAAAGGCAGCTTGTAGTACATTGAGCTGGGAGTTAGGAGGAACTACCCAAAGTTATCCAAAGTATTCTGAGCCACAAAAGCAGACCAGAATTCTTGAAAATGTTCTTTCTTTTATGATTAAATAACATACATTTTTCTCATTCCCTCACTTGTGTCAGCTTTACACTGAAATAAATAATCATTTCCATTGAGCTAATCCCGGTCTGAAACCACATATATAAAAGAACCAGGTTCTTAAGCCTTTACTCTGTAATAATAGTTTGCCGTAAGAAAAACAAAACTGAATTGTGAATTTCTATAAAAGCAATATTGGCATCCTAAATGCTGATTTCCAGTCTAATCAGAAGCACCCTCCCTATTCTTAAATAATCACAGCTCTGAGAAAATATTATTCCTTCTGTATATGGTGTATGGTCCCAACAAAATTTTCTGACTGTGTTTTTCCCTTGCCCTCTAGAATGGGTTGGTATTCACATAATCATAGAATCATGGAGTCATAGAACAATCAAGGTTGGAAGAGTCCACTAAGATCATCTAGTTCAACCATCAACCCATTACTACCATGTCAGTTAGTACTACCTACACTCTTTTGTGAATACATCCAGGGATTTTGGCCTCCCTGGACAACATGTTCCACTCTTTCTCAGAATAAATTTTTTCCCAATATTTAACCTTGCTGACACTTCCTCCCAACTGGGTGTCACCTGTAAACTTACTGAGGGTGCAATAGAAATGTCTGTTCAAAGTTCTGCAAGGTACAACTGAACTCTTAGAAATAACCATATCCAGAGTAAAGTAATAGAGGAGCAATCTCTACATTTGCATCATGAGTATAAAACATGATGAATTTAGTAAACAAAGCCTGTGCTTTGAATGAACCTTTATGTAAACAATTTTGAGGAATTCAATTGTAGTTTTTTTCTGAGAAATGTGAATTTTGCCCAAAAAGTCTTAAGCAGACAAGAATTTTTAGTAGACATAGCTGAAGAAAGTAAAGTTTGATCCCATGATGATTCAGTTTGAATTCTACTTCTATGTGCAAAATATTTCTGATCTCATCTTTGAGAAGGTAGGACACAAAGATATCAATGTACTTCACAGTTTCGTAAGGAAAGCATCACAGTTACAGCCAATCCAGTCCAATTATTGAAGATATTGCAAGCAGAAATTAGTCTTTAATTAATATCTGTGGTCATATGGGATTTTTTGTATACTGGATTATTTTTTCATCACTACAGATAACTCACATTTCTTCTGAAATTTACACAGGTACCACCAAAATCAATACCTCCTGTCTATTTCAATGGAAACTGCAACAGATAAAAGAACATAATTACAGTGTTTGATAGAGCAAATTCTCAGCTACAAAATCCTCTTTCTCAACATACTCACCACCAACTATGGTTTTTTGCCAGTGATGAACAGAAGTTCTGAATCTATACCAGTACCAAGTGAACCAATGTCATTACCACTGCTGAAATGCACCATCTACTGCCCCACTGTGATCACATCCACTACTCATCTCCATAAATGTTCAGCAAGCATTGATGAACGTCCATGGGTGTCATATTTTTTCTTCACGGAGGAATTCAACGACACTTTTGCTTCGTATGCACTTCCCTGCTAGATGCCGTTTTGTCAGACTGGCCCTCTGCTGCCATCTGTCACGAGGCAACAACAAGTAATAGAATACTGGTGAGAATGTGAACCTTCTACTTCCACACCACCAACATCCACCTCTGACGTCAAGAGTAAAAAGAATAAAATAGGAGGCATTACTGTCAGAGCATCCCTCATAGTTTGTTTCACTTCACATACAAATAAGGGTATCATTTTTGCAAACAAGGAGAAACTGTTCTGACCCCAGACTGTAAATAAGCTGTGTCATAGAAGAATTTGGATCAGGACTCTAGAAACCAGCAGCATGCATGAAAGTAGCACTTTGAAAATTAGTCACTTCCAAGAGTTTGTTTCATAGCCAGGGCATGTTCTGTATCATGTTCAACAATCCTTCTTAGACATTTCTTGAGGCATTAAATTCACTGCTTAAGATAGAATGTATCAGATGTCTCTTCCAGTATTAGTTCTCAAGTTATTTAAGGCAGTGCTTTAAAGAAATTATTAAGAAAATATTTCATTTGATGGAAGCACATCAATCTCTTTGAAACCAACGGAAATTACATGCCTGCAACAATGACAGAATAAATAAAGTCCCTTTTACAAGCGCCATGTGCCATAGCTAAAATACGTCTTAATTCCTTTTAAGTTTGAGAGAAAAACTTTGCTTTGAAGTATTATAATTCCCAAAAAAAACTAATCTAATGTAGCTTCTAAAATCCAAACCACATAAGTATTTTCAACTAGAAGAATATTAGAGATATAATTCCCAGTAGGACCCATAAAATAATTAGTACCCGTAGGCCAGGTAGATGTGGGGAGAGCAGTGGACATTGTGTACCTTGACTTCACCAAGGCATTTGACATTGTCTCCCACAACATCCTAGTTACAAAACAGAAAACATGTATGGTGAGGCGGACTGAGAATTAGCCAACAAGCAGATCTCAGAGGGTTGTCATCAGTGGTGCAGTGTTTGGTTGGAGGCCTATAACTAGCAATGTTCCCCAGGGGTCCGTGCTGGATCTGGTCCTGTTCAACATCTTAACAACCTGGATGAATGGATTGAGTCCACCCTCAGCAAGTTTGCTGAAGATACAAAGATGGGAAGAGGCTGTGCTACCATTCAGCAAGACCTGAACAGATTGAAAAGCTGGAGCATTGTGATACTTGATGAGGTTTAACAAGAGTAAGTATAGAGTTCTTGCACTTGCAGTGGAGTAACCACACGCATCAGTACAGGTTAGGGGATGACCAGATGGAAAGGAGCTCTGCAGAAAAAGACCTGGGTATTCTGGTGGACAACAGATTGGCCATAAGCTAGCAGTGTTCCCTTGTGGCCAAGAAGGCCAATGGTATTCTGGGGTGCACTATAAATGTCATGGCCAGTAGGTTGAGGGAGGTGATTCTCCCCCTCTACTCCACCCTGGTGAGGCCACATTTAGAATACTGTATCTAGTTCTGGGCTCCCTAGTTCAAAGACAGGTATCTCCTAGAATAGGAGTCCTCATGTATGAGGAAAGACTGAGTAACCTGGGTCTAGTCAGCCTGGGAAAAAGAAGACTGATAAATGTTTATAAATGTCTAAAGGTAAATGGGAGGCAAATGGATGTGGCCAGATTCTTCCCAGTGGTGTGTAGCACCAGGACAAGGAGTAAAGGCAAAAAATTTGAACGTAGGAAATTTCATGCAAACACCCAGAGGAACATCTTTACAGTATGGGTGACAGCACTGGAACAGGTTCCCCAGAGAGGTTGTGGAGTCTCCTTTTATGGAAATATTCAAGACTCATGTGGTTGACTGCCTACGTGACCTATTGTAAGGAATGTACTTTAGCAGGGGTATTGGACTCAATATTTTGAGGTGCCTTCCAGACACAGCAATTTTCTGACTGTTATTCTGTGATCTTCTGATCTCTAAATGAAAAAAAAAAAAAAGAATTTTTATAGCATATTCAGTGCTAGAGAAATTCAGACAGTATCATTCAGTAACATCTATCAGCAGCCATGTGAGTGTACCTCAGGCCAAACTTGTGCATCCCAGTGTAATGTTCAGAAGTTTGAGGCTTTGATTTTAAAGGGCTGTAATTTAGACAGCTTTACTGATAACTGTTTTGGTCAAGGAAGTTAATGGAAAATTAAATGAAGACAATAGTAACACCTCACTGAAATTAGTGCTTTCAGAAGGAAGTCATGTCTAAGTAGGCCCATGTAGCCTGCCAGTAAATAATACAAATTGCAAATAAGATAAACAGGTGCAATCTCTATGTTAATCTGACAGTTTATATTTAGCTAGTCTTTCTTTCCTGTTTTTACCAGTGGTTATCTCCCTTGGTCTTAACACTACAAAAGCTTAATATGATTTTATTCTCACAATTTTAGCCTTTGGATACTTTATGAAACTTGTTTTTAATCCTTTAATCCTCTGACTTTCTTAATTAAGTTCTGAGTATATAAACAGTTATAAACAACCTCTGAAGGGTTATCCATGTTAGTTACTGCTCTATGATGAATATTTAATATATATGATCATTGTAGATCCAGAAACAAAAATTATAACCTCACATAAAACGCTACATAAAACTGGAAAGTGTCCTATAAAAGTAGAGTTGTAAAGCAGTCAGTAAGTTGCTTTACACTTCAGAAATAATAGGTTGCTAACTCTAGACTATCCAAACTGTGTGATATATCTATAAAGCACACAATCTCAATGTTATTTTTGGTATATCAGAATAATTTCAAACTTAATGTAAAGGAAACTTTTTCCCACCATACTTACATATAGTTGGCATTACCAGAAAAGCTCTAATGACTTCTTTTTCACAAGTATTCAGTCTTCATTGTCATTGTGTTGTCACCTTTTTTCAGCAATAGCTGACAATCTTCTCCAGGATCCCATTTTTCTGTAGTGCCCGAAGTTCTGTCCTATCCTGGTTTTGCTCTCACATGTCCAGTTTCTCCTGTGACTCGTTTATTATTCAGAAAATTGCCTTCATTTCCCTTTAGCTCTTTTGGGGAATTCTTTCCCCGCCACTCCTCTTTTTTCTCTCCTGTATTTTTCTCAGAAGTGCTCCCATTTCAAATACAGACAACTCACAGATCTACCTCATCCATCCCTTTTAGCGCAAACTGAAATCCTGGTCTGCTTTTCTGGCACCTGTCACAGATATCTGTCCATCTGTTAAAACTTAATGTAAGAAAGAGCCTTTAATATTTTTTTTTTCAAAGCACTCCCATGCTTCAGTACAATGCTGCAGTCCTGCTCACCACCAACTTCATAAGTTGAGTCTCCTTTGGATTAGGCCTCTGCACATTTCTCTCATTTCCCAGATACCCACCAGCCCTGAATTTATTTCTGTCTATTCCTTACTGTCCTTATGTACAGATAACACAAGCAGTCAGTTGATGCCTGTTGCTTTTACAGTACATTTTCTCTAACTTCAGTGGTACAAGGTTGTCTTGTCCATATCTGCTCTGAAAACTGTTGCAGTAGTTACTTTCTTTGCCTGTGCCCTTCCTCACTGTATCTCTTCCATTTTTGTCACAAACAATGTGTTTCTCCTTTATGTTCAAGTCCATCTTTCTGCCCCTTATGTGATGTCACTTTTCTAATAACCTCACTTCTACTCAAGGACGAACAATGTCTATTTTCTGGAGCACTTTTTCTTGCTCCAACACTACTGTATGTAGTTAGGTGGAGCTTCTATAAATAGATGCTGAAATTAATTAATTAATCTTTTTCAAAGAAGAAGAAATACTTTTCTATTATTTACACACATACAAACACACGCACTAATAACAACAACAATAATAATAATAATAATAGTAATAGTAATAATAATAATGAACCATTATAATAATGAAAAGAGCTTAAGCAGTTTATCCTGCTCCCTAACATCATTTCGTTGTGTACACCCAACTGTTCAGTGTTTATAGGCTACATTCAAGGATATGCGGTCCAACAGAATCAGAATTGCCTTACCAACAAAAAGTAAGGCCTTGTTCCATGAAAGCTGCTCAAAACTACTGCCAAAATACTAATAATATATAAAAGTGGTATGTATCATAAACTCTGTCTGGTTAAATATGTGTCTAGGTGAGAAACTGTGCCTGTTCTGAAGAAAATAGAGCTGCCCATGATGTCAAACCAGATGTTTTCTATGACCCTGCGTGTTATTCTTATTTAAATACTATAAAACCACTGAGTTCTATAGTGCTGTCTGTCTGACTATTGTTCATCTGAGAAAATGATGCCTTAAAATAAATCCACTACTTTAATCTCTTTATAAACTATTGTACAATGCAAATGGGGATTAAACACTGCTAAACAGAAACCATAACACTGAAGATGAGATAAACCCTGGATATGCTGAACCATGAAGAAGTAAGATTCCAAACACAGTTCATCTTTTCATGAGTTCTCCCTTGTCCAATCTGAAGCACACTCCACATACCTGCCGTCAGGAAACACTGAGCACTCACTGCTGAAAATCAGACCCTGGAGAAGATTTGACCTTTTTTTGGCATGGTCCTGGCTCACCATAACAGAAATGCATGTTCCTCACTGTACTTCTTTGTCAAACTGCTTCTGCCTCAGGGGATGAAGCCTCTGGAGGTGGAAGCCTGGTAACCTCTACAACCCAGCATCCGCCAGTCTGACATCTAAGGCAATGTGCAACCAACAAAATCAACCTGTAATCAGAACATGAACTTCTTCACTGTGCCAGCTCAATCTCACTGACGTTGGTAAAACAGGAAGTAAATGCGGAGAACAGGGAAAGGCTTTATTTCATGTAAGGAACATGAATTAGATACCTATCCAAGATTCACAGATAGTACATATGCCATCTGGACAAATATGCCAGGAACTAATTAGGACCTCCATTTTGATGAAGAGTCACTCTCAGAAGAAAAGGGAAAGTTCAAGCCAAGTGGTATATTACTGTGTGCATGGGACAGATCTGGGAGATGCTGGCAGCCAGTGCTTCTCAAATAGAAAGCTGCTGAGTGTTAAAAGGAATGGTAAAACTCATTTCTTCCAACAAGCCAAGATTTTATCTATGGGATGAGTTATGCTGTATAGGCATTTCAAAATCTCGGTTTGGGTTCAACTCACTCACCTGTTTTGATTCTTATGAGTTTGTGTGCTAAATAAACTTATCATACTTCTAAGGACAATGAAAATAATCAGTTCTCATAGTCAGGGGCATTAATGCATTGTTTGAAGAGGTCAAGAAGTGTGTCTTCTTACCAGGAAAGTAAAAACTCAAGATCTCTTGCATGTTGGAAAGCAAAACGGTCTAAGAGGGCTTGTCCTGCTGGTGGTACTCTTCCTTCAAGAAGATGTATGTGCAACTGACCAAGATTAGTGATGTCAACTATAGTGCTGGTGCTGAAGTTCTGATGAGACCCAAAAATACTAAAACTGGGAAATTATTTGAGATCGTTCATGTGCATTTGAAATCATGGATGCAGGGTAAAAGAGTTCCAAGTAATATACTTAACAAAAATGTATTGTAAAGGATCTGAAAATTGTGAAGACTGATATCTCAGTTCAATACAAACTGAGATATTGCTAAGTATGCAGATAGAATGTTTTAATAGAATCAAATTAAAACAGTAAATTGCTATTTTGAAAGAATGACAGTACAGAATGTTTTTTTTTCTCTTCTAAGGCAATAGAAGTGAAAAATTTATGGATAGTAAGATTATTTGCATAAACACAGAGTAGGACTACATGATGTCAAAACTCTTCATTTCCGCTGCAAAA
>VXAB01007531.1:0-36832 GCA_013399175.1 Odontophorus gujanensis | reverse complement strand
AAAACAGTTTGTTAACCTTCAGGATTTTTTATTCCTGTACAAGCCCTCTAAAACATAATTCTAGTGACTAGACTAATAATATTTCTGTGTCTGACTGAACATTCATATATTTTCCATATTTAGCAATTTGTCTTAACAACTTGATGAGAATTTACCTAAATGAGAGATGAAATTTTGCATGTTTTGGATATATCAGTTAAGTTTGGGATGTCCATGTACAATGCTGAACTATTTTTATTACTATGTTTGGATTATCTTTCATGGTAAAGCTATTTCCTAACATATTTCCACCCCCTTTACACAACACAGTGTTTCAAAAGATGAATCAGTGAAGCTTTTGATTTGAAAATTGACCTGTAGGCAAAAAGCAGTATTTCATTGCTTTCTCCTTATCACTCTCTACTGATGGAAACTAGAAGTTTTCTCAGTATGATATGAAATTTTGTCTGTGTAAGTGGACTCAGCAGATATGCAAACCACTTTCACGTGTATAGTAATTCATAAAGAATTCCTTTTAGGAATATGATCAGGATATGTACATACATCTTGAAATATTTTAAAATATTGTTATAATACTGTTGTGCTTAACTGCATACTCACAGAAGTTAGGAGGAAATTCTGTTCCTGCTGGGAAATCTCCTCCTGATATAAGTTACTCATTCATACATTCGCAGTCACAATGGCATATTCTTACCAGCACTGCTCTAATTAAAGATTACCACACTCAAATCCAAATTTTGAAATCAATGAGCTCCGTCTCTTAATCTTCTCATTCGGAGTAACTCAATCTCTGACATGTTCTGGGTAAGATTGGCAGAGCGGGCTTTTACATTACATATTTTCTATCATGCCAATGATGGGATGGATGCTTAAGCTTAAATGGCCTCATCATCCACATTGCCATGTCATGTTAGCACCTTCCTGTTCCCAATGCTCTCATCCCCTCTTTGAACCCTGCCTGCACACCTGCAATGTCATCTAGTCACAGCAGCCTGAAATGCCCATTGAGGAATGAACAAAACCATATGGCAGAGATTAGAAGCCAGAACTCAATCCTTCTAAGGAAATAGTGGGGCTGCAATTGAAATGAGCCATAAGTGAAAAGATCAATTAAAAAGCGGCTTAAGATCAGCAATGCAGTTAAGCTCTGCTCAGGTTTAGATGTAGCTACTGTGCGGCTATCAAGTCATTGCCATGGACAAACAAAAAAATTATTATTCATGTAATATAAGTCTTAGTCATTTAAGAGCTGCACCCAAGAATTATTATTAGTCCAGACCTAATTATTACAGAAAATTTAAAGAATCCTGGGCTTGCCATTCTGGTACTGTGTTTCCTCTGATACCATCTCATCACAAATCTTATGAGAAATGGCTGAGGGGCCTAAGATTGTTTAGCCTGGAGAAGAGAAGGCTCAGGGGAGACCTTTTTGTTCTCTACAGCTGCCTGAAGGGAAGTTGTGATAAGGTCGGGGTCAGCTTCTTCTCTCAGTTAACTAGCAAAAAGAAGAAAGGGTATGGCCTCAAGCTGCACAAGGAGAGGTTCGAGCTGGATGTTAGGAAATGTTTCTTCTCCGAAAAAGTAGTCAGGTGCTGGCAGGGGCTGCCCAGTAAGGTGGCAGAGTCACCATCTCTGGAGCTGTTCAAGAAACACTCAGATACAGTACTAAGGTACATGGTTTAGTGGGGAAATATTGCTGGTAGGTGGACAGTTGCACTAGAGGACCTTGGAGGTCTTTTTCAGCTTTGGTGATTCTACTGTTTGGTGATTCTATTATCACTTCAACCCCTCTGCACAGAATGTCTCCACTTGCCATGCATTTGCTATCACACCAAACTTCCACTCCTGTGTATACTACCATCGTACAACTAGAATATTTTTTAATACAAAAAATAGCAATATATCACCTCTATCGTTACAAAAGCTACAATTCCATTGAATGATTATAACTTAAAATAAAGCAGATCAGGCAATAACTAACTGATCACTAGAAAGAAAAAGAAAAAAAAAAAAAAGACTAATTAACAGATAATCAAGCTAAAGCAAAGCTACAAGCAATCCAAGCTCAGACAAAACCTGACGAGTCCCTGTGGTCTTAGCTTGGATCTTGCTGTGTCTTAAGAAGTATCCCAACTAGGCTACAAGTCTAAAACTTAGGCTGGATGTACGCCTGGTTTGTTGCCCCTTGTCCCCAGATGTGCACTGACACCATGTTCCTCAGACAGAGAGGTGGAGTCTGGTTAAACTACAGAAGTCTGCAGGGCAATTGTATTTCTGTGCAGTTGTATCCTGTGCAGAACGAGTGATGAAATGTCACCCTCTTCCTAATCTGTTTTTGGCTGTTCTACTCTGGGCTTCCAAACAGAGCAGAGCTCAGCAGTTTTGTAGGTAATCATAAATTAACTCTCTAAAGCAAAAGGAAAGTGTTTGTACCCCCAGATTGGAACAACCTTATTTTTTTAGCTGTACTCTATTATTTCTGCTCTACCTCATTTTAGAGAATTCTGTGCTCTCCACTTGTTTTCTGCCTTAAAATCAATTCTGACACACCTGGGAATAACTTTGATTTTTTTTAATATATATGTTTTTATCTTTATACTCCTAGGTCAAAATAAGGCATAGTTACGTATTTGAGTGCTTAGAGCTATTATCTGCTGGCCCAGTGTGTTATGTTTTGTTTCTTCACATTCTCAAAAGTATGCTTGACCAGGAATTGCTTTTAATAAAGCTGGTGAATGAACTTGTCATGTCCCAGACTGCAGATAAAAAGATAGAGCTGACCTTGCATGAAAGTTGTTGCTTTCTTTCCCCAGACTTTGGGGAAGAAAATAAGTTTCTTCAAAAGACATATGAAGAGTCGCAGACTCCTCAGACTCAGCTGTTTGAAATAGAGTACCTTTTAAAAAGTATTTATTACTAACAAAATTCTTTTGCACTTACCTATTAAGTATCTATTAATGTAATGCAAACTTTACTAAAATTAACTGCTTTACTTCAGAAATGTTCTCTGCAGGAGAGGTCTCAAGTGATAACCTTTGTGCTTGTAATACAGTTAGAAAAGACAATGATTGAGTAGAGCCCTCTCCTAATTCTAACTTATCTCAAGCTTTGGTAGGAGTCAATTTAGAAAATAATTTGGCCGTCATAATAATTTGGTCTTCATGTACCAGATATCACTACTATCCATTGGGAGTCTTACGTGCTTTTCCCTTTTAACAGCATATTTTTCATCTCGTTGCTGCTATCACTGCTTGTCTAGGATTGTTCCCAAGTCATCCAGCTAGTTTATAACTCTTAGAATACCTGTAGTGTTGTAGAATAACTGGACAATTCTCACTGCAACCACCAAACGTCTCACTGTCATCTTGACATGAACTAGTAGGGATCAGTTTTATCCCAGGGAGTAAACATGACTGGAACAACTCCTCTGTGATATACAACAGATCTCAAGGGCTGTGTTTTTATCACACAACTAATTTGGGTGCAAAAGTACCCAGAGGACTCCCATATTCTTGAAGTACCCATGAGACACAAGGACTCCCTGGACATAGTTCACCACAGTGCTGTGAAGCAGAATTCCTATTATCCTCATCAAATGATTCAGGAATATCTCCATTCTTCAGCACCCAGAGGAGCAAAGATAGCTATGGCAGAATGGCATTTCCCTGGACCAGAAGATAGGCTAGCTATCAATTGAAGCTAAGTAGTTTAGACTGAAAACCTAAAATAAACCAACTCCACCTCTCAAAAAGCAGCATCTCATTTCCACGTACTTGAATGAACATAGAAACACAGAATGGCTTGGGTTGAATGGGATCTCAAGGATCATCAGGTTCCAATCCCTGTGCCACATGCAGGGTTTCCAGCTACTTGACCAAGTACTTGATCAGATTTTCCCCCCAAAATCTTATCTAAATCTTTCCTCCTTCAGTTTAAAACAATTCCTCCTTGTTGTATCACTAACTACCCATTTAAGAAAATGATTTCCCTTCTGTTTATTAGCTCCCTGTAAGATATGGAAGGCCACAATGAGGTCTTTCTCAGCATTCTCTTTTCCAAGTTGAACTAGCTCGGTTCCATCAGCCTATTTTCACAGGAGAAGTGCTCCAGCCCTTGGATCACCCTCAGGACCTTCCTTTGGACCTGTTCCAGAAGCTCCACATCCTTCCAGCATTGAGGGCCCAGACTTAGATGAAGTACTCCAGCTGGGGCCTCACGAGGGCAGAATAGAGAGGGACAGTCACCTCCCTGTCCCTTCTGGCCACTCTCTTCTGATGAAACCCAGGATACCATTGGTCTTCCAGGCTGCAATCACACACTTCTGGTTCATGTTAAGTTTTTCTTCAATCAGAAACCCTAAGTCTGTTTCAGCAGAGCTACTCTGAAGTTCTTCTCCCAGTCTGCATACATATCTGGGATTACCTCAATTCAATTGCAAAACCTTCACCTTTGTCTTGCTGAACCTCATTAGGTTCACATGGGCCTACTTTTCAAGTTTATCAAGGTTCCTCTAGATGGCAATGATGGAACAGAGGGTTCAATACAGACATTGTCCAAGTAAGGGATTAGGATAACCTTACACGGATAACAAGTTCTAATGAATGTGTATCATTTGGTCTTGCAGGGGTAATCTGAACAGTCCATGGACTGAGGCTGAATGAGTCTGCCACAGATTATGAAAGCATAGCCCCAAATACAATTTAGGTTTACGCTGATTTGTAGTCTGAACCAATTCCTTTTCATTGTATAGTTTTATTCTGTACTTATAGCAAACCAAAATACCTACCTCTTCTCATACCTTGAAAAGAGCTTCCCATTTCCTGAACAAGTTCTTCAGCATTGGTTTTGAGATTATCATAAGTTTTCATAAATTTTTGCAACTTTATGAGGCCCCACTGACATGCTGCCTCAGATTGCTACTATTGTAGTCTGAAATAGAATACTATGCATAGAATACATAATGTCTACCTGGGAGTTTTACTTTGAAATAAGTATTTCACTTTGAATAAATTTCCCTCAGGAAACCAGGCATGCAAATTTTGTGCCTATCAAGTCATTTTCTAGAAACTGTAATAATTTGTCTTAATAACTAATGATTGGGTTCAACAATGATCCTCATTTTGAAAAGTCCTGGGGCTAATGATTTTTCTTACATAGTGTGTAACGAGAAAAAAAAAAAGTTCTAATCTGATATCTGCCTATTATTTTAGGAAGTAGTCTCACATTTTGTACTGCAGAATTTTCTTTTGTTTCCTATTTGGATTCATATGCATCTAATCTTCTCAGCTGGCTTTATCCTATAGGCAGGTTCTCAATACAATATACTTCAAAGCAGTAACTATACTATGTTACTGACTGAGAACAGAAAGAACCATGGTCAATTAGTATCTGATACAACTCCCACTCTACCACAAAATGCAAATTACAATTACTAGAAGAAACTGGTAATGTACCACATGCAGAGGACCAACTTATAGAACAAAAAATCATGAGTAATTTTGAATACCAAATAATTTCATGATCTGTTCATGAACTAACTGGGAACATTAGATTTTACTGCTGGATAAATTATTCATTGTGAAATATTTCCTCAGCACCATCTGTGACTGTAAAGGATTTCTTTCCAGAGCACTGTAGTGTCATTTTTCTAAGGACTTAAAGTTGTTACTGAAAGCTTGCCTCTGGTCTCTGTGTGAACATCACAGACTAGAGGCTGCAGCAAATCTTGTGGTAAGAAATAAATCACTCTAACCATGAATAGGAAAGGTAATCATACAAAATATGTGATTAAAATGTCATCTTTTGGTGTCTAGTTGCAGAAAATCATCAGTCAATGGAAATCTGAAAATGATGGGAACAAGCTAAAATGGGTGGGCTTACTTCTTGTGCTAACAGTCAAACTCATGCCTATCCCTTTCCCTCCTTCACCAGTTCTCCCGCAAGATATATGAATCCCACTGCTCATGCCCTTTTTACCCTCCAGTATCTCCAAAGCCTTTCTGATATCCCCTCTTTTCTTCCCTCCACATCAGTACCCCTGGGATTTTTTACTTGCTCCTAAATTACAAGCTCTGCTCTGTACAAGCTTCTCCCTCCAGCTCAGATGCCTCCATTCTTGGAACTACTGTGCTACAGCTGCCATGGTTTAGAAGCCTGCTCATTTGAACCGGGTGCTGCTGCTTCTCCCCTCAGCTCTTGCTTTTTACCCTCCCAAAGTGCAAGAAGAGATCCTCAGGTGCCACCCTGGGGAGAAATGAATCAGCAAACATCCTTCTCTGTCCAGCATAACCCTGATCAATGCTAGAGGGAAGTTCTGGAGAAACGCCTTATATTGAGCTAGGAAATAATATTCCCATTCCTACTTGGTGGTGACCTGTAAACGTTTCTGGAAATCGCTGTGCTAGATCACAGCATTTTCTTTGCCTTAGCACTTCAGCCACTATTTCTCCCTGCTCCAAGGGCACAAATATGTAAAATGGCTGTTGGCATTTGAAGGTTATTCTAAACTATTCTTTATGATGACTGTGCATACATGTATGCATACAAACAAAAAAAGCACAGTGTCTGAATTCGAAGGACCCAGACTCATAGGAAAGAAGCATGACACTACTATAAGTCAAATCCACAAAAGAATGTGCCATTGTTGAATTTTGGCCTTAATCATTTTTCTTCTGTCACGATGCATCAAATGCAGATTAAGGTCTGCATGATATATACAGTAAAACCAGAGTTTGAAAAATCCAGTTAAAGCACATTTGTAGAGGAAAGGAAAGAGACATAATATGTTCTCTGTGCGTATAGCTTCAAAATGGCTATTGTGTGACAAACATCATTCCACAATACATCTTCTGGAACAGATTTCAAAAAAGTATTTTATTTTTTTTCTTGTTATAGTCTTTTTTCAGAGTAACTGCTGTCAGTATTTCTGAGAAAAGCATGGATCTGCAGATGCTTTAAAACCCACTGTTTCCCTGATGTTTCTCTATGTGATGTAAGTGCCAGAGCTGCTCTTGCAAAAGTGGCGCTGAGAGCACAGAGGGCCTAATCTAGTCAGACAGCTAGAGGGATGCTGGCTGCTCGAACACATCCAGCCTCTAAGCATTGAGTCTCATCTCAGTTCAGCTCTGAATCTGGCTGGGCATTACTTGTGGCAAAAGCCAGAAGCACATCATGTTGCAACACACAGTTCTGTTGCCCTGAGTATAACTGGGGTCCTGTTTCAAGGGACTCAGTGTCTGAGACAAAGCTGAGATATTTAGCTGGTGGTAAGGATTCCTTTTCCTTAATATTCAATTTATCCTATTATGTATACATTTATTTCTGTGTGTGTGTATGTATATATATGTCATGCAATAGATATATATATAATACATATATATAATTTATTTATTTTTATAAGTATGTAAAATTGCTGAGAAAGTAGGTTGTTTTCTTTGTTCAATGGGTTCAGTTCTAAGTCTAAAAGTCAAAAATCCTCCACAAATTCTCAGTCTCACAATTAATCTGGAGAAAATGTGTCTCAAAAGCCATGGGCTATGTGACCACAGCTGACAAAAATCTTTAGCAGCTTCAAATTTCCTGTATATTAATACTGTATATTAATGCTTAAAATTTCTGCCATATAAAATCTCATTTTTCTTCACCCTCTAAAAATAAATTTAATAGGAATTCTACTGGAAAAACATAAAAGAGAGTACTCTCACAATAACAAACTTATTTTTGATGAGGTTAACCCAAGGGAAGAAATGAATAGTCTTTGCTTATGCATACATTAGTATTTGAAAATGGTGTTCTCAGATTGCAGTAAAATGTAGGAAAAGACCTTGGAAAACTTTGAATAAGGGAAGGTAATATTTTAACTAAATCCCAATTGAAAATTAAATAAAAGGTATCTCACTGTATAGATGAAAAAAAAATTCACTGTCCTTCATGTCAGGTCTTTAGCACCGTCTATTAAAAATTAAAAGCAGTCATGACATGGAAGCATCCTATCTTCTAGGACCCTGTGCAAGTCTCTAGAAACACTTCTGTAATTTTGGAACTTATATTTTCTGTTCTAATTATCACTCAGTTTTCCAGTGAGAAACGAACATACTTGTGAGAAAATGTACACCTAAGTATGACATTTAATTGCTTTATTCTTAACAGAGACTGGTCAGTTTCCAAAGATGAATGTCTTTCAGTTAATAAAATATCGACATTTAACAGTTCCTAGGTTCACAGACCACTTCTGATAATCCATTTATCCGAAGATAATTCATTGAAAGGACAAGGATAATCAATCAGATTTGCAGCAGCACGTGGAGTGTAAGGACAAAGTCCATGTATTAGAACTCATATCATTGTTTAAAAAACTTTTTATGTTAAAAATGGGTGTCCATCTCTAGTTGTTTAGGATGCTTAGGAGGATAGAAATGTAGAAGAGATATCAGTCTATCAGTTACAGGCCACACTGATCACATGCTAAGATTCAAAGAAAATTTTTTTCCAGCCTCATCATTACAAACATAAGGTATTTTTTTCTATCTGAAATGCCCATTTCAGACATTGTTCAAAAAGAGATAGACTGTTTCATCTGGAAATGTCTCTGCTATCCTTTCTTGAGTGTATAAATAATGTTTATTTCAGGCACCAAAAAAAAGGCCTTTTCACAATGTCGTATTTCTCTACGAACTGCAAACAATCCTTAACACTTTTCTCCAACTCAGTTGCACCGCTGTCTCATAGACCCTAATCTAGTCAGCTCCTGCTGAATTACTACCCTTGCAACACAGCCCAACTAAAACTTACCCAAGTAGGAATTTTTGATGCAGAGCAATATTTTTCTCTGATGCTGAAATACGGAAGTTTAGTCAGCTCTGTTCTGGAGACATATATTTAAAGGTACAAGAGAGGGTTTGTTTGTTGCTGTTGTTTTTTTTTTCAAGGCAAATTCTATAGTTTAGCACTCAGGAAAGATGGTCCAACGTAAAGCTTTCAATTTTTTTACAAGGGCATCCACAGAACTGGTGTGGAAGGGAATTGCCAGGGATTAGTCATGTTCTGAACATAAAACTTTGGAAACAAGTACATGCTATTATGACTCAAGAAAGACACATGTTTGACCTTAATAACTTCTGGAATCTGCTGATGATACAGAGCTGAGAGGGCTGACTGACACAGCAGAAGGCTGTGCTACCATTCAGTGAGACCTGGCCAGGCTGGGAGCGGGGCAGAGAGGAACATTATGAGGTTCAGCAAAGGCAAGTCTAAAGTCCTACACCTGGGGAGGAGTAACCATGATCATCAGTACAGCTTAGGGACTGATCTGCTGGAGGAGGTGAGCTCTGTGGAGAAAGGCTTAAAGGTCCTGATGGGCTACAGGTGGACCATGAGCGAGGAGTGTGCCCTCATGGCCAAGAAGGCCAGTGGTAATCTTGGGTGCATTTAATAAAGCAGGTCAAGAGAGATGATCCTCCCCCTCTACTCCGACATAGTGAGGCCACATCTGCAGACATGCTGCATCGAGTTCTGGACTCCCCAGTTTAAAAATGACAGAGATCTCCTAGAAAGGGCACAGCAGAGAGCTAAGAAGATGAAGAGAACCCTGGAGCATCTCCCGTGTGAGAGAAGGCTGAGTGACTTTTGGCTGTTCAGCCTGGAGAAGAGAACACTGAGAGGGGATCTTATAACTGTTTATAAATATATAAGTGCAGGAGACAAGTCAATGGGGATGAACATTTCTAGTGGTGAGCAGCAATAGAACAAGAGACAACAGGCACAAACTGGAACACAAGAAGTCCCATACTAACACAAGAAAGAAATTCTTTACCATCAAAGTGACAGAGCTCTGGAACAGGCAGCCTAAAGAGGTTGTGAGGTGTCCTTCTCCAGAGATATTCAAGAATTATCTGGACATCTACCTGTGAGACCTATTGTAGGGAACATGCTTTAGAAGGAGGTTTGGACTAAATGATTTCCAGAGATCCCTTCCAACTCTACAATTCTATGATTCTGTGTGATCAGCAAAATAGTCACACCAAAGAGTGACTTAAAATTAGTAGTTGGACTGATTTCCTGATCCAATATGAAGATCCCTCCACTTTATTATAATATTAAACTGTTAAATGTCTTTTAGAAGATTTTATTAAGTAGATGGAATTTCAATTGACACATAAAGCTACTTTTCAAAAAAAAAAAAAATAAAATGCATTTAATACATCTACATGCAATTTCTCTTAATCTTCTTACTTATGGAGGAATAACTTTCAATATTAAATATTTACAATCAGCATACATCACTAAGTAGTTTTACGTAGCCAGAATAGAGGTTAATGTATACCAGGTTCTGAGCACACTGAATCAAGCTGGATCCAACTAGCAATTCAGAAGTGCAGAAGTGATTTCTAAATACACAGCATTTTTTAGTGTCAGTTATCCAAAGAGACATACTTGTACAGATAAGCCTTAAAAGGGGAAAAGGCAGAGACAATTCCAAATTTGGGAATGCACAGTGAGACAGATTCCTGTTATGACTCTGCTGTCAGAATTTGCTTATAGTGGAAGCTGCTTCGTAGTGTATGAAAAATAATACTCTGGTCCATGATACAGAGAACCTGGCACAGCATTCTCTGACCTGGGAAAGCTTTGCAAATGGTTTACAAAGATCCTACCTCTATTAATTTGTGGACACCTTAAACCTTTTCCATCAGCTGAAGGCCACCACTTAGTAAATGCCAGAAGCTCACAGAACTAATGCCAGTAGTCTCTCTTTCCTTAATATCTTTTCCCTGGTTCTTCGGCAGTGATCCAAGGAAGTTTCTGATGGGCTCTGCAGGATGAAAGATTTTAAAAAAACCTGAATTTTCAGGAGAAGTAGAAGAACCAGAGGCAGTAGCTATTAGCTGTTGATTTCAACCAAATTTTATTTAAGTTCACCCTCATTACATTACAGCAGTCATGATTTTGCCAGCATTATTTGTCATCTATGCAGTATCATCCTCTGGGCTTCTGTCAACACATCTGGAGTGAGTAGGATAATTTGGAGGAAGCGTGTTTGCCACCAGAATGCTTTAAGTATAGACTAAGAAAACTAGCTGTTTGTATCAGCATTATTTATTGCCAGGAAGCACAGGTAAAGCTAGTGCCTGGTAAATAAAAGTTTTCAGGACTAGCCCTTATTAACCTGACATCTCTTCCCAACAGTCTGTTTCAGTAAATACTGAAAACATAGCAAATATGAAATACTGAGTAACGTAGGTCTACTCAGTCTAAGGAGAAGGGGGCTGTGATAAATGTTTATAAATACCTATCAGGAGGCAAATGAATTAAGCCAGGCCCTTCTCAGTGGTGTGTAGCAATAGGACAAGGAGTCATGGCCAAAAACATGTATATAGGAAGTTCCATACATACATGTAGAATAACTTATTTTTGGTGAGGGTGATGGAGCACTGGAATAGGTTGTCCAAAAAGGTTGTAGAGTCTTCTTCTATGGAGATATTCAAGATCCAGCTGGATGCCTATTTTTGTGACCTGTATTAGGGAACCTGCTTTAGCAGGGCGGGTTGAACTTGACTTCTTGAGGTCCCTTCCAATCCCTGTGACTCCGTGGTTCTGTATGGTTCTGTGATTCTGTGAAATAGTTCTACTGAAGAAATAATTTCTTTCTATTGAAGAAATAATCACAACCCCATGGCACATTCAAGGATTATGATCAGGACATTATCAGCTCTACACATTATACCAAGGAAGACCTTACCCAGTCAGGCCACCAAGAGGAGGCTGACAGCACTAAGGTGATGTGGATAATCTGCTCCTGAGCAATGGGTCATCTCTGATGTATTTCTTGGTAAATGAACAAGGACATGCTCACTCTCTGTTCAGGAAAATGTGGACTACCTGTTGTGGAAGACAGGCAGCATGTAAGATGGGGGAGTCCTGTCAAAGAAGGGAAGGGAAAAGATTTGTGATTCTGCATACGGAACGGAAAACGCAAGACAAGGACAGAACTGTAGAGTGCATTTAATGATTCTTCATTTTTATGTTCCAATGATACAGATTTTAATTCTCTAGATCTGTTGCCAGCGTGCTGACAAAGAAGGGAATATGATGGGAATATCATATTTGCCATATGATTTGCAAATTAACATGTAAGTATGTATTAGTATGATGTTACATGAAAAGCCTTAATTCTGAAGTGAATGATACAAATTCAGCCAGGAAATATCACTAATGTCACACAGACAGTGTATGGTTTGTACTTCTTGTCTCATTGCATACTCATGTTTCAATCCCCTGACACAAGGTCCTTTGTCCTGTGGTGCAAGCAAATCCTGCTCAAAATGTTGTCATGGAAAATAGCCACAGGCATTCAAATACTAACAAGAATAGTTACTGGCAATTGTGTGAAAATCACAGGAACATCATACAATGAAATCATAGCCCCGAAGTAGTGTGAGTGAAACTTCTATCAGCCACGCTGTTTACAAACAATTTAAGATAATTCCAAAAATATTCCAGTAAATGATTCAATATGCATAATTATGAATAGTTCAATCATCTCTAAGAAAATTACACTGTTTTGTTTTGTGAAATTTCATTTTCCAGAAAATTATATATTGACTCTTTAGAATACTAATGAAAATTAATATCATTTCCCAATGCTTGCATCTGAATTTTCTTATCCCTTGTGATTTTGAGGGGATTATATAAAGATTTGTATTTTTTTATTGCTGCTATTAAGATTTCTGACCTAATATCTAGAATTGTACTACCAGGCATCAAGGTTTAACCTGGCCTGTTTTTAAATAAATGATAACCTGTCAGCCAGTGTTATTATATTAAAAATAGGTAGCATAAATTCATGCTTGTTGGTCTCAGATGAAGTACAGTAGTAAATCTATTAAGCATTTCTCTAATATGCATTTTTCATCCAGACAAAATTCTTCCCCAGTTATGCCTCTGTATATTCCTAATCATAGTGATTTACTCAACAGTTTGATTAAAAGATAACACAAAAGAAAGCATGAAATATATTACTAAATTAAGAAAGAAAAAGAAAAAGAAAAAGGAAAAGGAAAAGGAAAAGGAAAAGGAAAAGAAAAAGAAAAAGAAAAAGAAAAAGAAAAAGAAAAAGAAAAAGAAAAAGAAAAAGAAAAAGAAAAAGAAAAAGAAAAAGAAAAAGGTTCCAAATAGCACTATGTGTCACCTGTGGAATGGATGCAATTTTTTCATATGCAAGCTGCACTGTTTTAATGAAGAGAAATTTTTATAGTGCCTCTCCACTTTCAAAACAACATTGTGTTCTCTTGATTGTGTTGACAGCTACTCTGTTCTTTTAAGAGTGGAGAGAATCCAGTTTCCTTTACAAAAATTGACCTATACAGCCTTTCAGTGAATTTATAGTCTTTGATGAAAAAGTGTATTTCTACACTGATGAGATGAACATCCAGTAGCAAAGCTCTGTAGCTAATGATATGGGTTACCTTTTCTGGTAGCTCTGTGGATGTTCTCATTAAACCACCAGCCAATCTACATTTGAACTCTGCAAACTGACATCTTGACCTCAGATTTGTTTCTCATATAAGACTTCATAGTTTTCTCTTCCCACTGTACAGTATGAAAGGAAGAGTTATGTCTGAGTGGGAGGTGAGACAAATCAATCACGTGTCACTCAGTCGAAGAAAACTGGTCACAATTAAATGAAGAGTTATTGATTTCTCTCCACCTCTTTGTATTGGGGCAGTTATGTGGAGTGTACAAATGAGAAAAAAATAGGGAGAACTTTCAGGTTGTTGCTGCTTTACAGGCACCACAGGTGATAGGCCATCAGCTGAAAGTGAGAACTGGTGCTTACAGGTGAAGATTGACTACTACTAACTGCACAATAGAAGGAAAACTAACCTCTGAATCCACCTTGTGGCATTATCTTTTCTTTAGGGGAGAGTGCTTTTACCCTACTAAGACTTCTTTCTGTTGATATAAAAAGCTCAACATTAGGCATAGAATAGAATCATAGAATGCATTGTCCTTCAGAACAGAGAGCAAAGAACAGATATTGTTACTAGCTTTGGGATTAATAACTAGATTCATTCAAACACTGAAAAGTTTGACTGAATAAATGAGGCACTGACAGACAAAAAACTCACAACAAACCAAGAATATTTGTAAAAAGTTCTATAAAACATTCAACAGAGGCAGTCAAATAACTTTATATGCTTTGCCAATGAGTAAGCAAGAGATATTGACAGCTTTCCAACAAGTTATTCAGCTAGTTGTGGCAATAACAACATCGCATCACACAGTTACCAAGAAGAAATACATGGGAACTCCAGCCTGATGAGATACTATCAAGTCTCATGCACTGGGCTCACCACCAGCCAAGAGTATTTCAGATTACTTTGTTCTAGTTCCTATCCCAGCTGAGACTGGTCAGATGGATGTGTGTTAGCTTGCACTGTGAATTCTGAATCACAAAGAAATAAAAATTTGAGATTTTTAAGCTGTACTTCTTTTGTCCTGAGCTTTTCCTGAATGTGAGTCAGACGACTGGATGTGCAAATGGGTCTTCTGAGGAAGTCACTGGGGAATACTCTTACTCTCCTGCAACACTACAACAAGATGATCTAGTGAATTTCATGGTTTAGTCTCCTTACTTTTCCACAGAGCTTTTCTGATGAACTTTGGATCAAAAGAGATGATGTCAGTTCCCAGCTGCATGCTACATTAGCATTTTCAGAGGAAAATAGTTATTTTCTATTTCTCTCTCTGACACTAGGATAGAAGATCTTCCACAGTATCAAAAGCACAGAGACATCTGCAAAGGATCTACTTTCAGGACTGCTTTTTGGACACGTTTGTCTTGAAAGATGCCTTGCAGAACTGAACACTAGTAGATATTAGTAGATGGTCAAGCACAAGGTACAAGCAAAGTTATTCTAAAAAGAGTTATTTTCCTTCTGCTGTAGCAGGGAATACAAGAAAGTTGTAGTATTGCTTCCACTTAATCAAACGTCATCATACGTATATTGTTCTTTTCAAGAAGGCAAACTGCCTGTGGAAAATCTCACAAAACTTTTACGTAAATCCTTTGCAGCCTAAGCTTACTAACTTTAAATAAGTAAGTAAGTAAGTAAATAAATAAATAAATAAATAAATAAAGATGAAGAAAGAGAGATGACTGAAAGCAAGAAAGAGAGGCTATGAGCAATTCTATCTCTGTTGAACCTGAAATGAAAGCCAATAATAACTGAGAAGATTTCAATAGCTTTCAAGAGCATTTCTCTATTTTCTTCAGCTAAATTAAAATGAACTCATACGCTCAACTGTGCTTAAGCAAAAAATAGTTACCATGGTTACAGAGGATTTTTTCTAAATGTTGCACAGTATATGAAATAATCAGCCAAAATGACTATGCATAAACTGAAGGCAGCTGGGCAAGCCTTTTAAAAATACCAAGTAAACAGAAAAATAAAAAAACCCAGTAAGGATAATTCCTCAAGATTTATGCCATTTTCTTTATTACATTGTGAATTAAAAGATTGTGAAGGAGAAAAAGAATGAAAAAAAATACTTTAAAAATCATTTCTTTGAAATTTGTAGTGCTAGCTACAAATAAGCAGACTACCAGACAATAAAAAGGTAAACAAATAATATACATTCTAAGACATCATTAAATTGAACTGCTCTGGATAGAAAGCATTCTTTGAGATGTGTAAGAAACATTATTAATCAGAGGAAGTATATTGATTTACAGATAGAGGAAATAAAGCACAAATCATATGGAGTATATTTTACAGACAGTCTCCTGTATAGAGTAGAAGCTCTGCACTTTAGCCTTTAGATGGTCTTTCCCCTCTCCATTAAGTAGACAAGCATCTGTATCCATAACAGAAGGGTGTCTATTACTCACAAGAAAAAACCACTGCTAACTAGTCTGACTAACTTACGAGGAACCTGCCATTGGTTTTTGTCTTAGACAAAAATTTGACTTTTGTGAAGACATAGTGCATGCAAAGATACAATTTGTCTGAAGAGATCAGTCAACTGAAAGTAGGATTATCACTGAATAAGCTAACTAATGTCTTACTCAACTTGCTACGACCACTGCCCCCCTCACTGTGGCATAAACAGAGATGAAGAGTAGAAAGGGTTAATGGCTTGCCTAGTAAAGAGGGAGCAAGAGCCTGGCAGAAGCCTCTCTAGCTCTGATAATCATCAGGACAATGCAGGAACTGGTACTGACAGTGCCTGTTCACATGTTGGGTCTCATTCTGGTAGTGGTATGATTTCCCTTGCTCTGGAAATCTGTACCTTAAGGATGCATTCCAACAAATTACTCTGAAAAAATAAAGTCTGACTGACTGACCAGGAAACTCATCACAATTAAAGATAGTACAAAGATGAAAATGCATCAGAGTGCACAATGTTCATATATTAGATGGGCATAATTAACTTTGAGTTATAATATATATTATATACAATATATATACTAACGTACATTCTATGTCCATATGTATGTATGTTATATATATATATATATACACATACATATATGTATTGTATACACTAATATATATACTAATATATTACATAAACTGATATACTATTATGTACAATGTTACATAATTGCTTTTATCAAACATTTAAATGCTATCTCAGCTGCATTTCTGCGAAGTCCGCTATGAAAATGATGAGTACAAATCAGTGAGATATTATGAGTTTAGAACAGGGGCTGGCCAAAACTTTGAGAAAGAAAAATGACTGCTGAAGGAAATTCTACAACCAAAGTCCTGGATTGACAACTGAGAACAGGTTGAAGAAAAATGGAGTAAGAAAACCTAGACACAAGGTCTTTCAGAGTCTCACCTTCCCTATAATCTTCTGCAAGCTTACTAAAATTGGATTTCATAATCCAGGAATCAAAAAGATTATTTTAACATCTTCAAAACATCTGAATATAAAGCTCAAGAAAAACCTGACTTTTATCAGGATAGTAGAATTAAAGCAGCTGTAGTTACTAGTTGAACATTTAAATATCTTCTTTTAAAAATGTGAGTTAAAGAAGACAGTGCCCACTTCTTCCAAAGATGTTAGAAATAGTAGAAGTATAGAGATGTTTGTTATTATTTGGTGTGACTGCTTAAAAGAAGAAGGTTCTAGCTCCATTATTTGTTTCCTGTTTTGTTTGAGATTAACAACCAATAATAATAATGATCTACTTGCTGTTGATATATCTGATCTTTGAGCTTTGGGAAGGGTTAATGGACTGAGAACAGATGATTGTGGATTTACAGTGTCAGTTCCCTTTTACGAATAGCAGAGACACATCCTTCCTTTGTAGGCAAAGAGTTGAGTTTTTTGTTTGTATGTTTGTTCGTTTGTTTGTTTTGATGTTGTTGTTGTTGTTTATTTGTTTTAGGCGAAGAGATAAAAATGTAGGTTTTGAAAGATAATTTACCAAAGCAAACACTAAATAAAGTTTTCTTCTAAATGAAATTATTGTCATTTATTTGGAGAACACATCTTCATTTAGTGCAATGGAACTCCATACAAAAGTTTTTTTTTTATGTTCCTGTCGGTTACATTATGAGATCAGAGTCATTAGACATGCAGTAATTGCAGTGACAGTATTTTAGAGCTGGAACTGCTATTTTTATTATTATTATTATTATCTCCACCTTGTTATTATAGAAAAGGTGCTATCAGCAACACCAAAGATGTTAAATATTACAGTTTCTGACCACTGCTGTTTTCCCTCTCTATGTTAGCTCCTGTGGGGGTTAAAATGTCTTAATAAATTAAGCATATTCCGATTGGGAAACCATGACCTTAGAAGAATAAAGGCCACAGCCTAGGCAGCAATCTGAATCCCCTTACAGGATGCTATCCCTGCATGAAATTATAATTGGAAGCCTCAGTAATAATTAACTTACAGTTTAAAGTTGCAGTGTACTGACATGTTCTTGCTGGCCTAAAGCACTGCGCTAAAAAGAAATCTTATATTTTGCTCTTTGGGCAGTTTGTTTTACTGTCTGGCCTCACAAAATGCGTGGCAAATTTAATCAAATACTTAATTTGTCTACAGAACATGCTCAGCATTATGTTACTTATGGTGATGCATGAGTAACTTAAACAGCATGATTGTAGTGTTCCCTATAAAATAGACTGTTTTAATCTGGTCAGACAAATTGGCAGGAAAACTGAGTTTGTGCAAACCATAGCTTTAAATTGTATAGTCCATGGATGGTAGTAAAATTCTGTTTGTTTTGCAAGGAAAACTGCAGGACAATAAATCAAAAGACCCCAGTAACCTGTCCAGAATAAATCTCAGTTGCTAACAAAAGGATGAGCTGACTTACTGCTATCACCCCCTAGAGCTTCAGTATCTGGAAGAAGGGAGAACAGGACGGATGGAATAAGCTTGCTGTCACTCTGTTACAGGATGCTGAAATCCATTCAAAGCCCCAAAGCCTTCACCTTAATGATCTTAACCAATACAAGCCAGAAAGTAGACTCCACATAATATTGCTCCCACTCCTAAACCAACTTAAAAAAAATTTCCAATGTGGGGTTTTTATTTCTCATTTCTTTTCCCTTCTCTCTTACTGTTTCTTCCCTCCTGTTGTTTAGTAAGAGCCTTGCTCCAGCAGTGCTATGTGCTCTGCAGCACCACTGTGACTTGATGAGCAGAAAGACAAAGAGCAATACTTTCAGCAGCTTAATAGTGGAAAGAGTTTGACAAATATTTGAATAGCTCAATATGCGTGTTGTTTTTCTACAGCAGCACTGCTGCCAGACAGGGGGGACCTGAAAGGCAAGCTTAAGCTATTAGGCAAGCTTAAGCTATTCTTGCTATCATGTTTTAAAACATTATTGCTCTCAGTTGCTCATACTGCACCTTTCCCAGGTTACTTCCATCACTCTAGGGATGGCTGAAGAAACATGCATCTGCATCTTTGACTGCCACCTTTGTTTAAAGTGGTGATAAAAGCAGTTTAAATATCAAGCAGTGACTGGGGGAGGGAGTAAAAATGTTGGTTCATATTGGCATCTGCCTCAAACAGGGTGACACGTGAGACAACCAGGCATGGAAACCCCTTTGATTGCCCCAGAGAATGGTAGAGCTAATCTGTAAAAGCACCTTTTCTCTTTATTTTGTATGTGCTTCTATTGTTCTGTTGTTTTCAAGTGCACATTTAATCTCAGTTAATTCCTTTTCCCCAAAAACTTACTCATTTTTATTTTAATATTTCATAAAAGACTGAAAAAATTTTGTTTTTTCCATATAATAATTCTCTACAAGTACAGGAAATGAAATTAAAGACATGGTTAAAGCCCTGATGAATATTTTGCATTTAAATGCAGATCATTTTCTCTATGCTTTTTCCTCTTTGTTCTGGAAGGTTGTGAAGACCTTAACAGAGGTCGTTCACTGCAAAAATGAAGACATGTTGATCTCAACATTTAATTACATACGCCTTCCTGAACTCTTTGCTAAAGAGTTCAATAACAGATGCCATGCTGCCACTTTTCATACCTGAGTCTAACGCTGAGCGTATTTGAAAATGTCATTGCACGTTACCCAGAATATATCTTCTAGTTCCACAGGTAGCATCCCATTCTGATGAGAATGAGTAGCAGTGATTTAAAAACAAATATCTCAGTAATCTAGGATGCAACTAAAGAATGGGAGACAGCTCTGAAGCTCAGAGCATAGCTTAAAAAAATGTTTTCTAGAAAAGTATTTTCTTTTATCTTATTAGGAGGCAAATGTGTGATTTTTTTCTCTAATTACTATGCAAAAGGCTCTTGTTTGGTCCGTTATGGTACCCTGTTTAAAGGCATTCCTTATTTCTACAAAAATGTGTGTGCAGTTTTACTCCATTTGTTACCTCACTTATTTGAAAAAAATATAGTATCAATAATGTAGTGCTTGTGCCTGTCATTCACCTGCAGAGAGCAGAGCAGGGCATGCCAGGATAGTATCATGTTGACCTCGCTTGCCTGCACTCTTGTAATTATTAGCAAAAGGATCTTGACATTTTAGTTTAATAACTAGATTTTACCTAGCTCACTGAAACAGAAAATTAGCACATTCTGACATATAAGATTTGAACAGGAAATCACAGAAAGAGGTAGTGCATTGATTTCAATACAAAATAAATACACTAAATGTTCTGCCATAAATAAGGATTTTTCTCATTCCAAATGAGAACATTCTAACTTTAAATACTGAAGATGTATAGAAAACTGGTGACTGTAATGTTGATTCGCATTCTTTCCTGAATTTCAATAGATTGATTCCCTTGCATGGTAGTAACACAGTTTAGTGATGGAACTTCATATGTCAGCTTGAGGGCTGAACTTGACAATTTTGAAGACCCTTTCCAAACTAAATAATCCTATGATTCTATGCTTATAAATGTACTGCCTTGGACCTAGACTAGTCACACAGAAACTAAAACTGCAGGAAAATGAAAATTACCAAATTACCATTACCAAATTGTCTATAGGATTACCACAACAGACGTATGGGCCATGAAGTCATCAAGTCAGTGACAAGTTGAAGAACGCAGTAATTAGGAGCCCATTAAAAAAAAAAATAGGATATTTGAATGCAAGGAAGATTTTCTCAGGAAATGTAAGTAAAAATAGTTTAAATTGTCTTTGAGTCCTGAAAAATATATTCTGAACATTTTGACACTGAGAGCTAATTTACAGTGGCAGATTAAAATGTGGTTTTGTCATGACTATTTCTCCTTATGTGTTTTCCCTCCTTTCCAAATGTTCTCATTCACCTTTCCCTCTCCTGAGCCACTGAGACACTGGACATATTTTGGAGATTTTGGGTGTTTCTGGTATTGTGTTGAATAAGTGTTGCTTAGTCAAGGGAAGGAATGGATTGTGCTCTGTGACCATTCCTATGGAATGTAGTAAGAAAACATTAATTTGAGGAAAATACCTCCAACCTCTCATCTATCTCCTTATTTCTGAGCAGGAGCCTGCTTTGGGATATGGCACTGTTTGAGATTCCTCTAGTCTTTTTGTATAACTTCAGATACGAGCACTTGGCTTTATAACAGCCTGCAAAAGAAAATATTCACTTGAGGTAAAATGTTTGTTTGTCATGACGCATAACATTTTCAGTATATATAACCTCTAAATAAAATGCTGTTTTGTTGCAAGTATTCTGTAGAATTAGAATTGCTCTGTTCTTTTTTTATTATTATTGATGGTTCTTGTACAGAAAAACTAGATAATCAACACAAAATGATTTGCAGGATATGATAATCACTTCATATTACACTCTCTGTCTTGTTTTTGGTTCTGTTATCAATGTATATCAAACTAATTTGAATATGATTACAGTCTCACATGAGACTCTTTCAAACTTAACAGTATTACTATTCTACTGGAATAAGCAAGACTGTAATCTGGTTTCCCATCTTCAAGTGCAGCACAATTGTCATAAAGGATTTGTTCCCACTGCTGTTCATAATTTTCTTCCTGGTCAATGTGCGGTATGACTGGTGACTTTACTGTCTATTCTACTTGGTTGCTCCCTGATAATTATTTTATATGTAGATTTACATGATAAAAGCACCATTTTCTGTGAAAATGTATAATAAATAAATTAGCCCAAATGAACAAATTGGAACACTTTCCAGTATAGATAAAGATGATGCTTTTGGAAATAAGATGTAAAACTACAGCCAGAATTTTAAGACTCTTATAAGTGAAACAATAAATGTTAAAGCTACTTCTGCAATAAAGGAGGAAAGAATTCAAAGTAAGCAAAAAGATGTGCTAATAGTTTGCCAGTTTGTCAGGAAAACAGGAATTGTGGAGGATGAACAGGTAAATCACGCAGAAAAATAAAATGGATTTTAGAAACGTTGTAAAAGTACATGTCATATAGACATAAGTTTCTCAGGCTGATATGGAAATATCCTTTATTATATGCCTATAAACATTTTCATGTCAGAACTGAACAGAGCACTCTGATGTGTATGTAAGAGGTGCATTCTTCTTCACCTTCAGCTGTGTGAAAACATATGAATGGTAGAAGATCTTTAGGAGACTTACTCAGATAAGAAAATGAAATATCTACCTAATAGAAGTACATATATATATGGGAAGTGAATATGTATGGACAGTTAGACGTTAACATGAATTATTAAAAAAATGGGAGATACCAATTCAAAAATCTTGAGTGTTTGCACTGTTCATCTAGGTTTGCAAATGTTCTTGCCTTCTTCATTTTCATTCTTATTAATCAGAATTAAACCACAAAGTTTAACCACAAAGTTTGTCCTAAATTTACTGAGTTACCAATAGACAGGGCATAAGGATAAAGTCTGTTTGCAAAACCAGGATCCACAATGCTATTTCTACTGCACCCAGCCCTGACCTCCTCTCTGAGTCATTTTGCCAAGGCCTGGGCTCCCAGGGTTCCAGTCCCCAATAAGAAGACAGATGGGAAGCTCAGAAACATCTTCATCTCAAGATTTCTGCAATAAAAGTCTTTCCCAAAACAGTGACACTGAGTTTTTTAGGAGATTTCTTTGTCCAAGAAAATTCTCCCAGAATGGTCACACAGTTGTGTTTTCCTGATGTTTTGCATTGCGCTTCTGTGCTTGCAGATATCTTATACATCTCAAGGATTTTTTCTGGAAGAAGCATGCTGGAGTGGAGAGTTTATTTTGGTTTTCTTGTTTGTTTGTTTGTTTGTTTGTTTGTTTTCATTTGGTTTGGGTTTTGGTCTTTTTGTTTTATTTTCTTTTTACTGTTTTGTTGTTACTGTTTGTTTTTCCCAATGGATTTCAGACACTAAGTTTTCAAATACCGTCTGTTGCTGTAGTTGGTTCAATTGTGTTAGGTTCTCATGATATGCCACTGATACCTGCTCGAAAACAAGTATTAAGTCTGGCCTTGTTGCTAGAAATTTATTCTTTGACAGTCTACAATTTTCCACTGTTACAGTAGCTGACCACCATTTCCCTTTAGCTCTAATTTTGTGAAAGTGCTTTTTAAAAACCCTCATATTGTCAGAGCATGGCCACTTAAGTTTAAGATGACATTTCCAAGTGTTATCATTTATTCTTTTAACCAGCCCTCTGGTCATAGCTTGTTTGTGAGCAAAATCACTTTGCTTTTCTTTCTCTGTCCATCTTGATGAGAGCTGTAAACTCTTAGAGAATTACTTCTCCTAAAATACAGAGATTTTAGAATTACTTTCTCTTGTATCTTAAAATTAAAGTAAACCACTCTCCCTGGATAGTACTTTAGCATGCAATTGCTATTTAGTGCAAACTAAGCTTGCAAAATCTATTAATTGGCACTCTCTGTCTTTCTCTGCACTTCTCCTATTTCTCATTATTTCTTAAGAATATTTTTAAACAAAATCCTTTGGGAAATTTTTGCCTTCAGCTGTTTGAAAGTCAAGACTGTGCATTCATTTCTGCTGACACTTTCTCCGTTGTCCTACTCAAATAACACACTGAACATTAGATAAATCTTATTTCGATAGGGGATTTGGGACTTTCAGAAAACATTCTTGGCCCAGGTAGAGCATTAAATAAAACAATTAGAGAAATGAAGATAAAGTGTTTCTAAACAGATGAGTTTTATACCAGATTTCTGAAAGACTTTTTCCTTCCTCCTTTCCCTAAGGGAGATGACTCTCAGACACATCACATGAGTCAAACAACAGCCAGGTTTCAGGCTTACTTTCAACCTCATTCATATGAGCAAGTTTACAGGCATTTCAAGGGAAGCCTAGAGGGCCCTGTGGCAGGATTCCCAACTCTAGCAAACAGGTCCCTGCTCTTGTAGATGTTCTTGCACACCTGACAGAAGTACTGGGGTATATTCAAAGCAAGTGTTTGGCAGCTCTTATAACTGCCTACGGGTTACCATTTTCAGTCCTGAAGACACATTACAGTTATCTCTCTGACTTTTATTTTTAATAGGTGTTTAGCAATGTACAGTTGTGGATTTAAGCAAATAAGACACTCTGCTTGCTTTACCTCTTTCCTAAATGCTGAGCTATCATGAGAGCCATGATCAGAAACTATTTCTTCATCACATCAAAGAAAGCTAATCAAGGAGGAAGACTGGTCATGAGAACAGTGCAGGTATCTTTCCCCATCACAAAACCTGTCATCTTTGGATGGGAGCAATGCAGACCACCTGTATCAGAGTCTAGATCACAGGCTGCCTGCTGCCAGGGACCTGCATTGCATTGCCTCATTCTTAGTTTTAAGTCTCCACTGTATGCTACAATATTTATAGAATCATATAATAGAATCATAGAATCATTGAATGGCTTGGGTTGAAAGAGATCTTTTAAAAAGTTACCAATTTCCAAATCCCCTGCAGGGTTGCCACCCATCAGATCAGGGTGTCCAGCGCCCCATTCAACCTGGCCTTGAACACTTCCACAGATGGGACATCCACACCTTCTCTGCGCTACTGTCCCAGTGCCTCACCACCCTCTGCATAGTTTTCTCCTAACATCTAATCTAAATCTTGGTCAAGGAGGATCTGGTCAGATCATCTAGGTAAACTTGACATGCACAAATCCATTGGCCCTCATAGGATGAACGCACAAGTGCAGAGGGAGTTGGCAGAAGGGTTTGCCAAAGGGCTCTCTGTCATCTTTTAGAGGTTCTGGAAAACAGGAGAGGTGCCTGAAGACTGGTGGAAAGCCAGTGTCACTCCAATCTTGAAAAACATCAAGAAGAATGATCCAGGCAACTACAAGCCTGTCAGCCTCACCTCTGATCCGAGAAGCTGATGGAAGAGTTTATTCTGGATGTTATCTCCAGCAAGTGGAAGCAAAGGTTATAGGGAGTAGCCAATAGTCATTCACCTAGCATTCATGCTTGACCAACTTGGTAGCCTTCCATGATGATATCATGACCTGCTAAGAAGATGAAGGGGGAGCACTGGATACTGTCTAATATTGACTTTAGAATGCCTTTCTACACTCTCCCGTAACATCCTCACAGGCGAGCTTAGGAACCATAGGATGAGTTGACAGTGAGATGAACTGAGAACTGTCTGACTAGTAGAGTTCAGATGGTTGTGATCACTAGTACAGAGCCTGGATGGAGGCCTGTGTTGCCCCACGAGTCTGTACCGGATTCAGTCTTATTCAACATTTTCATCAGTGACCTGGATGAAGGAACAGAGTGCATCCTTTGCAAATTTGCTGATGATATGAAGCTGGAAGGAGTTTTTAATGGCTGTTCTGCCATTCACTAAGACCTGAACTGGCTAGAAAACTTTATGAAGTTCAACAAGGGTGAGAGTAGAGTCCTTTACCTGAGAAGGAGTAACCATATGCATTAGTACAAGTTAGGGGGTGACTTGCTGGAGAGGAACTCTGTAGAAAAGGATCTGGGTGTCCTGGTGAACAACAAATGAATCATGAGTCAGCAGTGTGACAGTGGTATCCTGGGATGCATTTACAAAGAGCACAGACAGCAGGTTGAGGGAGTTGATCCTCTCCCTCTACTCTGCCCTGGTGAGTTCACATTTGGAGACATATTTTGTCCAGTTCTGGGCTCCCCAGTTCAATACAGACAGAGAACTTCTGGAAAGAGTCCAGTGGAGGGCCACAAATAATACTAGGGGCCTGGAGCATCTCCCTTGTGAGAGAAGGTTGAAAGACTTTGTTCAGTCTGGGGAAGAGAATGCTGTTTGGGGAGCTCATCAATGCTTATAAATATCTGAAGGGTGGGAGTCAAGTCGATGGGGCCAGGCTCTTTTCAACAATGCCCAGTGTCAGAATAAGGGACAGTTGGCAAAAAATGGAACATGGGAAATTCCATCTGAACATGAGAAAGAATTTCTTTATTTCGAAGGTGACAGAGAACTGGAACAAGCTGCACAGAGAGGTTGTGGAGTCTCCTTTCCTGGAGATGGACACTTTCCTGTGTAAGGTACTCTAGGGAACCTAATTTGCCAAAGGAACTGGATTTGATGATCTCCACAGGTCCCTTACAACTCCTACAGTTCGGATTCTTTAATTCTACCACTATCAGACTGTGTAAAAAGTCACACACCCTCCTACTTATAAGCTCTGTTTAAGAACTGGAAATCTTCAAGGAGGTCTCCCTAGAGCCTTCTCTTCTCCAAACTGAACAGGCCCACCTTCCTCAGCCTTTTTTTATAGGAGAGATATTCCAGCCTTTTACTCATCTTTGTGGCTCTTCTCTGTACCTGTTCCAACAACTTTGCATCTTTTTGTGCAAGGGGCCTCAGGTCTGGACACAGTACTTCACAGGGTTCCTCAAGAGACAGTGGAGAAGGGACAATTACCTCCCTCAGCCTACTGGCTACCCCTCTGCTGATGCAGCCCAGGATACTGTTGGCCTTCCAGGCTATAAATGCATATTGCATATTCATGTCCAGTTAGTCATTTGTCAGAACTCCCAAATTCTTCTCCTCGGGGCTGCTCTCAATGAGTTGTTCTCTCATTCTGCACAAATATATGGCATGGCCTTGACACAAGTGAAACACCTTGCACTTGGCCTTGTTGAACTTCACTAAATTCTCATGGGTCGTCTTTTCAAGCTTGTACAGGTCCCTTTGCACATCCTCTTTCTATCGTATCAACTGTACTCCCCCGAGGGACACCACTTGTGATTGCCCTTCACATGGATGTAGAACCACTGACCACATACCACTGCTGTGACCATCCAATCAATTTCTTATTCGCTGAATAGTCCAGCCTTCAAATCCATATCTCTCCAATTTAGAGATAAGAATGTTGTGCAAGACCATGTTAAAGGCCTTGCACAAGTACAAGGTAGGCAGTATTAGTTGCCTTTTCTTTGTCCACTGATGCCATCACTTCATCAGAGAAGACTGCTAGATTGGTCAGGCAAGATCTGCCTTTGGTGAAGCTGTGCTGGCTGTTGTGGATCAACTCTTCATCTTGTATCACTTTAACACAGTTTCCAGGAGGACCTGTTCTATGATCTTCCAAGACACAGAGTTGAGGATCACCAGTTTGTGGCACCTCAGATCTTCCTTTCAACCTTTCTTAAACCTGGGAGTGAAATCACTAGTTGTGTTCTAATTCTTCTCACATTGAAACTCAGTATGGCTTAGTAATAGACTTAATGTAAGTAGAATGAGGTCCAGAATCTTAGCAATTGTAGATTTCATCAGGTAGACGGGTTGTTTTATGGTGTATGAATTATCCATCCAAATGTGCATTGGTCCCTTAAAACAGTTTTAATCCCTTAACTGTGTTTAGTTACATAGTTAATAAAACAAAGTTAACCTACCTAAATTCAGAATTCACCCTATATTCTCATCACCAGCAATAAGAATAAAACATGAGGGACAGAAGATTGACTTTGGCAGATGTATTAACCTCCTTGAAAATTCAATTTGAACTGCTTGTGTACATAACTGCTTGTGCACATAACCTCCTTCTGTTTCTTTTGTGCTACGCTGCTGCCTCATTTTTCAAAGCCTTGTCTAAATTACTTTCATATGAGTAGCTGGAGGGAAAACTTATAATGACTCTCATCTTAGAATAACCCTACCCTTTAAAAAAAATCACAATAGTCACATCACTCTTTTCTGAGCTAACGAAGCAAAAGAACCTAGTCCTCAGCAACAATGGCCATAGCCTACTAGTTAGTCTCCTCCATAAGGTTCAGGTTGCCAAACATTTACTAATGTGACAGAGAAATCTACTCCATGAGTAAAATGTTATTTTGCAGGTATATGGATAGGAGCACTCAAATCTGCCCAATTCTGTCCCTTTTGTAATGCAGGTAGAATATAGAATCAGAAACTCCAGATGAATCATTAGGATTTGACAACTGCCCTTTCATTATTCCCCTTAGACATGCACATGTCTCTGTAAGGTCTCTGGCTGATCCAGTTCCTACACAGCAGGTCTCCATTTATAAGAAGTTTGAAGAACTGAAACTTGCAAGGCTGACATACCTTGAAAGAAGTTGTGTAGTCTAGAGGTCCATGCAGTCCTGCTGACATGTACTATGTGGGAAAGGAGAGCAGTTTCATGTCTAACTGATGTTACAGCAAATATATAGATACAAGGAAAAGTCAACATATCCATCAGAGATCATCCATCGACAGTCAGTGAGTAATACATTGCATGTATTCCACGTTGTTTCTATGAGCACTGGTACTGAAGCAGGTCTTTGTGTAAAGCATGTATTTATATACCAGTACAATAGGAATGAATGCCCTCTTTTCTCCAAAAGGAATTTGCTAGTACTAACGTACAATGGTCATGCTTCATATGAACTAATTACATTTCAACCCTAGTAAACTCCCTCTGCCATCCTGCTGCTGAGAAAGCATTAAGAAGTGCCTCCAAATCAGTAGAATCTCAGTAAGGATGCAATGAACCAAGCCTGTGTATGTAAGGAACAGAGAGGTTTCTGGGCAGCCTTGCGTACCTGAACCCAGGCTGTGCTCACTGCCTGTTCTCCTTCTAGGACAGTAGGTGCAGGTGAGCCCTCTGTATTTAAAATGGCAGGAGATATGCATGACAAAAATGTCCCTACAGAATTCTTATATAGTACATTTTTCTTCATTGAACTACTTAACATTGTGGCACATGGGTCATTTTGAAATCTATCGAAGGACTTACTTCTGTACCATTGCCTTGGTGAAACTCAGTGACAGACCAAGACAAGACAATTACATTCACTTTCCGCAGGTCCAAAATAATTGTTAGCAACTGTTTCTTCAGTCTTCCTGCATCAAAAATCCCGTCATACCTAATACAGAAGCTTCCCTTCATCCTTGAGGAGTACAGGTAGAACTTTTTGAATTTATCTTGTGGATTTTTCTGGAGAGTACTTTACAAGAGGCTCAGGATGAAAGGTTTCCCATAAATACTAAAATTGCTGTATTCTTCAATAAAACTAGTTGGACAAAATCAGGAGATATATCCCAAGATTTAGACTTAACCTTCTGCTTATCAAAGACACTGTTCTGGTAGAAGTTTCTTGGTCAATAAACCGTTAGGAAAAAAAAAAAGATTGGTTCTATCGGCTGTCAAGCAATTTAGTTTCATCTGGAAAATCATTAATATACATTACCTCTTCAGGGGAGGGTAGGTGCCACGTGGAGCTTTCAAGACAAAGTTTGGAATTAACTTAGTGAGTTTAGAATTCACTTAGTGTGCTACATTGCGTATTTTACATATATCACTTCTCAAGTCCTATGCAACCCTTGCATTCATGATGTCTCTTGCAGCCTGAGCATTTCTATGGCAAGCAGACAAAAATTCCGAGCAGTTATATGGCAATGCATAGGATGTATTTTTTAATTATTTTCTACTTGTACTGTCTGTTTCACTGAAATTTCGTAATAAAACACTCTTCAGTGTCTATTGTATTTTTAATTAATGTGGGCAATCACGTATCCACATACTTAAACTAGATTAATCTCTTAATCATCTCATCACTGTCAAAACCCCTCAGTACATTAACACAGGGGTACTGACTCCAGAGAACCATCTTCAGGTTAAGTACCAGAATCAGAGCAGGTTCCCTACTCCAAGCACTCCACAGCTGCTGAATATACTGTCACCTACTCTAAGGAAGTTTTCCTAACCGCTGAAGACAGGATGAGAGACAGGCTTTTTGATTTGCACTCAGATATCTTCAGAAGAAAAGTCTAGAAACCAGGCTGAGTAAGTATATAAGAACAGACACTAAGACTGAAAAAAATTCGCATCTCAAACAACTTGTGATCTCCATAGCTCAGGAGGAGTGTCAGAGGAAAGGGACACAGCAAATTAGCAGAAAAAGCAGAATAGCAGCACACTTCTTTTCTGCAATTTTTTCTGTTTGATCCCTCCCACCAGGTAAGAACATGTGACCACAGATTCAACTTTGAGCTTTTAGCATTCTTTGTGTTACTGTTGTTGGGGTGGAGGAGTAGAAAGGGAAGGTTGCTGCTTTCTTTCTCAACATGCCTCTGCTTCCATTAGCACTATTTCCTTCATCTGAAATTCCCTGGAGATCATATCCAAACTGTTGGTAGCCCACCAACAGAGGGACATAAAGATGACCTGTTCACAGACAGAATGGAGGAGTCATACAAGAAGTGAGGTGAAACACAATGCTGCATGGTGTTTACAGTAAAAGAAATCCAACTACAAAATATAAAGTCATTGTACACCTCAGCTGAGAATATAGGTATGTTAATTAAATAATGTTAGTGGCCAATATCAGTGCAAAGGAAGACTGAAATATAATGCAGAAATTACTACCTGGCCTCAAGGTCAGGGTAATAGAGACAGATACAATGAATTTGTACAAGTTGTATAATTATAGATGTATAAAAAAATGGTGATAATTTCTCCTATAAGCTCACAGATGATCATTTGGAAAAGACAAATAAAACATTTTATCTGGTGCCAGATTTCTCTGTTATGCCATCAGTGTAATGCAGCCACGAAACAAAGCAAACACTCTCCTAGGATACATCAGGAAATACATTTCTTAAAAGAATTATTAATGCTATTGCAGCAGAAATTGGCTCCAGTACTTCTTTAATTTTGTGTATGGTGTCAGTCACGAATGAGAAGATTAATTCAAGCTAGGAAAGATACAGGGAAAGGTCACTGGGATGCAACCAAGACAAAGTAAGTCTTGCTGGTTTAAACCACTAGAGTAAAGGCTGAAAGAAGTCAGTGATGTCTATAAATACACTGAATGGATAAGTACAAGTGAAAGAGAGTACTATCTGAAAGGAAGGACAAAGCAGGCATCAAGAAATTGATAAAACTGCCATGGATGACTGTAAATTCAAAGCAGAAAGGAGGATACAAAATTTCAAGGAGTGCTGTGTGTAAGAAAACTGCTTTGGTATCAGTAGAAACAGTATGAAATGAAACGTGAGACGAAGACAGCCAGGACAGTGCAGGACAGAAGACTATGTAACTTCCATTGAACAAATGTCATAAATTTCTTTTGAAATGGTTGTGTGGAAAAACACCACAGACTATTATGAATGGGCCTCAGAAGACCATCTAGGCCGATTGGTACTCAAACAATACCTCAATTATCAAGCCAGCCATGCTGACAAAGCAAATTCCCTTGTGGAATGATAACATTTTTTCTTAGAAAAATAGAAAAATCTTAGCTCTAAGGAAATGAATTAATAATTTTACTACTCAAAGCAGCCATTTTTAAGATGAACAATTCTTCCAGTTATGGTCCAAAGTACAGAGGGTACAAAAGCAAATGCCAGTGGTCACCTTCCTTTCCCACACTGTGTCATTATTAGTCACTATTATTAGGAAGTAGGCACCAGTGCTAGTCTCAGCTTTTCACAAGACTGAGGAGATGTGATCAAGTCAACTGTCAGCAAATTTGCAGATTAAACCAAACTGTGTGGTGTGATCAACATGCCTGAGGGAGGGGACACCATCCAGAAAGATATGGACAAGCTCAAGCAGCGGGCCCAGGAGAACCTCATGATGTTTGACAAAGACAGGTGCAAGGTCTTGCACCTGGGTCATGGCAACCCTCCACTATCAGTACAAGCTGGGGGATGGAAGGATAGAGCACACTCCTGCCAAAAAGAGTTTGGGAGTTCTGGTGGATGGCAAGCTGGACATGAGCCAGCAATGTGCTCTCACAGACCTGGAAGCCAAACAGATCATGGGTTGCATCAAATGAAGTGTGGCCAGCAGGATGAGGCAGGTGATCCTGCCCCTCTGCTCTGCACTGGTGAGGTGTGGAGTGTGGAGTGTTGCATCTACATGTGGAATTCTCAGTACAGAAGTGACAGGAACCTGCTGGAGCTCATCCAGAGGGCCACAAAAGTGATTCAAGGGATGGAACACCTCTCCTATGAGGACAGGCTGAAACAGCTGGGGCTGTTCAGCCTGAAGAAGAGAAGGCTCTGGAGAGATTTGAGAGCGGCCTTTCAGTATCTAAAGGAGGGCTATAAGAAGGAAGATAACAGATTCTTCATCAGTCTGTTGTGATAGAAGAAGGGGGAAGAAGGGGAAATGGCTTCTAACTAAAAGAGGGGAGATTTAGGTTGGAAATAAGGAAGACATTTTTTACCATATGAATGAATATGTTACCCAGAGCAGTGGTGAACACCTCATCCTCTGAAGACACTCCAGGTCAGGCAGGACGGGGCTCTGAACAGCCTGATATCTCTCTGTGGATGTATTTTTTCTTTGCTGGATGACATTTAAAGCTTCCTTCCAACACAAACAGTTCTATGATTCTACATTGGTGCATAACTTACTTGTGATCCAGGACCTAATCTCAGCCAGTACTTTCCCAAGAGTCAAGATTGGTACTTTATAATAATTTTGACCTGATACAACAGCACCCACCACCACCCTGAAAAAACTTAAAAATTTTTTCAAAATAACATGTGGGGAGGAGGGGAGAGGGAAGGAGGAGGGAGAGTCATATATTTATTGGATAAAATCAATAATGTACTATGGCAAGATAATTTTCTCTTCACAAAGAAAATAAAAAAATATTTACCTAATTGCTTCACAATGTTTGTCCTTTCCTGATTGATTGCTTTGGTATTGTTCTGAGTTATCTTAAAAACAGAAGGGCTGGTTGGTGGAAAAACAGTGAAAATATGTGAAAGTTATTTTATCAATTATGGTTATAATATCAGTGTTGACTATTCTTTGAAATCAAGCTCAGAAATTTTATATATTGCATTTTCCTAGTTCACTTATCATTTCTACAATATCAAGGGTGAACTGAGTCAGGCTAAAAAAGATTGGGATAACTAAGATTTGTTCCAAATTTTCCAAACCGAGTAGCTTAAAATACAGGTTTATCACTTAACAGCTATGCAGAAAGGCCCTACAATGGCACCTCTAGTTATACTAATTTCCCGAGACAAACGGTAATTGCTAGACTCAATAGGTCTCAAGAAGCTGAATGGAGGCCAACTAAGAGCATGTTAATTTTATTAATCTATTAACTTTTTTGTTCGTTATTTGTTAATAGCAGTGTTCAGAGTCAGTTGCCCTAATTCGTCTGACCAGGTGTTGGTATCGTGCATCTACGAAAAAGTCTTCCCAGAAGGGGGCGCTACGGATAAACGATTTGCCTTTACCACCCGAGGTGCGGCAGCCCTCTGAAACCCGCCCAGGACATCGTCCATGGGACTGCTGCAGTTGTTTGCAGAAGACAGCCTGGTAAGACATGGGAAGTGGGAAACTCCACTTACAAAGGGTCCGAGAAAACCAAGAAATGCTGTGAAGATGCACCACTTACCCTAAGCGTTGCAGCGTCTAGTAAATTCGGCAGCCCTCAGAAGTGGGCATCTGTCAAAGTGAGGGTTAGGGATGCCAGAATTCTCAGGCACCAGGTTGGATCTGCAGTGGAAACAGGAATTACCAATCAAGTCCAAATCATAGAATCATAGAAACAAAGAATATTGTAATCGTTTGAATTCACAGGAACCTTCAGATATCATATAATCCAACTCCCCTGAAACAAATAGGGTCAACAAATAAGGTTAAGGTGATTAAGGGCTCTGACCAGCCTGGCCTTGAATGTTCCCAAGTGTAGGACTTCCACTGCATCTCTGGGCAACCTGTTAAATGTATTTCTTGTAGGCAATAAATTTGTTCCCAAAGCTTTTTCAGTTATTGAAATGTTGAACACTCAAACAGTCATGAGAGTGCCAAGGAACTGCAAGAATGTGTTTCTAGCCTGAAATTAGGTAAGATACTTATTAAGTTAAAGAAAGTTGCTTTATTCTTAAAATCTTTGTATAAATTTCATCTGGAGCCTTTTCTTGCTCTGTTTTGTTTTCAAAATCTAAAGTAACAGTTCCCATGCTGTCTGCCACCTGCTGCATTGCAATCTCTTGATTTGCATGAATGAATCCTGACACAGTTTGGAGCACACAATTGTCTTAAGCAGTACACAAGTTCATTCTGCTTATGAGAAGCTTTTTAGTTTAAACAGCTCAGGTGATTGTCGTAATTCCTGCTGACTGCAAACATCAGAATATCACCGTGGGAAAGAGGCAGAGCCTGGGTACTTTAGGGACTAAAGCTAATACACTAAACATTTCAGTCATCTAACTTAGAAATGACAACAGGAGGAAAAATACTAAGGAGAAAAAATATGTATGTCTCTACTTAAAGTTTTCTACCTTTGTAGTTTGACTGAGACACACGGCTATGCTGATCATCCAAGTCACAATAATGTTGTCAGATTTGCTGCACTACTTAATTTTGCATTCAACAACCAGTTATTGGGTTTTCCAAATGATTACCTTACATTTTTAGCTGTCTTACTATCCAAATACTATTTGTCAATGTTACCAGATTACTGCACACAAACTCAGTGCAAATATTACATTTCTAATGCATGCAGAGCTTTGAAGCTGCGTGGTAATGATCAGCAAGGGTTGGCTGCTGTTCTAGTTCCGGCAACCCAAGAACCAAGGTTGAGCCCAGGGCATGCTATACCTTCACCTTTGTAAAATCCCACAAGGTTTAGGCGCACAGAACAAGAGATGAACGAAGTCTAGGAAATTTAGTCAGGAGCAAAAGAAAATAACAAATGAAGGACTGAGGGCAAGACCCTCAGGTCCAAAGTTAATCCTGTAAGCATGGCCAAAGGCAGAACTGGTAACTCCAAGCTGAGGGCCTGCAGTTGACACAGCAGAAGGCAGAGATGTCATCCAAAGGCAGAGGTGTCACTTGGACAAACTTGAAAAGTGAGCCTGCATAAATCTAATGAGATAACAGCAAAGCCAACTGCAAGGTTTTGCACTTGGGCTGGGGCAATTCCATGTATGTGTACAGAATGGGAGAAGACCTCATTGAGAGCAACCCTGCCAGAAGGACTTGAGGGTTCTGGTAGATGAAAAGTTGGGTGTGAGCTAGCAGTGTGGGCTTGCAGCTTGGAAGGCCAACTGTATCCTAGACTGCATCAACAGAGGGGTGGCCAGAAGAGTGAGGGAGGTGATTATCCCCTCTTCTCCACCCCTGTGAGACTTCATCTGAAGTACTGAATCCAGGCTTGGATGATCTTTATCTCCATCTCCAATCTAAGGCATTCTATGATTCTATGACTGGAGACAAGATGCAACATATGCCTGGAGTACAACCCAGAAACAAGATTCTCACAAGCAGTCCTAAGTTTCACCAGGAGTCAGAACTGGAAAAAGAATATCCATTTATGCAGCTCAGGCACAGACAGGTTCCCTGCCTTAAGATGAAATGGGTCTCCCAGGCTAATAAGCATGTGGTGAGGATGGAGGCCCAGGTAAGTCTCCCCAGGGAGACTATTGGAGCCCTCAGGGCCCTGGCACAGGAACCTCAATCATCTTTTTTTGCTTTTGTGGATCAAAATATCATTACATACTGACCTGTAATTTTTTTTAAGCTAATGGTTTGAGAATCGTACGACTGGGCTCTGGGCTTTTTAATCTTTGAGACTTTCCCAGATTAATTGTATGGATAGATTTCTAATGACATGCAAAAGGATGCCTGCTTTCTTGACCCCCTTGACACCTACATCTCTGAGACCTTCTCTGCAATCTAGTAGCCTCCCTGTATGATCTCACAAGCCAGCTTCATTTCCTGTGCTTCACTGGTCATCTGTCAGCAGCCATACTTGTTGCACAGACCAAGCATGGGACATGGCATAACACTTGGGACTTCTGCCGTGAAGAGTGGCACACAGCAGAGGTTTGGGTGCAGAGGAGTCCTCCAAGGCAATATAGTCCCTAACCTCAGCCATGTGCTGCCAGCCTTTCTCCAAATGACAGGAACCTTTGAGGGCATAGATCATTTGCACAAGTGCTGGTTTTTGCACAAGTCTTTTCTTTTGCATTTAGTGCTTCCGTTTTAATAAAATACTGAGGCACTTTTAGGAGCAAAGTTTTCTTGCCTTCTGAGTCATGTAGAGCATTAAGCTCTGGCAGATACCTGAGCATCACCAGAGTACATACTTTTCAGCTGCAGTTCACAGGCTATTTGTAGTTTCCAGGTTTTCTTCAGCACATGGTAGATTCCTTCAAATTAGAGTAGTGAGAGCAGCAATTGCTGACAGGTTTATTCTCTGCTCTTACCAACAATTTGCAGAGATTATAAGCCTGACAGAAAGATATCACTGGGTATTTAAGGGATTGCTTTACAGAATCATTCTGAAATGACAGTTAACGTACAGCAAGCTCTCCATCATAATCTCACACCTAAAAAAGCTTCTTACACACAGTTAACGGTATGCTGTACTTATGGAAGAAAATGGTTTATTATAAAACATTTTTTGTGAAGAAGTAAATGAATTTGGTACAAATCTAATAACACATATACAAGAGCTGCTCTGAAAGTAATGCCTTCTATTTTATTCTATTGGCCCACAACATAAGAGACGACTATTGGAGGTATGGTAGTAGAAGTTGAACTTTCTTGCCAGAATTCCATTACGTTTTATCGTCATGTGACAGATAGCAGCAAAGGGGCACTCTGACAAATGGTATCTGACATGGAAGTGCAAAGGTGTGTCACTGAATTCTTCCATTAGGAAAGAATGACACCCACTGACATTCATCAGTGCTTGCTGAATGTTTAGGGAGATCAAACAGTGGATGTGAGCACAGTGAGGAGGTGGGTGGTGCATTTCAGTACAGGAGAGGGACAGTACATCACCTCCATTGCTGCAGGTTTTATACATGTTCATCAGTGCCAAAAATGCACAGCTAATGGTGGTGACTGTGTTGAAAAACAATGTTTTGTAGCTGAGAATTTGTCCTATCAAATAGTTNGAGAATTTGTCCTATCAAATAGTTGTGCTCTGTGTATTTCTTGTAGTTTCTATAGAAATAA
>VXAB01007530.1:20553-37710 GCA_013399175.1 Odontophorus gujanensis | reverse complement strand
GGGATGGGATGGGATGGGATGCAACACAACACGATGCAACGGGAGTGTGATGGGGGTGGTGCTTGTTTTGGTATGGGGTAATGTGGCCTTGCCATAGGGATTTGTATTATGGTGTGTCATCACAGCTTCCCCATGGAGGCATTCGTCAGAAGATATGAAACAAGAAATAAGACAAAGGGAGCCAAACCACCGTCCAAATCCCGAGTGGACTGGAGACGCACTAAAAGAGAGCTGATCCTTTTTGACAGCGATGAGCAGTCCTTGTTTACCTCGGAAGAGGAAGAGTCAACCGTGTCAGAAGGTGAGAAAGATGAAAGTGATGTGAAGAGCGACCTTTCAGATCAGGAGGAGAAAACCCATGGTGGAGAAATAGCTGAGGATGGTGAGGATGAATGCGTCGTGCCTGGAAAGCGAAGAAGGTTCAACAGCTCCGTGTTGGAGGACAGCGAGGACAGTGAGGACAGCGACGTACTTGTTAGGAAAGTTTTTGCTAAGCGTCGCTGTGTGATTAATGAGGATGAGAGCTCCCAAGAACAGCAGTTTGATCAAACCAGCCCTGCAGAAAATGCTTCTGCTAAGAGGAAACGGGAAGCACTGGCAAAACTGCAGGAACTCGCCAGGCAAAGAGCGACTCGGACCCCCTCTGGAAGTGAAAATTGTGAGGTCTGGATTTTATCATTGGAAATCAGTCCCCCTAGTGAATTTAGGGGAACATGATGAGTCATAGGTATTAATCAGTAGGATTTTTTTGTTTTTTTATTCCTGAGAAATCACTAATCCTGTCGCATTTCAACAGTAGTACCTATTAACTAAATAAAAATACTGACCGCTAAAATCCTTTATCTTGAAACCCCCTATTTTTTTTTTAGTTTAATTCTGATTGATGAAGATTTAAGAATTTCTTTTTCTTATTATTCTTTCAGACATTCAGTTGACTAAGCAGCTTAGAACACAGTTAGCTGTCCTCCCTATGTAGTCAGAAGGGAAAGAAACATATTGGACACTCAATTCTCTGTAAAAAAAAGAGGCATGAGGAGAGTATGGTATTACTTTTCTCGAGAAACAAAGTTGAAGTAACTTAGCATCAAGTGAAAATTGAGGTATCTATTGATTCCTATTTGGTCTGTGTCACTGAAGTGAGGTATGTGGAAAGGGCTGATTTAAATGGAAAGTAATTGTTACATAGCACAGAAAGATGTATTTCTGGAAATATATTATTTCTTGTTAACCAAACAAATGGTGTTATTAGGTCGAAGTCCAGTAGAGATAGTATTTTGTTAGTGCAAATACTAAACATAATTTATTTGCTTTAAAATACATTTAAACATAGGATTCTGATGATGAGGCAGAAATAGAAGAGGAACCGTTCTGCCAACTGCTCCTCACAGCACCAGAAGGCAGTGAAACTGACAGTGGGAGCTTGAAAGATTTCATAGTTGATGATGATGAAGATGATGACAACACGGAGCACGTAAAGAGTGGAAAGCATCTGCAGCAGAAAGAACTAAATGCATCAAATAGCAAATTGCTGGCATACTACATCCCACACTGTAAGTAAAAAATCTGTGACAATTCTGTATCTACAACTCACTAAAAAGTGCCAAAATAAGTATTCATTGCTAAATACAAAATAATGCTGTGTAACAGGATTTGATAGTTGAAAAGGATACATTCCTGAAAGGCTTTCATTTATTGTGAGAGTACTCACTGCTTCCACAGTAAACTTTTACAGTCCTTCTGTATCTTATTAAAGGGAGAGTATCACTTAGAGGGGAGGAAGGGGAACCCTGTTATGCTGATGGTTTTCGAGTATTTTTAAGTTGGTCTACTTTAGGATGGAGCTATTCTTTTTGAGACACAAAATCTTCATCTTGTGATAAACCCCAAGAACATATACTTTAATTTTGGCTGAATTCTGTTCTGAACTGTAACATATAGGAGTCTTTCAGTTTGGGTCTTCTGTTTTCTTGTTGTTAATTTTGTCTTGTTCTGTTTTGTGAGGGGAGGTGGTTGTTTTTTTTAATGCAGTAAGACTCTAAAGAGGTTTCTGAGTTCTGTGCTCAGTTTTAAACCAACAACACGGTCAGAATGCCTATCCCATCAGTCAAGTTCTTTTAATTTAATGGAAACTGGTATCTGGATCGGTGACAAATCTGAGCCAGAAGTTTATGCTCAAGTTCCCCTCTTGCATATATTATTTCAGAAGCAGGTTTGTACTGTCAGGATAGGATAGTCAGTGCTATTGTAGATGGTTGCATGCTTTTCTGGTACTTCTTCCCCATTAAGATATGAGCAGAATTGCATGTACTCAAAAGAAAGTTAGGAAAAAAATCACGACCTGCTGTGGTTTACAGTAATTCCTGCTATGCATAGAACAATTTCTTACATTTGTGGTTGTAGTTCTTCCTGTGAACTCATGATGAAACGAGGTGTGACTTTAAGATGTGCTAAAATCAGTTATGATCACTGGGATCAGAAGCACTATTTAAATGCAAGATCTTAAATGAGGATTTTGGATATGGGACATTAGTGTTATTTTTAAACCCACACTTAAATGACTTGAAAGTTCAATATTTATAGTAATAAAAAAAATAATAATAATTTGATGATTGCATACATTTATGTTTGTATGTGTTTATATTGTGTTTTTTTCCAGTATGTCGCAGTAGTCCTTATGAGCATTTCCAAAGGATAGTGAAGGCTTTCCTCATAAATGCAATCGATGGCACTTTTCTGAGTTCACTGTATGGTGAGTAAACTGCATTACAGATACAATAACACATGCAGTGCATGCATACAATTAATAAATAACTTCAGTTAGGGCAATTATTCTGTAGTTGATTCTTTCCCTCTGACCATTGTTCTTCGAGGTAAGTTTCAACTCCAGACAGTACTTCTTGGCAGAGGAAGCAGCTTTCAGCACGTGGCCTAGTGAGGCTGAATAGCAGCCCCACAGGTAGGTCCAGAGGCATCGCATGGATGCTGTGCGGATGGGTCAGTGTCAGGTTATGGAAAGCCAAGTGCTGAAGGGAGGAAGATGGGATATGAGGATGAGTTAGAGGTTGTATTCTGAAGAATATCACATGCTGGGAGCATAACCTAGTGTTACAAATGGATTTTTCTGAGTTCAGGGAAGCTGATCCCTTAGTGTAAAATAATAGCAGCTGATTTAGTGTTAGACTTGCTTTTTATTATGAACATTTTAAAAGTCTAGCACAAACTCTTGAGCTTTCACTGTAGCTGACTTACCGAAAACATACATGCAAGAACTGTAGATTTTAAGTAGCTATAATGGTAATGACAATTATTTTTTATATAGAAAGGTAACAGAGCCTGCAGACCTTCTCTCTTTTTCCCCTTTGCTAATCCTATTGCTAAAGTATTAAGGAAGGTAACTGAACTAGTTTGCATGTCTGCACGTACAAAGCCTGAGAGTAAGGACTGTCTTGAAGCTGTGCAGGTCCTGTTTAAATCCTGGAGTCTAGCACATATCTGAAAGATAACTGCAGAATAGTTGTAGTTTCACTTATCTTCTTATAGTTTATTTCATTTGCTTGAGTAAATATTTGGAAATATTTGTGTTGCTTAACAGCAGACGTGACTGCTGCTGAAGGCTAAAGGTCGGTTTCTGAGTGTCAATCAGAAGTGATGGAGCTGAGGAGCACTGTCAAAATCTCTGCTGGGAAGCAAGTCAGAACAGTTTGTTTTCATGGGTTAGTTTATCAAAGATGCATGTATCACTTATATAGGTAACTAACAGCAGTAAATTCAGTAGTAATTTATTAAAATCATTCATGGATCTCGGTGTACTGAAGCATAATGACCTTGGAAGTTTTACTTGAAGAAACATGTACAGCATATGATGGTCAGCAAATCAATAATGGCTCTCACCGAACAGATGGAACGAGACAAAAGAAGTATGCACAAGATATGCTGCTCTCACTTCGTTATTTGGATGACCGTTACATTCAGCCCCGCCTTGACAACTTAGTCTCTAGAAGTCGCTGGAAAGAACGGTACAAGGTTTGTAGCATCTGCTGCAACTAAAGTAGTGAAGTGGTCTCCAAATCATACTTCTACTGGCAGATTTTTTCAATAGTGTAATTCTCAGTACCAGTAACATAACCATACAGGTGTATGTTCTCCATGACCGCAGTGCTTCTCCTGCTAACTTCACCAGGTGCCTTGTAGAGGACTCCTTGGCACTCATTCAGTGTTCTAACACAATTTAAATCTTCCTCCCACAAAGAGAACAACTAGCACGTTCTTAATGCATCTTCTACAACCCCAAAGATATGAGGCCAATATTCAGTAGCCTAATCACTGCATGTGAATTAGTAGAATACTGCTAGTGTACCCATGTTGACCTAGTAATCACTGTAATAACGGATATGGGCCAGTGGTGAGGTATTGAAGTAGGCCAACCCATATGGTTGCCACCTTCAGACCCTCCAAAAAAAAAAACCCCAAAACAGGGAGGGAGACATGAAAGAGAGCTAAATGCCTGGATGCATGAGCAATTCTTTAGAACTGAAGCCAGATTAAAGAGAACTGAGTGAAGTGTTAGAAAGCAATAGAGAAGGTATATGTTCACAACTGAATATCAAAAGGTTTCGGGTTTGAATCTTTGGTTCCTCTTACNAGGTGTATGTTCTCCATGACCGCAGTGCTTCTCCTGCTAACTTCACCAGGTGCCTTGTAGAGGACTCCTTGGCACTCATTCAGTGTTCTAACACAATTTAAATCTTCCTCCCACAAAGAGAACAACTAGCACGTTCTTAATGCATCTTCTACAACCCCAAAGATATGAGGCCAATATTCAGTAGCCTAATCACTGCATGTGAATTAGTAGAATACTGCTAGTGTACCCATGTTGACCTAGTAATCACTGTAATAACGGATATGGGCCAGTGGTGAGGTATTGAAGTAGGCCAACCCATATGGTTGCCACCTTCAGACCCTCCAAAAAAAAAAACCCCAAAACAGGGAGGGAGACATGAAAGAGAGCTAAATGCCTGGATGCATGAGCAATTCTTTAGAACTGAAGCCAGATTAAAGAGAACTGAGTGAAGTGTTAGAAAGCAATAGAGAAGGTATATGTTCACAACTGAATATCAAAAGGTTTCGGGTTTGAATCTTTGGTTCCTCTTACACTAATTCTATGTGAGCTGAAAGCACTTAGCAACCTGTTCATGTTCATGGAGATTCTTTAATGTTATCTGAAATCTGTTTTTCAGGAGCGTGTGGATTGTTACCCAGATGTTCACATAACCCTGGAAAATCCAACAAATATGTCATGTCAGGCGTGTGAAATGAATCGCTATTGTAAGTTTAATGTGCTACTGTTTGGAAAGCTTTATAATAGTACAACTCTGGAAGCAGATGACTTCATGTCAGATGACAAACAGGTAATTTTAAACAAGCACCTTATATCATTATTTTTAAGCTTTGTCTAGTGTTATGCAAAATCATACGAAGAATAGAGGTCCTGTCAGCACCTGACAGCTACTGTGTTTCTAAGTCTAAACTCCCCTTCATTTTTAAAATGTGACAACCATTTTGCTGCTGGATTTAGCTAGGAGTTGTGGAGGAAGTTCATATGAAAGTGAGAAGGAATAGCCTCATCCTCTCTACCCCTGAGCCTCTACATCCTGGGGAAAAGTTTTCAAAAATTATCCTCAAATAAAAATGAGTTTTACCAGGTAAATAAATCATTGTTTGTATGTTTCCAAGACCTTTGTTTTCAACTGCAACTCTATGGTGTAGGGAACCTGCTTTGGCAGGGGGGTTGGACTCGATGATCTCTTGAGGTCCCTTCCAACCCCTATGATTCTATGATTCTATGGTTGATTTGCAGTTTCTGTGTCAGCTTTGCCACTTAATATTAGTACCTATTAAGACACGAGTACTTATATTGTGTTAAGTACTAGTAAGTATATCCAGCTGTGAGCTGAACCTCATGATAAAAAAAAAAAAGGACTTTAAACCTAGCTTTATTTATTTACTTATTTTGTTTTCCATTATAAGCATAGTTCTACTGTGTGTCACATCAGTAAGAGGAAAATTGGTGGAAGACCTGTAGTTCCTCTTTAATTGGTTTTGAATAGCCGGCATGAGATAGGTTTCATTGATCATTATTGCATTCAAACCAAAATTGACATTTAATACAGTTTTTCTTCCATTTCGAGTCTCTGTAGTTTGAGTCATATTCAGGAGAAGGAAACTCTCTAGGTACCTGGTATCCTACGTAACCTGCTCAGCATGTTTGTCTCTTGTGTGTCATCGAGGCTGACAGCTCATATAAAGATTTGCTTGCTAACTGAAGTTATGAGCACTGATCTGTTATTTCTCAAGTCGTTTGTTTCTTTAGTCAGAGAACATTAAATTGATGATTCAAAATCCTAAAGCATGTTTTAAAGAAATGCAATCATCTGTAGCAGTAAAAAAACCTGCACGGCTGTGTGTTGCTTTCAACGTGCCTGACATTCCTGGTTTTTAGCACTACCTGAGAAATACTGTGACTTTTAAAAAAATCTTGAATAGATCCTATCTCCCCTGTGCCAGGAGTCTGAGGCTTTAAATCAAGAATGACATCTGCCTCAGAGTTACATCTGTTCTAAATATCAGAATGCCTTTTCACTGAAATTGGATGACTTGAAAGCCCTTTACCTTTTTGTGTGCCTATAATGCCCTTAAGACATTCCCAGCAGGAGTCTTGCATTAATTAGCTTTCAGAAACATTATAAAAGCAACTTTCTGTGTAATGGGCAATCATCTCCATTGAATGGCTGTGTTCCTACTTCGTTGGTGAAAGGTTTATTCTACATTGGGTCAGTGGGTTTGCTAATTCCATGCCTACTGTTCCAGCTTTTGGAGTGTGCCTGTGTGTTCCTACTGTTCTTGTATACTGTAGGTCAGAACGTGGAGTGAAATGGTGCCACTGTCACTATAACATCCAAGTGCAGCCTACTCAGGATTTTACTGCTTTATTCTTCAGATGTTTTCACATCTGGCATTTCCCATGTAGCTGTTCATTCAGGTCCAGGTACCTTGATGGCTTAGTTGTGCTGACACTTGAAACTGCTGATCTTCTGAGAAGGCTTGTTTCTAGCTACTTCTGAATTTCCTATTAGAATCTTTTCTTCTTTGCTGCAGAACAACTTGTTCAAACTAGAAAAGGTTTCCCTTTCAGTAATCTTGCATCTTTTTTTCCATTCAATTGCCTTTACTAGGACATATTGGATTAAATTATGTTCTTGGAAGGAAATGTATCTTTGTTACATAATGTTGCATTAGGCAGCCATTCTAGATTTTACATTTCAGAGCTGAAGCTTTTAAAGATCTTGAATCTTAAGAACCTGTGTCTTCCCAGTATGTAGGGATGCCCACATCAAATGTACAGCTAATTGTATTTGCTATGATTATGTATGAATGTGGCCTTCCTAAGTAATGTAATTTGTGACCTCCTCTGATAACCTCAAAACACTGTTTGTAAGTATAAGGTACTGCTGTATCTGTGTACTAAGCTGATGCCCAAGTTCTGCTTTTCTTCCCTTTCAGGAGATGCTGAAGGTATATTCCTTTCCTTTATGTGTGTAAAATAATTTCAGGGTACAGATGAAGCACTATAGTACTCGCTGAAAAGACAGAAGTGCCAGTGCAAGATGCATTCACATGTTTTGAAATAGGGTGTGATAGGAATTCATCCTCACCAAACTGGAAGCTTACCTTACTGAAGTACACCTTACTGCAGCTTGTTTGCATCTCTGCCAACGTTCTAACTTAAAAACTTGAGGGACATCATTGTGACTATCGTGGCATTGTAATGAGCTCTGCAAGTGATGCATAGCGTGGTAAACCTGTGCTGCAGGTTTTGTTCTTAAAACTGATTTCAGAATGTGCAGAACAGTTGTTCTTAATATTGGTTTGTTAAGTATCTGCTTGTATGATAATCAAGAACTTGGTTTTTCCACCTATTTATTGCAGGAAAATACTAAGTCTGTAGGATGTGGAGAATCATCTTTCTCACACTGATACTGCATATATATATATATGCATACCCATAGTGAAGTCATTTTTCTACATTTAGTGATCTGTATGCAAGGGAGATCACTAATTTAAAAATCTGTTTTTCGTGGGAAGTGTGCACCTTACCTGAGCAGAAATAATAAGAGGAGTAGTGCAAAAATTTCATCTTCACTAATATTTCCACCATTAAATTGGAAGCTGAGTAGAGGCCCCCATATTACTCTCCAAATGTTCTCCTCCATCAGCTGTTCTTCTCTTCAGATATCTGAAGTGTTTTCCAACTGAACGTTAAACTTTCTTTCCACTTCATTTTTATTCTCTTCAGATAAACAATAGAAGATGAAGCTTCTTCTTTCCTCTGCACAGCCCAGTGTCTGGTGAGATGCCTGCCACATACACACTCAGTATCGCTCAGAGGCTGTAGAATAGACAGACTCAGGAGAGTGATTGAGCACTATGCAGTAATTCTTAATAATGGTTTCCTAATGCAACATCCTATAGTGACCTGTGTTTGAGGCTGCTAAAGATACTGTTTTTGAGTTGGTTTTTGAAGCTTTTCTGGTAGCACATTGATCAACCACCACCAGTTGAGGGAAAAGAAAGAACAAAAAGGGCCAAGGGAGCTACATAAAACTGACACTTCAACAAAGTAATTGAAAGAAGGCAGTTCAGCACCACCAAATCAGATTGAATGGAAATATGTATTAGAACTATTTCTAAAGTTTTATTTGAAAGTACCCAAGAAAAGTGGTCGTGTAGAGAACAAAACCAGACCTCCAACCCTTCTTCTGCATAAAACTTTCCTTTTCTCGTCTCTAAAGTATTCTGCTTTGCCAATAGGCCTGAAGAGAAACAGCTGTTCCAGTTTTGCTTAGGCTTGCAATGATTGTTGTGAGTAGCTGCCAATTCTCATCCCTCCATGGTCAAAGAGAATTCAACAGTTTAGGTGTCCCCCATGCTTCTCTACTCCTGTGTCACCAGGATTGTAAACTGTTTTCTGCTCTCAGTCTTGGTGTTCTATTTCCTTTTATATCTTTGCTTGGAGGGCATGAATTCAGTCACTACATGTTATGCTGTTGTCAGGCTATGCTTCTGCATTCCATACAAAGTGATTTAACACAGCTTTGGCTGATACGGCCAGCTTGAGGAGATAAGTTAAGCATTAGGATAGAGCCACTGAGGACTGCAAGGGGGAACAAATTAGAATGTGTACAGTACTGAGATTCTTTCCAAAGCTGCATTCTGAAATAACACTGTATTTTTAGACAATCTGTCTCACTTTATAACACAATACGTAATGGCACTGTATGATATTTAACATTTTTCCTCTGGCACTTTTCCAGTCTGGAAATTCTTTACACCTCACACAAAAATAAACTATGAAACTTATTACCACAAGGTACTCAGGAAAAAAAAAAAAATATTGGCTCCTAGAAGGGATTAGACAGGTTCTTGGGAAGCTCATTCCAAGGTATGGAATATGATGTAGGATTTCTTAATTGTTGACTGCTAGAAGTTGTGTGGTAATACACATACATCCTGATGTTTTTTCCTGTACCTTATACCACCTTTCCAAATCTGTCCTGTTAGCTGTTATCACAGGCCAAGAACTAGGCTGGACAGACTGTCAGGATGCCGCGTTATATCTCCTACTTTAGATCAAGTAGTGTTCCACGTACCACACTTCATTACTGGGAATTCTTAAAAATACCCTATGAAATGCTACGTTTCAATTTTTGATTGCTTCATTTTTTGATGTGTTACTTCTGGAAATTTGAATATGTCAAGGTTTTGCCTTGGTTAGTTGGCCTTGCTCATGAAAAGCACCAATAGCACCGAACACAAGCTTTAGCTTTTAAGCTTTGGGCATGCATAGAAAGTGAAGCTGCCTATAGGTACATGTACACGATCACAAGAGAATTGCACTGTAGAGCAGAAATTTTTTGTTATCTCAAGTTGGTGAAACTGTCAGTTTATAGATATTTTAGGTCAGATCAAAAGTCCTTTAAAGTTAGCATGCCTCCATTGGCTTAAGTGATATTTCGCCTGTTTGTATCACCAAAGCTGCTGGTTAATGTATTTGAGAAATTGAGTATATAAAAAGATATTTGATAAAATATGTAGTCTTAAATTTGCATTCATTTTCATAAAAATTGTCAAGACAAATTTCTGCTATTGTCAGTAGGTACAGCTCAGGTGAGGCTGTGCAAGTAGGCCAGATGCTTTAGGGAACTCCTCACATGTGCAACCACTTGATCGTGCATTTAGGAAAGTTTCCTGAAGATGCAGGATGTAAGCACTGATTAAAACTATAACATCTTCAAAGGAGTATTCAGATGGTTACCAACAGCTGCAACAAAGGGCATTGCTGCTGTGCCTCCAAACTGATGGTTTTGCAGTATAGGAAGTGCTTAGTTGAAAATTGTGGGTAATGCATTAATTATGTATTCTGAATGCATTCAATGCATTCTGAAGCAGTAATGCAATCGTAGCTTCTGTTACTGATGCAGAGAATTTTGACTTTTAGCCCTTTACTTGCTTGTTACTCTCGAAGATGTAACGAAGTTTGGACAGATGCCCTTGAAGCATGGGTTTTTCGGGGGTGTTTTTGGTTCTTAGTAGCTAAATCAGTTTCTCTTTAGGTGTATCAAGACCTACATTTCTTCATACATGTATTAATTCTCCTGCTTTTGAGGGTAGAAAATCTGAATCCAAAAACCAGCCTGATGTAGACTTATTTGTTCATCTTTGTCTCCATGGGTTGAAATAGTAAATGGTGCAGCTTGGGATCATTTAGATTTGCCACTGTATTTACTTACACCATTTCTCTTGTGGAAATGGCATACAATTTATCATGTAAAATGTTTTTAAATGTAGATGGTCTTTGATGCCATCTCCCTATGCACGCTCACAGTTTCACACAATTACTCTTAGTGAACGTTTAAGATTGCTGAAGATTCTTGCAGTGACTGTATTACTCAGAATTTTTAGCTAAGCACCCCCTCTATAAGAGGTGAGTTCAAGGCTTGTCCAAATACTCACCTCTATTTAATGTTACCTCTGAGGATTAAAATACTCTGAGCTGTGCTCTGATTATGTATTCACACAGGTATTCACCATTCATTTACCTGCAAATGACTGCTCCAAAGAAAAATGTTCCTACCTTTTCTCTATGGAGATTGTAGAAGTAAAGCTGCTAATAACTGGGAGATGCTGAGGCTTTCATTTCTACAGCATTGTTGTATAGATGCACCTCCCAGATGGTTACACATTAACGTCTGCATTGTCTGAAACCTGGATTTTCAGATATTAATGTTATGAAATCTAATATATAGGTACTTATTAATACATTTATTTGTACATATTTACTTGTAGTTAGATGTATGTACTACAAAAATAACTGAATATTATTCAGTCTACAGAACACTAGAACTGGTGTTTCCTGTCCCTGGGACAGGACTGCACTTTCAAAGCAGAAGTCGTCAGGCAGTTTCTCTGCTTTCACAGTGTGGTCGTTGTCTAAAATGCTTGTGAGTTTGTAGAGTTCCTCCTGGAGACAACAGAGATGCTACTAATTATAAACACAGCTTTGTACAGGTTTTGCAAGAACACAGTGCTGATAAGCTGCCATTGCATAGACTTGCATGCTGCCTGCTTGTGCCAAAATTATTCCACTGTGATAATGAAATCTACATGGTTTTACTCTTTTATTTTTATCTGCGTAGCATCACTTATTATCAAAAATCTTCCTAGGCTGACTGATAACATTTTATTAGACAGGCTGACTGATCCATCCTTTATATCGTCACGATGGTCACTGTTTTACCTGAGAAACTTTACTTTGCTCTAGGTTTTGAAGGTCAGCCTGGTGTGTGCAGATCGTACTAAACTTTATCACAATTTGAAGCACTTCAAGTACAAGCTGTATGTGGACTGCAGCTCTGTTACCAAGTTGGATGGTGTTGAGGATGAACCAGTTAAAGACACAGTTGAGCGACTTTTCAGCCGGCTGGAAGAAACGGGGTGGATTCAGAAGGTATAACTGAGTTACTTGATTTACTGTTTCTAAAGCAGGTAAAATAAACTGAGATAAAATGTAATTTAATTAATTGTTTATTTCTGAATTACGGTTTTTTGCTAATTATAACTTAGCCTAACCATTCATTCGCTTCTGCTGACTCCATCTCTCAAGCTGTTGTATGCCTGTTGCTTTCACACGGGGTTCTGTCAGCTCCTGGCATTAAGCTTTCTGGCAGCTGCATGATCTCGGGGCTGTGATGGGCAGGCTCCTGTTTCGTTTGGAAGCAGCACCACAACAAACTCAAGCTGTAACTTCTGAAGGCTGGAAACGTACATGAGGCACAGCAAGAACACTTTTCTCTTTACGCTGGAGTACTTTGACTTATTCAGAAACACTTTATGAATAATATGTTAAGATAACTCAGAGTACGTTTAGCAAGCTTTCAGATATCTTTGCTTCTGAATTATTATTGGCATGCTTCTTAATGCATTGAAGAAAAACACAGAAAGCTTTTTTTTTTATTTGCATAATTTAGTTGTTCTACCTTGATAAAGTAATACCAGTTTTATTTTATTTGCAGAAATGTAATGATCTTGAAAACTACATGAACAATGCAGACAGTTTCCAAGAAGAAAAAATTCATTAAGTGGTCATAGAGCTCTTTTAAAGGTATCCTGTAAAAAAAACGAATGGCCTGTTTTATCTGTATGCACTTCACTTCTGCTTGTTCTTCAAGATTCTCACAACCTCTAAGGCTGTATTATGCTTACATCCATGGGTCTGTAAACTACTGTTTAAGAATATCCTGTATCTTTTTTCATCTGTGTGAATAATAACCTGAAGTTTTACCAAATCAGTCCTTCCATTGTTGGTGCACTGGTCACTTCAAGCTTCCTTTTATTCTTAAAAATAACAGATCAATATCTTTTTACTTGTGAAACAATAGCTCTGCCTATTGATGCCAAGCCATATCACTGGGAAGGTAGGAGGTCTTGAGACTTCTTGAAGTAGGGATGTTCGGAAAGGTAAGACTGTGTTACACAGGAATATATATGACTTGCACCATACCTTGTTGTAAATTCACAAGCAAGTTCAACCATTCAGAATAAAAGTTGTGATGAAAAGGACCCAAATGCAAAGACTTATTTCCCCTCTGAGGAACTCCTATAGCCTGTTGCAAGGCAGCAGGAGAAATATTATGCAATCCTGACTATATTTGCTGCACAACCGTCATTCCTCTTTAGAGAGTAGGTGATGAGTCACATAATAGGCGTCTTACAGTCTGAGGCTGGCACAGACATCTAGGTGAACGCTTGGCCTCACAGTTTTCTCTCTGATGCTGTCTGAGGCAACTTACTGAGATCTTAAATGTCAAATTGTGTTGTGCAAACATAATGGCAACAACTTGCAGTAACTAAAAATCAATTAAAACAATGGATTAATGTGTCCATGCAAGCTAAGCAAGAATTCTTCCAGTATCATCTGACAACAGAAAGTAGGAGTGACTTAGAATCATGATGTTTGGTTTGCCATGGGGCCAGTAGAGTAGACTTTGAAGACTGGGAAGGGTTAGGTAGTATGCTGGCTACTTCATCCTGGTATTCTGTGCTCCATATAAAGTTTAATTGACATAACCTAAGAAGAGATGCAGGGGGGGGGTTGGACTCGATGGTCTCTAGAGGTCCCTTCCAACCCCTACGATTCTGTGATTCAGAGTTTTGAATCCTGCTAGGAACTGTTCCTAGATCCTGCAGTATGCATATTCCTGTTAGTCTGTTATGGCTGAGAAACTCGGTAGAAGAAATGTTGCTGACAACCCTCTAGATTTTTTTGTAACAAATTGCTTTCTCAGAACTAAACCTAAGGAAACCTGTATTTTCACATATTTGTCCGTAAGAACTTCTCGTGTCTGATGTACCACTCTACTGGTAATGTGCTGACCAGCTGGGCAACTACTGCCAGCCATACCACATAACTGTCATAATCTGGTGGCTTTTTTTCTGTAGGACTGTAACTTTGATTCGTTATTCAGTAGTCTTTTTCCAGCATTCCTTGTAAGTAATGAACAATTTTCATATTTTAAAGGGTTGAAATTCAGTAATGGGTTTATATGGTGTTAGAGTGGGCTAATATCAGTTCTCCAGTGCACCACTTAGGTTGGTGAAAAATCCCAGTAGACTGAGACTTGCTCTCAAACTTGTGAGCTTATACTTGAAGATATTTTCATACCTTAATTTCCAGTTAGATATGCAAATATTTTAGTATTTTTTGTATCATACTTATCTCCCTGGTTACCAAGCTGAAAGAACTCTTTTCTCTTTTGTTGTCCACCCTGTTTTTCAGGGAATGTTAATAAGAACACAGCCATCAATTTACAAGTACTCAGGAATCAGCCTCAAGCATAACCCTTTAGGAAAAGCAGTGCCCATTGGTACCCCAGTTCTTCCTATTAACAGAATCTCTACACTTCTGTTGATACCTTTAAAATAATTTTTTTGGTGTAACTTTACTCTCGTGAAGGAAAACTGCTTTGCAAGGAGTGGACCTTGTACCACATAATGAAGTGCACTCTCAGATCTTCCCAAGCAGTATAAAATCATGCTGCCTTCTGAATTTTCTGGAAGTTCTACAGAACAATTTCCACATTAAAATATTGCTACTGGTATGAATGGTCGTGTTTCTCATTTTGCCACATTCAATCTGAATGCTACTAAAATCAAAAGTACATTTGGGAAATTTTGACTTAGTAAGTAATTTTAATATTTCAAGAAAACCTACATTCTGATTGAAAATGAAAATTAAGGAATTATTCCAGTGTTTAATTTTGATCGTGTACTTTGAGCATTCCTGTACACCTACTGCCTCCCAGATGATGTTCCTCACCTCCTCGTTTGCCTAATTAGTCTGAGCTGTCTAATTTTTTCTTGTCCTTGCAGGCATTTTTTTCAAGATCTTATGTTTTTCTTTCTTTAAATGAATTGCAGAAGTTCTTGGAAGAAAGTGCCTCCATGGGTTGACTGAGTTTTGCCTGTGACATCACTAGTTGGGCTCAGAAAATGCCTAGAATTGACATCATTGATTTCTATTTCAGAAGGAAACTGATTACGTGGCTTGGCAGGGGGCTGACAAAATGTTTGCACGTGTGTCGTCGCTCAGACTTTGATGTTCCTCTCAGTGAGATTAGAGGAAGTGATAATATTTTTGTGGCTGCTGTTTCACCTGAACAGCTTCTACAGGGCAGAGAATCGTTAGGACGTGTTTACATTTGTCTCCACTTGAAAAAATCAAAGAATTGTTTGGAAGATCCATATATGTTAAAATTCAGGTCGGATTTTCCAGGATAGGTTGCAACTGATACGTGCTACACGTAGTGCAAAGAGGGCTCCTACCAAGAAAGGTTTTCAGGTCCAAATGCAATAAGAATATTTGTGGTAGAGAAAAATAACAAGTAGTGGGAGAGGTCAGAGATCTGACCGCCTTTCATGCTTTCCTTTCCACTTCAGAGACTTTGAGTGGATTTAGTGGGTGAGAGGATACAACGTTTCTTCTGATAGGGCATTTTTAATTGTCTTTAGTTTTTGAAGTCGTAGCTCTAATTAAGATAAAGTGCCTGTCTTAATGCAACAATGAGGAGAGATCAGTATGTGATTAGAACTGGAGCAGGTGATTAATGATCACACTTGGAAATTGCTTTAGTTCCTGTAGGGTTTCAATCATCTGCTCTAGTTGAAGTTCCGTAGCCTGGGACTATGATAACGATAAAATTCCACACAGTATATTTCTGCACAGGATCAGCCTTCCAAACAAGATGTACTTCTAGGAGAGAAGGTATATATTCTATGTCCAGTACCAGCAGGGAAGTGTGAAGTGTTTCTTCTCCCTTTGTCCCTCTCTTTTCAGAAGTAAAGTCATCTGTGGATCAAGCCAGGACGGCAAACTTTGCTAACAGGAGATAGCTGATACTGTATTTCTTAAACAGAGAAGGCTTCTCCTGTTTCCCAAAAGCAGCTATTTCGAGTAGCTCAGCAGGCAATTACAGGCAATTCCCATGCTTAGCTCTTCTAGTTTACTTTTATTTGGATAAATAAAGGCTTGTAGTTTTATCCTTCTTTAAGTCTTCCTGGATAAACAGAGTGGGTGTGTTAGATAAACGCATGCAAATACAGTACACTCCAAGAGAAACAGCCAGCACACATGAAATACACTTTAAAAAGTGAACTTGCTGATTCCGCTCTGAGAAATAATAAATAGCCATTTCTAACCTGAATTTAGAGACAAGACAAAAGAATGTGAGAAAAATGACTGACCAGACAAGGGAGAGTGTGAGGAGTGTGTGGAGCAGTACTGAAGGAACCTGACAATGCCCCCTTTGGTCCATAAACTTCCCTGATCAGTCTGTGAACTCTGATATTTTTCTAGGTAATAGGTGATGATGTGGGTTTTTGTTGCGTGTTTTTTTCTCTTCCCTGCTATTTATTAAATAAGGGGTAGATTTCTCTGGGGATGATATTCTTGATCGAAAAACCAGGCGTGTGGAAGATGGCTGCTGTGCAGTTCTCAGTGTGATCACGCGTGAGCCTTGTGTCCAGACTTCCAGGACAAGGAAAGAGATCCAGGTGCAGCCAGTTCACAGCTCTGCTCTGAAGTTGAGCAACGTATGGTATACCCAGCATGCCTACAATGTATTTATAGCTGCAGTCATTCCAATGGCTGAGAACCTTCACTGAAAAGCAAATAGTGGGAACGGCTGAAAACTGAGAGCCCTGGTTTGCAGGATTCTCTGCAGCAATGACACTAAGCATGTGCCATTTCAACGGAGCTAATGCAACCCAAGTCATTTGAGACATGATTGCTAAACGTAGATGAACAGTATGTGGCCAGATTTGAGCATGAACTCATTTTTTTAAGTGACACAGGTTCTACACGGTCTTTTCCTTCACTTTTTGGAACATTATCAACAATGGGACTTCCACTGTGAGCATGAGCGTGTGCTTTGCTGATTTGGACAGGAGCAAATTCACACAGAAAAATACTCGGGCATGACAGCTCACGTGAGATTACAGCAGCATTTCAAAAGGCCACGTGTTATTGTTGGCAGACGGGGGGGG
>VXAB01007530.1:0-18083 GCA_013399175.1 Odontophorus gujanensis | reverse complement strand
CCCCCTCGCCTCCATGTGGCAGTGAGCGCGGAGCGGACCCATCCGCAGGGCCGAGGAGCGGCAGCGAGCGATGGGCGACACGGCTCCCCCCCAGGCCGCGGGGCTGGCGGCCGGGCTGCTGGGGGGGGGCCCGGCGGCGCCCCGCGTGCACAGCGCCATCGTGGAGCGGCTGCGGGCGCGCATCGCCGTGTGCCGCCAGCACCACCTGAGCTGCGAGGGACGCTACGAGCGGGGCCGCGCCGAGAGCTCCGACCGCGAGCGGGAGAGCACCTTGCAGCTCCTCCACCTCGTGCAGCAGGGCCAGGGAGCCCGCAAGGCCGCCAAGCATCCCAAGGCGGCCGCAGGAGCGGCGGGAGCAGGAGGAGCAGCAGGAGGAGGAGGCGCGGCCACCCCGGCCGCCGCCGCGCCCCCGGACTACCACCAGCACCTCCTCAGCAACGGCGGCATCAACGGGGAGCAGCCGGCGGGGGAGCAGCGCGCCTCGGCCCTGCTGGCGGTGAGTCATAGCGCCCCCTACCGGCGGGAGGCGGCTCTCGGCGGACCCCGGGTCCCCGCCGGGCCCTCGGGCGAGGCGCGAAGGTGGGGCCGGGCCCGGCGTGCCCCGCAGCGCGAAGCGGGGGTTGAGGGCTCTGGGCATGGAGAAAGGCGGCCCCAGTTCCTGGAGATGGGGGTTTGGGGGCTGCGGCCCAACTCCACGCCCAGAAAGCGTCGTGAAAGCGTGGTCTGCGCTCAGTGCGGTGCCCCGGCTCTGCCCCGTGGCGTTGGGCAGCGCTGGGCTGCTGCGTCTGTGTTGGCTCTGTTGACATCTGTGCCTCAGAGCGGCCAGGACGAGTGTCTGATTGTGTCCTTTAGTGGGCCCAGGAAGCAGAGCACGCAGCGGTGCTCGGTGAGGTGGTGTGGCGGCCGCCGAATTACAAGGGTTTTCCAGGTTGCAGACAACGCGCTGATCTTTTCCAACTGGACATAGCTCTGGATGTGTCACGGAGGCAGAGCCCCATCTCCTGTTGCTGTAGGATAAGCTGCACTGTGTCCCAGCCCGTCCTGGGCGCACATGAAGCGCTCAGAGCCCTGACAGGGCTGCTCCCCCCCTTCCCCCATAAACCTGTCCTGAGTGCCTGATGTACCCTAACCCGGGACCTCTGTGGTTACTTTTTCCCTTTTCACCTCTGTAGCGCTGAGTGGGGCAGTGATGTCAGCCCCAGCGCAGTAACATTGTGTCCAAGGGGAGCTGGGGTGCGTCCACCTGACTTCAGGGTACAGACTGCATCTCCTCGCATTCCTCGTCACAATCAAGAAGGCCGTTATCTTACTTTTTGAGTGCGTATTAATGAAATGCTTTGCACTTGTCTTAGAGGAAAAAAAAAAAAGCAACAAAGCTTTTGCATAACAACATGCGTCCCAGAAAACTCCGCTTTCTGAAGTCAGGCAACAGGCCTGCGTGTTGTTCTTTTTGTTTTGTTTTTGTTGTTTTTACTAGCTGTTACTATTATTATGAAAGGGCTGGAGGCAGCTGCTTGAAACTGATAAGTGAAACAACCCCGAAGAAAATACCTAAAGGTTTTCATCTTTTCAGCGACCAGAGGGGCCACCCCTGTTTCTTAGAGGGCTTGTTACCCTGCTCTTTGCCAGGTGATGCCAGCACGGCCCTTGTGCTGTTCTGCATTTGTCGTATGAGGGAAGGCTGTGCCCGAGCACCCCTCGTTTTGCATACCTGCATTCAGTAATGCTGCTGACGAGGTGCGTGACTTCACGCAGCGTGACGATGGGGCACTGAGCCACGTTTCAGCACTGCAGAACGGAGCTGCTCCGTGGTCACGGTGTCACTGCGCATCCCACCCTGCTCCACACAGCCATTCCTCACGGCTGCTTTGTACAGCTGCCTTGCTGAGGAGCAGAGAAAGGCTTTGGCTCTAAGTCCCGTCTCTGTGTAATGAAGGCATGTGTTCCGAGCACTCCTTAGAACAGTTTTGCAAATGTGAAATTTGACTGAGTAGGATTTAATTCAGGTGGTTGAGGGGCATCAACCAGGTAGACCAGCGTTGTGTTCCTCTTCTCAGAAAGTCAGAGGGCAGTGATGGGCCGGAAATGATGAGCTCTTGCTTTTGTTCTGCCCATAGCTGGAGGAGGAGTGTGCTCTTTCAGGTATCCCGAGGGCACTTGCAACAGGAAGAATGAGGCAGAGTGAGCCCATAAATAGATGGGGAAGAGACATCTATGAGGCTGCAGGATCCATCCTCTGTGGGATGTCTCTGAAGGGGAAATCCGGTGGAAGCCTTATTTGCACTGATGGTTATTCCTAACCTTTCAAGCCTTTTGCTGGGAGCAGATGGCAGAACGGAGGCACATGGGGTCCTGGAACATGAAGTGGTTCTGAGCCTCAGCTGTGGGAGGTGCAGCTCTGGCACAAGGAGGCACAAAGCGGGAGGGAGAGTGTGTGAGTCTCACGCTGAGGATGTGGGGTTTGACACATCTCTGACTCCATGGGGGGACTGTAGTGCTCCACCTGCCTTGCTGCAGCTCCACCAGGTTAAAAACACTCAGGGTAGATAAACGTGAAGACGGTCATAGCTCCCTGGGGAGTTCTGGCTATCAGGGCACTCTGTGTTCTGCAATACCCAAGACTGTCCCCACGTTTCCTCTGCTGAAAATAGCTGGGCTCTTCCCCTCGCTTTGCAGATCCCTCTGCTCTCGTTAGAAGTGTTCCTGCCACATTTGGTGGCACAGGATGGGTTGTTTACAGAGTTGGGCTCCAGAGTAAATATTTGACACTTGATAAGGTTTGAAACGGAGTTCACTCAAACATATGAAAGAGCTTGAAGTGATAACCTGATGTTGTTGATGCTATTATTTGATAATTGTCTGTTCCCAGTGGACAGTTTAAAATCAGCAGAAGAGTGAGTTTTGAGCGGGGTAGGGTTTGGGCTCAATCTGGCAGCGTCTCTTTGCTTTTTGAGCAAGCATCTTTGGTGGCAGCATTTTCTAATCGGAGAGCTGAGACCAGATTTCTGAGCTGGACTGACGGGTGTGGGTGCAAGTGGAGGAGAAATTTATTCTCCTGGATGCAGCAAGGAAAGCTTTTGTGCTTTTTGCCTCCCCACATTTCCCAAGAGCTGACATTTGTTTATTTATCTGGTCGTGTTACTTTTCATGGTGCAGAGCGAAACAGATAAAACATTCTGTCGTCCTTTTATACATACATCTGCATGTACGTGTGTACGCGCTCCAGCACTTTGCTGTTTATATTATTTACATCCTGTATAAACTGTCAGCTCTGGAGGGCATTCCTCAGTGGCTTAAGTGTTGAATGGGTAATACCAAAGTTCTTGCACCGTGGTTGCGAGGCCCCAGTGGCCCTTCTGTTCCTTCATTCTTCTGACACCACCTGGTTTGCTCCGTGCAGGCCAGGAGCTCTGTTTCTCTGGCACTGGTGTATTATTCTGGTCAGGTCGTTGCATTGCAGCCATTGCTCCGGTGGCTGACGTCCTCCTCTGAGCGTGTTAAGTGATGTTTGTCGTCAGTCCCGGGTGACTCGTTCTACTTCTGCTCCTCTCGAAGTTACACTGAATTTAAAGGATTGCTATTGTATTCTGTGAGTGCGACCTGGTAAAAAAGAAAAGGGAAAACAGTCCCATAAGGATGGTGTAGCCGAGGAAGAGGAAAGTGGGTTAATTCCTCCTGACCCCTGACGTTCTTAAAACCAGAAGTACAAATCTGGAAGAATTGTGGGTTTCTCTTGGTTCCCTGAGGACATCAGTGGAAGTCAGGGATATCCGTCTGGTTCCGAGAGCCAGGCTTGGCTTGTAAAACTTTGCTTGAGGTTCTTATTTTATGTGGAGATCCTTTAAATGAGCATAGAAGCCCTGACATTGTTTCCTAATCTCTCTCTTTTTTTTTTTTTAATCATCCACACTATATTTGTTAAGGTTTGGGCTACTGTGTGTTGGCATCAAAGATCCTCAAGTGCTTGAAAATTAAGGGTTTACGTGCTGGTATCTGTGGCTTGAATTTACACTTGCTGAGCTTCTCCCAAACTGTTTGCCTTCTTCCCAGTAGGCTGCCAGGGTACCCTGCAGAGCAGTTGCATTTTCTGGATCTGGATGTGTGTCATTTTTGGAAGCTGTTTGGAAGCCAACGGAGTGTGGCATCCGGCGATGGGGTGAAGCGATGTTATGGTGCGGTGAGAGAGAGTGGCTTAAAGCACACACCATTCTGCAAAACTGGGATGGGATCTTTGGGAAACAAAGTTTGGTGCCAGGGTGACGAAATGTTCTGTTTGTGAGGTGGAGGACCGCTGTCTGCTCCTCGTGCTTCTGTGGGAGCAATGCTGGGTTTGGAGAAAGACGATTTCTGTGTCTGAGTCAGATAAAATGAGTCACATTGCCTTTGTGGGTAGAAAACTTTGAATTGCTGTCGTGGGCCTTTTTGCCTGCTGGGAGCCATTTGGTTAGGATGGACCTGAGTGCCGCTGAAGATCCAAGCTCCCCTTGGCTATGAGAACGTTCTCTGAGCCAAAATGAAGGCTGCTCCCCAGAGGCAGCGTAAAGGTTATTGTTTAATGAAAAGTTCAACAAGTGAACTCGTTAAGTGTCTGCTAGTTTAGGAACCTTTTTCAGCCCTAATTCTTCAGTCAAATGGTTTACTCTGAAGCTTTTTAACCTCTGAATGCATTTAATGAAAGTTTCCTCCGTTCTGCAGTTTCTGTAGTGAGTCCCTTGTGCGTAGCACTGCAGTGACTGAATAAAACAGCTTCTGTTTCTTCTGTTCTGAGAAATGTGACTCCAGCAAAAATGTTAGCTGCTCTGTGGGAAAATCTGAACCTTAGAAAGGTATGTCTGAGTCAGAGAAGCTGCTTTGCTGAAACTTTGACTTATCTCACTGTTATTGCTCCTCCTGTGGCAATGAACGCTGTCTGCAGAAGGTGTATGTGGTCTTCAGTTAGCCTGCAGTGACCAAAAAAACCCCAGCAAGTAGGTTAGTCAGTTAGCAAGCTAGGAAGGACCATAACATGCCTCTCTTCCTCTTCTTAACTGCTGACAACGGTCCTTTCTACCAAGGTATCTGCAGAGGCAACTTATTCAACTTCACAGTATTGAGAGACAGTTATTTTCTGTTCAGTTTTGTTTTTGTAAATGAAAAATGAAATGAAAGCACAAACTTCTTACTCTTTAGATTTCTCATGAGAAGCTTCCCGTAGCCACCTGAGAGCCAGCTTGTGAATTTGTCATACCTTGTCAAGCTCTTCCAGAGTATTCTTAGACACAGGTAATCCATAGTTGTACTGAACTGCCAACTCTGACACCTAACACAAAATACCAACAACTCTCAAGGAAGAATTCTTAGGTATACACACTCTAAACTCAGTTTGCACTCTTAAGATCTTCTCGACAGTTATTTCTTGTGACACAGTGAGAAAACAGATCACGCAAAGCTGTTTACCTGCTACCTGAGCCTGAAGGTGCCTGAAAGAGCCGGTGAGTTCTTGGACCAGCAGATGAAACCAAGAAGTTTCATTTTGGCTATTGTACTTTGAAACAAAGTGTAGAACTGTGCAACAGTCATCACTGTGGCACCCTGGCTTCATTACAGTGCTCCACAGACACCTCCCCAGAGTAGGTGTTACACAAACATCCAGAGAGAGCCGTGCTCTTCCCTCCATGCCTCGGGGCCTCAGGAGACGAGACAGACAAAGAGTGGACACAGGAACAGAAGCACACAAGGGTCAAGTGTCTTGCCCAAGGTCAAACAGCAGGTCAGTGGCAGAGCTGGGAACAGAGCCCAGATTTCCTGACTCCTAGTCCAGCACTCTATTAATCATCCCTTTGCTTTGTGTTCGGTGGCCTGTTACTGTCCGTAGGAAATGTGAGGAAGACTTTCCGACAGCCTCAGAGTAACTTAGTTTTGGAAATTATTGATCATCAACGCACGATTGAGATAAAGAGTTCATGCTGGACATGTACTGCAGGGGACTCAGAGTGGCACGCTGTAGGTATCAATCCAGGACACTGAAATGCCATATTTCATAACCCCAAACATTTATCCTTACTTGTTCTTTTTAAGTCTTTTTCCCCTTACACTGTGTACAGAATGGTTTGTTTTTACAGTTACTCATCATGTTTAACTCCTACGTTGGTGCTTATCCTGTAAATTATTTCTTTCTTGAAAACGAGTTACAGCAGTTATTTAGTTAGCAGGGCTTTCCTTCTCCGTGGAATTTACCAGTGAACTAATGAAGCAGTCAGAAAACCAGAAAGTCAACAGGCCAGACTCACTTGTAATTCTTACTTACTTTCATTCCTCACCCGACAATGTATTCAGTTTTCAAAGGCTCTCAATGAAATTATCTTGATCACAAAGTTAATTATGTCCGTAAGATATTTTTTTTTTCCCTCCTAAAAATTTTGACTTGAGGCAGAAGTCTGGCTGCCGTGGTAATGACTTATTGAGAGCCTCTTGTAAACAATAGTATAATCACTTTCTTATAGTCATGGCAACAGTGTTGAAGCAGTGAGCTTACTGAACACAATGTGCACTGTCTCCACTGAATAGCGATCGCCGTGCTGAAGTGTATGCTGCTCATTTTCAGAGGACTTGGGGATATAAATTATTCAGCAAAACAACACTGCTTCTGCAAACCTCTTCGTTGCAGTTTGTACTACAGAAGGAGGGTGCTTAGCTGTGCTGGTGGTGCTGTGGTTTATTCTGTTCCTGCTGGATTTGGGGGTGTCTGTCTGGAGCCCCCCCAGAGCCATGCTACCTGTCGGCTGGCAGTGCTTCCTCCATCCTGCAAAATCCCTGAAGAAAAGGGCAGAAGGACTCAGGAGGATGCAGCTGTATGTGTGTTTGGTGTGAGAGGAGGTGACTAGGTGCCCAATGACAAATTTGTCCTATTAATCAAAGGGTTCATTCTAACAGGACAAATGCCTTCCGTGACCCAGAGCGTCGCCTGGGTTCCTGCTGGGTAGGCTGGGGAGGCACCTTGGGGAGTGGATGGCTTCACAAGAAGCTTCGGAGCTGAACTCCCATACAAGGGGTTGCCTTTGACTTTTCTGTTTATTTTGCTCTTTACAGTTCTCTCATTCAAATACCTAGACCTGGAGGAAAGACCTTGTTGGCAACAGTTGTTGTTTTGGGATGAGTCATTCCACCAGATTTCAGAAATGCCACCCTAGTGACAGTTGGCAAAAATGCTGCATGGGCTGTTCAGTTTGTTTTTCACTTTGGAAAATCAGACCATACCTTCAGGATTCTGTTGCTTTAGAAACCATCTCCAGATGCTCACATTTTTCCTTTCCTTTTCCCACTCCTTTTCTTTTCTCTTTCACTTTTCCTTTTTCTTCTCCTCTCATCCCTTCTCCCTTCTCATCTCTCCTTTCCTCTCCTTCCTCTTCTCTTCTTCCTTTCTTTATCCCTCCCCTCTTCTCCTCTTCCCTGTCCTTTCCTTCCCCATCCCTTCCCCGTCTCCTCCCTTTACAATCCCTTCCCAATCCCTACTCTTCTCTTCTCCTTCCCCATCCCTATCCCTTTCTCCCTTTTCTTCCTGTTTCCATTTCCTTGCTTCTGTGGTATCCCAACATCTGGGTTTTCTAAAGCTATTCACATCTGATTGGCCGCTCCTAAAACGGTCCATGGGCAATAATACAGATGTGACAGTGTGGAACCTCAGCCTAGCACAAGATCAAGCTTGCTAGTGAGGGTGGTGAGGCACAGGAACAAATTGCCTAGTGATGTGGTTGATGCCCTGTCCTTGGAGACTTTTGAGGAGCGGCTGGATCAGGCCCTGGGCATCCTTATGTAGCTGTGGTGTCTCTGTTCACTGCAGGGCAGTTGGACTAGATGGACTTCAGAGGTCCCTTCCAACTCTAAGGATTCTGTGATTCTATGATTTCTGTAGATCAGGCCATTTTGCAGTCAATTATACTGTTTTCCAAAGAAATGCATTCACTGTTTTCTCTAATAGCTTGTGATTCCACATTCTCCTAAACTGGATCCACTTGGTCTTCAGCACTGAGCTGCTTACCTCTGTGGCCTAGTTCCTAGAAATAGTTATGCATGCAATATTGTGCAAGAGTTCAAGAGTAAGAAGCATATTCATTATCAAAACGACTTGTTTCCTTAGCACGCTTAACTCAGTACTTTCCATGTTTCCTGCAGATCCACTTGCCCTTCAATTCACACTCATTTTTCCTCCTCGCTGCTCATCTCCCAGCAGACAGGAACTGCCAGCTGCATGATCCACTTTCGTAACGATCAGAGCTCCTGTGTTTCTTCCTTCCTACCAACTTTGTGCATTGCCATCATGGTTCCTAGGACAGATTTTGGCCAGCTTTTCAGGAGAGAGAGAGTCACAGTATTTCAAGCCTTCATTTCCAAGTTCAGTATTAAATATAATCCTTATAATTATAGCAATGCCTCTTGGACCACTGTAGTTCAGGCTATGTAAATATGTCATCAAAAGCTCTCTTTCTTGGGAGCTGGAACTCGGTCTTGTTGATTGAGCTGAAATCAGATGGCCAGCAGCTGCAAACACACTCTGTCCCCACCCCCTGCCTCCCTGTTTTTTTCCTTTTACCACAAAATCCTCTTGATTTCTGTTGAAATTGTGACTTTACAGAGCAGAGATAATGGTTAAGTTATTCTGAGCCACCCTGTGGCTATGTCCTCTGAGCCTACCTGGGACCACGAGCTGTTCCCTGTGCCCGTGCTGAGCTCCAGGACATGGAGGACACTGGAAACTGGAAGTCATGGGATGCCTTTAGGGTCACACAGCAACTCACACCTGGGCTGAAGATTGCGGGGCTGCTGTGAGGCTGTGGCTGGCAGCACTGTAGTGTTCTCTGTGCTCATGGCCCTGGCTGGTCACTGTACAGACCTCTCTATTCATTCTAGCCAGCGTGCCAAGACCAGGGCAATTCCCAGCGGCAGTTTGTGCTGAAAGTTTAGCACAGGCTTATGTAGACCCAGGGGACGAGGGGGGGAGAGGTGGGAGGGAACAGAGGGAACAGTTTGAAAGAAATAAAAAAAAAAAAAAGGAAGTTGGCACCCAGGGGTTGCATAACTCAATGCTGTCATTTTGGGTACTTAAAAAACAAAACAAAACCCCAGCATTCATGACCTGAGATATTCAGGTTTTTAAAAGTGCCACTTGCCAATACACAGTAACTACTTTTTTACTCTGTGTATTTACAGGTGGACCAGAATAGCTCTGCAGAAGTTAATCCAGTCTGCTGAGTAAACAGTAGGTACTTCTGCAACTTGCTATTTATACCAGCTGTGTGTGCAAGGCCTTTGGCACAGATTTGTACCCCACACAATGCTTGTGAGGGGCCCTGACAGAGCAGGGATGGCTGCTGAGGTCGGTAACCCTTCCCTGTTGTGTTGGATGTCTGCTCATTCTGTCAAGCCCAAGCAGGGTAACTGCTTTGGATGCCCGGCATGTCAAGAGGCTGCTTGCTGAAAAGGCCCTTTATGTGGTTCTCAGAGCCCTCCCTCAGGATGTACTGGCTGTGCTTGGGTCTCTTAAAGCACGGCCTCTTCAACACAGGTCAGGAGCACTCTTCAGCACAGTGTCATGCAGCTTCTTTTGGTCACAGAAGTCACACACGTTCCCTTTCCCTGGCAAAGTTCTCCTCTGCCTCCATTTCCCAGCCCTGTTAGCCATTCCTTCTCTTCCTCTCACCTGGGTAATCCCCCTCCTTTGTCTCCTCTCATGCTCCTGACACTGCTTCCTACCCTTGTTTTTCTAGCTTGGAATAAAGGACTAGAGGGCCAGGTCACCAGATTGGTGCTGGACACGTGGTTTCCACATGTTCTCCACATCTTCCCTCCTACTGCCTCTCTGGCTGCCTTTCTCTCTTTACTTCAGCTGGAATCCTAATGACCGTGGGCTTGAATGTCTTGCATCATAGTCACAAGAAGCTGAGAGAAAAAATTGTGTGAGCTGAGAGTATATCTGTAGGTTCTCTGGGCAGTCTCTGCAGGCAGTATGTACTTGCACCCTGGGCATGCAGTTGTGAATACTTAGGCTTCAGTTCAGGAAAATACTTAAAGAACATATGTACGGTTAAACACACACTTAAGTGCTTTTCAGTTTGATTGCTGCTTGCCTGGGTTGGGACCTCACACTGGAGAAGACCTTAATGGCCTGATTCAGCAAGTACTTCAGAGTGTATCAAACTTTTAAGAGTAGAAGTATGAGCACTATTTTGTATTTTAAAGACTACTGAAACAGGTAGCGATGCTGTGGGCAAGGCAGAAAATGGGGAGGCTCTCCTGGTCTTCTCTTACATTTTGAGTCATGCTCTGGTCTGTATTTCTGAGCTCTAAATACATTTCTGAAATGATGCTGCCCTGTATCATAGAATCACACAATCATTAAGGTTGGAAAAGACTGCTAAGGTCATCTAGTCCAACCACCAACCCAGCACAACCATGCACACTCAGCCATGTCCCTAATATAATTGTGTTGCTTGCTTACATGCAGATTATTTTGAAGAATTACAGTTCAAAAGAGCATTGAAGTCTTAGAAACAAAGCATAATTTCTCCGAGCACACTGGATGGTGAGTTGTGCCCTTGGATTCCAATCCTGCATCCAGCAGAGGATCAGTCTGGAAGCAGATGGGATTCTAAAATCTTTCGGACTTAAATATCTAGGCATCTAATTGTCCCTGTATTGAACTGAAACCAATGGGAACTTGGCAGCACCTAATTGGATTTTTGGATCTCAGCCTAAAATCTTTGGAGTACTTTGGAAAATTTATCCCTGGGAGATTTTGCTCGACTCGAGAATATAGATTGGAGCCATTTCTCACAAAAAACCCAACCACGTGACATCAGTGCATCAGTGAGTCATCAGTCAGTTCCAGAGGTCAAAGTATTCCTCCTGTTTGCCTAGGAAGCAGTTACCTATTTACTTTCTGAAGTGATGTCTGTGGTGCTAACATGACACTTGGGTTTGCTGTACAGCAAAAGCACTATTTTTTACCATGCTGTATAAAGACAGGCCTTGTTGTTTCTTTGAAAGCTAGAAGTACCGGAGAACAAATGTAAAAGGCCCATTTCCTTCCTTGCTGGTATGTGTGGTCAGGGATAAATCCCAAATTGGGCTGGTAGGAGACAGCCCTGCCTCTTTCCTTTCCAGTGATCTATGTGTTGCGCCTTCAGAAAAGGTTGGGTGCCTTTATTATTGCCTTCTTCTGATCTGTCACCATTTTTGCTTCTGCTCTGTTTAGTTTTCTTGATCTTGAAATATATTTAAAATATGAAGGCGTTAATTTAGTTGACAGAGTTCTTTTGCTTGATTCTTGCTGGGCTTCCCAGCACACATGGGAGCCAGTGGTCTCGGTGTAAGGTCAGAGACAGTACTGTGAGCTGGGGGCAGAAGCAGAGCTGAAGGGCACAGGAGGAAGTGAGGGTTTACTGTCGGTGCCCAAATGTCTCGCTTGGCAAGAATATGAGATGTTAGCGAATGAACATTCACAGTTACTCTGGGAAGGGGAAAGCGAATCCATACAGAGTGCAGTAATGATCCTTTCGGGGAGGATTCCTTTTTTCAAAGAAGAGAAAGGTACTGATCCAATTTGACCCACTCGACAGCAGTGTAACAGGCACTGAACAGCCCAATCTGCTTTGTCTTCTTCTATTACAAAACATTCGCGTGTCTGAAAGTGGCTCCCTTCTCCCACCAGGCTTCATCTTAGCACCTCATCCCTCTTTCCCCTTCCCCTTTCTGGGCCTCCCACACCTCTATGTTGGAACTCCCATTGGCACAACCAGTCACATCCCAGCAGTGAGCGGCTGCCTGCCGGGGCTGCCCTACTCCTGACACAGGCACTGAGGTGCAGGGTTTCAGCAGCGATGGGCCTGACAGAAATGAAACAGATAGGACCTGCGTGAACAAGTGGTCAGAGTCTCCTGTGAGCTGCTGTTATCTAATCTAACATATCAGGATCTTTACTGCATTTATTACGTTGTTATCAAGGAACGACAGGAAGGAGATTGGGGCCTTGGTAGAAGCGCAGGGTGGAAAGGCAAAAATGAGACTGCTGAGCAAAGGTTAGGAGAGCTGGAGCACAGAGCACTGCAAACAACCAGCCTTGTCTTCCCGTGTCCCACCGGCACTGCTCAGGACGTGGTTGCTCAGCTGTGGGGTGCAGGGCAGCGTGCAGTGCCTCAGCACAGGAACGCTGGAAGCTTTCTGTGTCTTCGAGAGTTTCTCCAGCGAAATGCAAATGCAAGGCCGTGGTATAATGCCTCTGATAATTCTACTCAAGAGCATTATTAATGAGATTATTTTTCTGAACGAGTCCTGTGGTTTCTGCTCCCTGGGATTTCATTCAGTTTGCCTGATGGGAATGGAATGCTGTTGCTGTCAGTGTTTATCTCCGCGACATTTTACTTGTGGTACTCCTCAGTAGCCCATGGTTAGGATGACCTGGTTAGCCCACCTCCTCTGTACTGCTTCCCACTCTCTTTTTTTTTTTTACCCGCTTTTGCACCACCTAAAGTCTCCCAGCAGTTCCTTTTGCACAGCCCAGCTCCTGTGGACTTGTCTAGCGGAAAACCAAGTGAGTAAATGGTGAGAAACACTTTGCATTCCCCAACAGTGACTCAAACAGAGGACTGCACCCTTAGGACACAGCAGCAGAAATGAACAGTGAATCCCCACAGAACCATGCAGACAGCCTTCTCCTCTCAGGCAGGTGAGGGGCTGTGATGCTGTCTCCCTGCAGTAGCTGGGATGTGCCACTTAGCAGCAGCCACAGTCAGTGCCTCCCCTGCACGCAGCAGGCAGCTGTCTGCTTATTCATGGAAACCGTCCTGAAGACAGAGCACGAAATAAAGCAGGAGCGCTTTATTCAAACAGTCGCAGCTTGCACGTGCCTCCCACTGGTGTGTATAAAGGCTGTGGGCCAGCAGTGAGAGGCGTGCTCCTGGTGGAGGTGCAAAGCAGAACGCCTGGGGCTGTTGGGTCCCTGATGGCACGGACCCTTTCCATGTGGAGTGGGCCATAAAGTAGGATGGTGCTGTGAAGCACTTCACGTTTGTTTTCCCAGCGTGGGGTGAACAACTTCAGGGTGGGAGCTTTTGCATCATGAGTCAGTGAAGAGAATGAGCACCTTGGTGTTGCAGAGTGAGAAGGTGTGATGGAGTGACGGGATGGCTTTGCATGCAGAAAGGTCCTTGGTGGCTGCTTACAAAGCAGAAAGGGAACGTGCAGACCTCTGGCTACGGGGAACCCTTCAGTTTTATACACAAACTCATTTTTCAGATGAGGGAAAGAAGAGAATCTGTACCAATACAATAAGCCTGAAATTTCATCTCTGCTTAATAAGCCATTTGATCTCTGCTCTTGTGGAATCCAGTCTGATCTCTGCCAGCTGAGGCATCCCCTCAGGGCTGATGTCCTGACAGCGACACATGAGGGAGAGCTGGGAGAAGGCTACAGCCATCCTTGGCCTCCCCAGCCTAGTGACAGGTACCTACCTGCATCTGGGGCAGATTAAGGCAGAACTCCATGTCACTTTTCTGGGTCTGTAGGTGTTGTAGGTTCTGAGACTGCTGTGGCAGACCCTGGAGTCCCAGGAGGGAGTTAAATGTTGCAGTATCTCTGCAGCAGGCACTGGAGCTGTGCTAGTGAGCAGCTGTTCGCAGCAGAGACACTGATCTCACGTACACCGAAGAAACAAGAACCTGGACCAAGTCTGAAGTGAAATGTTGTGTTCTTAAGCTTAAGGAATAAACGGTACTAAAAAGAACCTTCTTAGCAGAACTCAGCTTGGGTTGACTGGCTTTGTTAAGTCATCAGTACATAAACATAAGGGAACCCCTTTTTTGTGTCCTTGTTCAAGTTAACACACAGACTTGTTTGCTAACCACTGTTTCCACCACTACCAAATTCTAGAGGTCAGGGACCTCTAGAATTAAATTTATGAGCTATCACAGTGCGGGCTGCAGAACCAGCTTTTTTGGGGTAGCAGCTGAGAGACTCATTTCCTCTGTGGATGAGCCACAGAAACGAATGCATAACACACACTGGCCAGCAGGCTATGTTTTGGCACCTGCACTGTGCAGATGCTATCCAGCTGCCAGGGTTAAGCAATCTTAAAAATTTTGACATTAACATATCATCAGGAGGCCTTCATCACGCTTTGGATATCGCACAAAGTAATGTTGATGTCAGTGAGAGTTAAACTCAATGTTAGTGAAGGGCATCTAGCTTTGTGCTAGTAGCTGCAAATCTTACCTGAGCTGTATGTTTATCTGTTGTGTCGAAGGCTCACTCTCTTGACTCAGATATTTGTTATCTATATTTTTAAAAAAAAGTCTCTAACCTACATCTGGACGGGTTAATCTGGCTGAGGGCATGGTTTACAGCAGATCTGCTCCACCAAAATCTGAGCAGCTGGTGAGGGGTCTGGAGCACAAGTCTTATGGGGAGCAGCTGAGGGAACTGGGACTGTCCGATGTGGAGAAGAGGAGGCTCAGGGGAGACCTTACTGCTCTCTACAACTGCCTGAAAGGAGGTATATCACATTGCCTAAGCCAGAAAAGCTATATCCGCTCCTGAATTTGTACTGGTGAGGTATAATGGCAGGGAACTGCCCATACTCTTTTCACATTGTTACATATACCCATACAGTAATCCTTAACAGAGTATCTTCCGTGGCTTGGGAAGGTTCCTGACATGTCTACAGTGAGCTGCAGATATACCTTTCAATCTTCCGCAAATTGGAGATCTTCTAGAAGTTGTCCAACACAGATGAAGGTTTGCCTGAACTAATTTAAGTCCCATGGCTGTTGATTTGCTTTTCATACATAGCTTTCAGAGACCCTTCAGAAGTACTTCTCAAAACATCATGGCTCTGCAGACCACAACTTGAAAACCATAAGCCCTTAGTTTAAAAAAGATTTGGGGGACCTTCTGGGCTTCATTTTCTATCGCCTTGCAGCTTGTAAGGTCTCTATACCTATTCAAAACAAGAGTGAAATGCTACCAGATGAGGTGTTTGGTCCTGGTCTTGGCCGTTCTTTGCACTAGCATGAATGATGCCATTGTGAAGCAGCAACTCCCTCTCTGCAACTTCTCTATCCCTGTATGATCGTGAGCACGGAACAGTCTTAACTTCAGCATCCTCAGGCTGTTGTCAGCCCTGAAAGCCAGGCACTAGCCCAGCAGAAGAACGCATTGATAAACATGGCAAGGACTTGCCCTCAGACAGCTCGGAGTGATGTGAGGTTCAGCACTGTACATCCAAAGAAGGGCAGTTAAGCTATGAGGGGTCTGAAGCATACTCCCTTATGGAGAGAAATGCGAGTCTTGAGGAGAGGAGGATGAGGGGAAACCTCATCACTCTGTACAACTCAGGGGTTGGACTAGGTGATCTCTAGAGGTCCCTTCCAACCCCTACAATTCTGTGATTCAGTGACTCTGTGAACCACAGAATCACAGAACCATAGGGGTTGGAAAGGACCTCCAGAGATCATCAAGTCCGACCCCCCTGCTAAAGCAGGTTCCCTACACCAGGTATGAACTCTCTGAAAGGATGTTGTGGTGAGGTGGGGGTCAGCCTCTTCTCCCAGGTAGCAGTGATAGGATGAGAGGTAGCAACCTGAAGTTGTGTCAGGTTGTATATTAGGAAAAATTTCTTCTCAGAAGAAATTGTGAGGCATTGGCACAGGCTGCCCAGGGAGGTGGTGGAGTCGTCGCCCCTGGAGGTGTTCAAGAGCAGTGGAGATGTGGCACTGAGGGACATGGTGAGGGAATGGTGGGAGTGTGGTGATGGTTGGCCTAGATGCTCTTAGTGATGTTTTCTAACCTTAAGGATTCTACAATTTTGTGATTGCACCCTGGCTTTGTAGCCCTTGGACACCAAGGAGTGACACAGCACTCAGCACTGGCCCATTGTTTTGTAACGCGGTTTGCACCTCAGTCAGGCTCAGCCATGCTTGCACTTTGGTGTTTCATGCCTTATACACACAGCAACAAGCTCTTCATTTAAGCAAGAGTACACTGAACAGCGCTGAGTGTTTCAGTGCATTTTCCTTCCTTTGATCTCCCTTAGAGCTCCGCGCAGAGGGTAACGCGATCTTGTCAGTCTGCTTTCATGCCCAATAATGAGCACAGGTCCAGGGGCTGGGCACAGTGCTATCCTCCTCTGCTCTAAGAGGGGAGACGAAGAAGGGGCTGGAGCAATTGTTTGCTGTGTTGATGACTGTGGTGTTGCCATGGAAAAGCTCAGACTTCAGGGGTTTGTGTTTGGTCGGGCAGGGAGCCAGCATGCTCTGACTTAGTACAGCGGTGTGAGTGAGCGTGCCGTGCAGAACTTCATCCCTCTGTAGCAATTCCAAAGCAGGAAGAAAAAAAAAAAAAAAAGGACAGGACCGATTTAACAAAGAGGAGTGTAGTGCACTTAGCTAAGGCTGATTGCATTAAATACAGGAGATGCAAAAATATCCTTTGCTATTTTCCTTTTTTTCTTCTTTTTTTTGGCAGAATGTGTTCACTCTCTTCTAGGGGCTGAATTTAGAGCAGTGCAAATAATGAGATCTCAAGTAATCCTTCTGGAAGCCAGCAGGGCCATTTAATTGGCTGTATCTGGACAGAAAGGAGCATTTAGAGTTCTTCTGAGCCCGACTCCATTAAAGTCTTTGATCTGTTCCAGAAACAAAAGTGGAAGCAGACTATACTGTTTTCATTATCTATCCTGAATGAAGTGCAAAAAGCAAATACGTAGTGTAAACAGGGAAAAAATGAACCAAGGCCCAGATCCAGCAAAAAATCTGCATGTGCAACTTCCCATCCTCAGAGTCGTGCCATTATTCCCTAGAGGTGGAATTAACAGCGGTGCACGCTTTTCACAAAGCACTTTCCCTGGGCAGATAAGAACTAAAGTTTAGGTAGCACCATGGGCCCCAGCCGTGTTTCGTCCATGAACTGCTTCCCCCCATGCTGTCTCTCAGTGTATTTAGCAGGATGTGTCTTGGGAACAGATTTTCCGGTTACTCCGGGGGCTGTAATGACTCAAGAACAAGAAGTGGAATAACTTGGAGTCCAAATACAACGGGACAAGGCAGTTCCTGACAGCAGTCAGGTTCAGTGAAGCTGTGGCAGTTTGCACCAGCAAGTTGAACAGTGGTTTTAACACTACCAACCTACTCAAAAGTGTTGTGTTTATCCCACTCTTTGATTTTTTTCCCCCCTCTTTACTTTTAGCTGTGTTGTGGAACTGTTGGTTCAGTACAGAAATTCCTGTCCTCTGCACAGAGATATGGTAGCTGTGTGTTCAGGGACACTCCAGCGGAATGAGATCTGCAGCATCTTTAACCTTCCCTCACAGCCTGCTGTGCTTGGGATGCAGTGTGTGAGAAAGACCGAAAGTGGGGGATGCAAGAAGTGTACGCACACAGGAAACTGAAACTGCTCCGTCATTCATTCCTGTAGTGCAGAGAACCCTTCCTGTAACCTCAGCTTCCTGATTCTCGTGTGGTTGGGGCCAGATTCGCTGCTGGCACAAACTGGTGCAGCACGACTGACATCAGCTGGGGCATACCAGTTTGCTTCAGGAGGCAATTTATGCCAAACCTTTTCAGCAACAAAAATTAGAGAACAACAGATGTAGATGGACCTTGAAGTGGCGAGGTGTTATGAAATAAAGGGATTGTTTAGAACAGCTGGTAAGCGGGAGAGCTGAGCTTCCTATTGACTTTTGGACCCAGCTGTGACACTGTCTTCCAAAGGAAAAGTTCTGTGGAGTGCACAGTGAAAGCATCCACAAAGATGTTCATTCTTAAACTAAGCCATGTCTTGAAAATGCAGCATATTCTTTTGTGTGCTGCTCCATCCATGGGACTACTGATATTTCCTTCTCTGAGAATCTTAACATTTCTCAGCTTTTGCTCTGCCAGGCAGAGAGGAGTTGGCTGATATAAACTGCAGCAACAGTGTTCTGGGGTTATGCATGCCAAGGTGTCAGAGAAATTTGGGAAGTCTGCTTCTGGAGCTCCTCTTCTATTTTCCTTCCTCGATGGAGAAATGATTTTGGTATCTACTGAGCCAGGTCCAGGTAAGGAAATAGAAAGAAT
>VXAB01007529.1:0-21901 GCA_013399175.1 Odontophorus gujanensis | reverse complement strand
AAAGAAAAGAAAAGAAAAGAAAAGAAAAGAAAAGAAAAGAAAAGAAAAGAAAAGAAAAGAAAAAAAGAAAAGAAAAGAAAAAAAGAAAAGAATAAAGAAAATGCTTTGGCTGAAACATTTGGTTCTCACTCAACAATCTGGTATGAATTTTATAAAGATTTCCTGGAAGCGGAGATCAAGGAGCTGGTTTGGGTCTCAGAAGAGGCACTCTGACAGGATGAAGAAGATAAAACTGCCAGAGACTCAGACTGATACTTTGTCATTTGCATATTAGGAACATAGCACTGGACCATTTCTGCTAATTAAAACCAGTGGCGAACAAAGCTAGTTTGCAGAGGTTGGGCTTTGCCCAAACATTTGTATGTGGATGAGGAAATGAGATCATAAAAGTCACAACTGGCCTCCAAGGTTGGGGTTTTTAATTGCCTCTCACACCTTGCTTCCCAACCTCCATCTACCATGCTTTGGAATAACAGTGGGTTTGAGACTCCTCACCTCTTGGAACTGCTTGTGGAGAAGTAGAAAAGGACCAAGCAAATTCCTGCTCTGGGATTTTCCTCACTACAAACCAATCAAGAACACCCTGAAGTTGGCCTCCATCCATCTGAATATGGCTTCTGTAGTTCTGACTTTTATGTCTTGTGTTTTCCCTCAGGTAAAAATTTGAGCCTTGATGAGTTTGGCTAAAACCACGGGATTAGAAACAACTTGGTTTATAATTCAGAGCAGATGAGCCACTCCACTGAGCATGGCATGCAACTCAGCAATGGGCTCTTCATGACCACCCCCAGCACAGCTGGGGGATAACAGGCAGAGGGGCTGGCTGGCTCCTTCCCAGAATCTGAAATTGTTGGGGTATCTTTTATTGATGAGGCAGAGCTACTTGACTGGTGTGAACAAAGCTGCAGAATTGCTGCCTACTTAAGTATAGATAAGTGTATGAAAAAAAAAAAATGCATTTTGCCTTCAGCAGATACTGTGATTTAAGTCAGAATACACCTACATGCAAGTTTACCTTGGTAAATTTACAGTCACAAGTGTCCCATCCCTCACCCATATGCTGGAGTGAGCAATGCATCCATGCTGCAGGGAGATATTACGTATAAAGGCTTCTCTCTACTGGTGTATTTCTACTGGGTAATTTCTGAGATGTCCTAAGATGCTACTATACACTAGCTAACAAAGTCTGTCTGGTAACACTTGGACATACCCAAATCACTTCAAATAAAAGGGATCCAGCAGAGAGAACAGGAATGGTAAGCCATGATTAAGACAACTCATCTCCTCTAATAAGACATTTTCTCATTTGTTTTATTCTCAAAGGACAGAATCAAAGCCTCAATTAACTAATCCCCTCCAACCATTTACCAACTAATCACACTGGCTTTGCTTTTCCAGCTCATTCCTTCCAAGTGTCGTTTACTCCTAATGTGCCCTAAAATTTGGCTTGTATGTAGTGAGAGCTTTTTACTCATTTCCAGAGGAAAGACACATTCTTCATTGTGACACTGGTTTACCTCAACTGCCTCACAGCTTGATCCCCCAGCTCTGTCCCCTAGAAAACAGGCTCTAGGACACTCGGGATGCAACCAATGTACAAACACCCACCCATGACTGCAGCATGTCAAGAGCTTGTGTGCTGCTGGCTAAGTAGTGAGATGCAATGTACAGAGAGGGAAGATGCTGTCACCTTCCTACAGTCAGATTCCATCTGCATTTCCAGCTAAGAATGGCTGCTTCCATGAACAGAGGAGCCTCAAAGCCATCCCCTGCACTACAACATCTGCAAGGACTGCACCATGTCCATGGTGCTGATGGACCATGGGAGAAATCAAGGTTAAGGGCAAGAACTATTGCAGAACAGTTAGGAAAGGGGCTGGGCACATTAGGAAGATTGGAGTTGCTAGAGCTAATCAGGGATGAGAGTGAATCCCACAGTGAAAGTGGCAGAATTGGGCTGAGTCAGAAAAAAGAAGGAATGGCACCCAATCTCCCACTGCAGAGGAGAGAACTGAGGAAAAAGGGTGAGGTGGAACAGAAGGGTTGGAGCACCTGGGGAAAGCCTCCAACAGCTCTCTCTCAAGGCCTCATCATCGGTGTTGAGGTTATCTGATCAAAGGGAGAGGTGCTTTTGGCACAGTGACTGACTGCTTTGCCCTGTTTGAACAGTACCACACTCCTCTCCCTAGAAATGCAGAGATGAAGAAAAATGACCCAACTTCCCAAGGCAAGAGACAATGGGAGATGCAGTAAGGAAATAATATTAAGGCACAGACAAAGCAGTCCTTAAACTTCATCTTCTATCTTTAGACTCAACAGCCAGAAGAAACCAATTTATTCCCCCAGCTTCCCTGCGTCTCTTGTATTTTGTTTCACATCATCAGATAGCTGTCATTGCAAAATGGGAGACAAACCAACTGATGAAGCACTGCTCAAGCTCTCTGGTGGGGTCATTTCTCCCAGGGTTCCCTGTACAAATCGCTCTGGTCCTTCACAGGGCTCCACCAACAACCTGAGCCCCTGCAGCTGCTCCTCATGTGCCTCTCTTTCCAAACGCCTGCTGGACGGGCATGGGCTGCAGTTCATGGTGATTGCTATCAAACAAGGTCAGCTCCAGTGTCATCTGGTCAACATAAGGGCATATTCAGAAGGTTTCTTGAGTGCTGGATACATGAAGGAGGCAGGTTTGCTCTCTTGAGGCCAGGGTAGTGCTGCCCAGAGCCATCGCCGTGAATGGCCTGCAGACACCAGTTAGGCAAATGTGACAGCACCTCAGTGACACTATGGAGAATGTCAACACTTCTGAATGTGGAAAATTTTCCATTTTTGTACAGAAAAAATGATGAGTTTGAGTCAATGGCAAGGATCAGTTTAGGGAATCTCTGGACAACCTCTGAATACAGCCTTTAGCAGAACATCAGTAGCATCGGCATGGATCCAAGGGACAAAATGCAGGAGGTCTCATGGAGAGCAGCAGTGCTGGGAGCTGTCCTTCCTGTGAAGTCAATCTGAAGATTAAGAAATTCTCATTACTGCTGTTTGCAGTCATGTTTCTCAGAGCATGACTCACGCAGAGTCACATGGCAACTAATGGGAAAGACCAAGACATAGGTTGAGCTGCCCTGACCGTCAGGGTCAAGTGCTAACCACTCAGCCATGCCTGTCAGATCAGGCAAAGAAGGTGCAGATCTCAGGAGTCATGACAAGGTTTCACAACCCTCCAGCTCAGAGCTTTAAAAAGAAAGTGGCATTAAAGGCAATTTAAAAAATGAGAAACCTCCACAGCGTAAGTAGTGAGTATCTAAGAATGAAGTCCAACAACACTAAAAAATGACCTAAACAGGTGACTCTACAAAAATTGAGAGATAGAAAGAATAAAAATGAGGAAATGTAACTGAAAGAAAAGCTACTTTCACACTAATGTCATTCCTGATGTTGGAGCAAGTAATTTTAAAGAGGACTAAAATAATATTTACATAAAGGGTTTAATCACTGGACTTTGAAGATATCTCTATTAGATAATCACCACATAACTGAAGAATGATGGGCTAATTAGCTGTATCTGCCAGAAATCACTTTGTTTCATTTTGATATTGTTTGCTGCACAGTCCTTGTGCAGGTTGGGCCCCCCCAAGCACAGACAGCTCTGGCTGCCACATGGTCTCTTCTAGCCAGTGTCTGCCTGTTGTGGTTCTCCAAGGCTGTGGCCATGGCCAAGTGCAGTAAAAGCCTGGTAAGAAAGATGAGCTCACCTCCCGTATGCCCCAGCTCTGCTCTGTGCGAGAACTCTCTGTTTGCTAGTTTTACATGGCAAACACGGGCTGTGATTTGCACAGCAAACGCTGAGCTAATTGGAAATAGAAGAGGTCTGATCTGGACTTGAGCTCAAATAAAATCTTGGTTCAAGACTCAAACAGCTTGCCTTGTTTGTTTTTGTGCCTTGTCTCATCTCTAGCTTCTACTCAGATAAGAAAATCAATGCACAACAAGGCAAATATAGGATTGGATGTGCCAACACTGAGGGCTGGCAAGAGCCATATCTGCTTGTCCAAAATTCTGGATAATCTGCCTTTACAACATGTTCTGTGCCTTATTTGGCACTATGGAAACACATAAAAGATATGGATAAAGCAGTGCAGAGCACTGTGCTTGCGCTAAAGATAGCACAGGGAGAAATGATCAAGTATAACTGTATTTTCAGAAGAGTCTAGTTCTGCATCTGCTGAGAAGGAGCTGACAGATATTTTCCAGGTACAGAAATATCACTAGCCTGAAGCTAAGTGTTGATTCAAGGCCATATCCTTGCAGAGAAGTTATAAAGCTGAATATGTTATTCTTGGGAAGCAAATAAATGAGTGTGTGATTTAGGAAAAATCTGTCTACCTATACTTACTGTAAATGAACCAATATTTACATGAATTCCAGCAGAAATTCACAGAATTTATAGAAATCCAGTGCAATACTCATTAAGAGAAACATGAATAAAAGGGGTAGCTTTCTGTCTCTTCCCAACAGAGATGATCATTTATAAGCATTGAAGTATTTGTGAAAATGTCCAGAAGTTATACAAGACTTCCTTAATTTTGACCAAAAGCTTTTTTATCCTAAGATTTTTCCTAGAACCCTGTTACTTATTAACATTTTTTGTTGGTCCTTCAACTCTGGCTTTAAGGCTTTGATTCATAAAGCAGAAACAATGACGTGATCTCACTAGCAACCCACCCTTCAAACTGCAGAAAATAACCATAATTAAACAAATCTTGGAGTGCAAATCATCTGTAGTACTGAGAAAATGTTCACTGAGAACACAGTTGCAAAAACCAGGACCAGTTTTTGAATGCAGGAGTGTATGCGTTAATGAGACCTTTTGGAGAAGAAACAAATCTTACAGCTTGGAATAAAATTCAACTAGTTTTACATAGCTTTGAGACCTTTAATTAATATCTACAGAGATGGCATGAGCTGCAGCTAGATTACCATGGGACACCCAGTTTGTGGAAGTCAGTGTAGCTACTTAATTTCTTAATCTTCCCTATGGAAGTTAAACGGATTTACTACTCTCATGCATGCTGGATTTCAGTAAAATATTTAACAATGGGAAGAACATCCTAATGAGCAGCAAACTGAATTAACATCCTCATATAAAATGTGTACATCAAAAAGGACAGATAAATACATCACTTAAAATTAATTGCAATCACTAATAAAGGCTGCAGAGTTGAACTCCAAACACAAATAAGAAATTTGAAGAGATGACCTAATGTGCCCTTGAAGTGTGTTTCTACTACCCAGAACTCATGGTTCTCCTCCACTCAGTGGATGCGTTTTCTGCTGGAGGAAGACAAGCTACAGACAAGTACCAAGGGACTGTTTTAACTCATGGGATTAAGGGACATCACAACAGCTCCTAAACATGCTAATTGTCATCATCATGGTTCCATTATGCATGCCAAGACCCGCTGTTCTAGTGTTACTACTCCCAGCCATTGTCCCTTTCTACTAGCTCTGCTCTCATTCTGCTGCTCAAGGTACTTCCACATCTTTTCATCCTGCTCATATGCTCCAGATCTTCAGAGTCCCTAGAAAGAGCACAGAGAAAAGGAGCCTAGGCAAAGGTCAGCTCTGTCCCAGCTCCCAATGAATGAGATGACTTCAGCAGATTCAGACCCTAGGTTTTAAATCCCTTAATATTCAGGAAGGTCAGTACCACAGGGTTTGTCCCTCTCCCAGAGGCAATTACTCTGAGAGCAGAAGGGTCCAACCTGCTGATCTATTGATCTCACTGGCCCCATGATGCTTCCATGCATGCACTGTGCCCATGGTCAATTTGTCAATGGTAAGGCAAAGATGACAGACTGATTTCACAAACATTTAACTGGGCAATCATGCCTCTGTTGCTTCCTGAGTGCATCCCTGCAATTAACCTCAGGACTAATGAAGCCAACTATCAACAGCAGATGTGTTCTCCTTTAATTATTTTCACTGGAAAGGTCACTCCAAGCAGCAGATTGTGCAACCCAGCAAATTGCATTGTCTGCTCACAGTGTGCACCAGCTCCAGTGGGGCTCTGGCTGGACCAGAGGGGAGGTTCATGTGCCATTGCCCAACAACAGGAAAAATTGGCCGTGAGAGAGGACCGTGCTAACCTAATCTCCTTGTCACCAACATAGCTCACAGATATGCACTCAGCTACTTGCTTCTTCAATCCTTCCAGATGTGGCCAGTCAGCCTAGTAGTAAAGGCAGAAAAGTAGAGGAATGTGCTAAGCTAGAAGAGAGAGGCTAAATGTTTCTCTCTGAAAACTGTTTTGATTTCATATGGCTGCTTTTTTTCAAGAAAAAAACCAACAAAAAACAACATGGTCAGACCAAACCAAAGGAACAGCACAGAGCAGGACAAACACAGAGCATTTTACATTTCATGTTTCTGACAACAATCAGCAGTGACGTTCCTGCACATGCAGTCTTTACTCTGTGGGCATTGTGCTGTATCTACCCTATTTTTTTTTCTATGATTACCAAAGCAGAACAAGCTACAAGGCACCAAGCGTTTGCTCTCACCACCCCACAGAGCAACTCAGAAAAGGGCAAAGAGGGTCATGCACTGTTCAAAGGCCCTGCAACTTCTCCTACTTTCCTACAATGAAAGTACAATGTCACATTTGAGCCCCATACCCAACACCTGCATCAACAAAAAGGGCACCTCCTATGCCAGACACCTGTGTATTGGCTGTACAGATCAGAGCTCATACGCACCCTGCCTGTCCCTATGGGATAGAATCTGAGTGGGAAAGGAGTATTGCAGCCACCTGCTGTGTAACTGAGCTGATCTCAAGGTCTTCCACCTCCCTTCTGATAAAAGTAAGGTGGTATCTTCAGCACAGTGAGCTTTCCTGAGCAGACAGTAACACATAAACATTCCACTATTGGACTTCAGTTCACTGTCAACAGTCAAGAAAAGCTTATCTGGTGAATAAAGAAGTTGAAATATCCACTGCTCTAGTAGGAAAATCCAGCCACTACCCTGAGTGCTGAAGTTTGCTTTTATCAAGAGGTTGTTTTGGAGAGAGAATGTGTTAAATCAAAAGTAGTCAACAAAAAGTACATAAGCCATCAAAAGCAATCTTGAGATGCTGCATTTTTGGCTTCATCAGCAAGAGGATAGGATCCAAGTGACTGGTGTCAGGGCAGCCTTCTCTCCGCCCCGCAGCTTGGGTGTCATGCCCCTGTACCTTGATGTGACACAGCTGGTAATCATGTTCATGTTGCAGGTCACACCACGTAGGAGATGATGTGTGTGACCACATTTAAGAAAGGAATTTTTTCCTTTGTGATTTATGTGTTGGCTTTAATAAAGGCTCCCTCTGGGCTTTCATACTTGAAATGAAAAAGAGAGAGACCATCTTCACACAACCTAATTAATGGCATTTAGTAATTGTTCTTGAATGCTGCTTTGGTTCTGTCTCTTTCACGCAGCTCAAAAGAAGTAAGGCCTTTCTGAAAGGACTTGGAGAGTGTTAGTGTCCTCTAGCCTCAACGGGCCTCAGAAGCCGCTGGTGCAGAGGTGGATATGACAAAAGACCAAGTGAAATTGAACATGGATACTGCACTGACAGTGGCACGCATCAGGATGCAACTGCCTGCACCCTAGATTGCATCTACTTCAGATTCCTTCTTAGGCTGGAGGATGAAAATACTTAGGTGGCCGCTCCTCTTAAATAACAAGGATAGAGCAGAACAGGTGCTCTGCCGTGCCTGTTCAAAGAAGCCTTTGAGAACTCAGCAAGGAAGCAGCATAGTCAGTGTGCTAGCAGCACACAACCCTGTTCCTTCAGAGCTGAGTGGCACATGAGAGCACCTCCAGACACAAACTTGTTGTCTACAGGAGGGACCAGGTTATGCCAGGACCTGAAGCCAGTGGAAAATCAGTCATACACTTTATATTTTTAAATGAGTTCCAGCTTTCAGTAAAAAACTGAATTTCTCACAGTTGTATGGCCACTGGGCAAAATAAGAGTCTCATTTAGAAAGCCACTGCTGGTCTCTGGTACTGAGCCTCTGTGTCTGATGCTCCTGATACACACCCCAGCACCCCAGAGCTTGGTGCCCATTTCTTGCTACAGGGCATGGATGTCCAACCTTTTGGCTTGCCTGGGCTACACTAAGTGAAGAGGAATTGTCTTGGGCCACATATATGAATGTTGCACCGAAAGTAGTACTTCCCATGGAAACTACAATGGACGCAAAGAGAACAATGACGCTATTTGATAGAGCGAATTCTCAGCTACAAAACACTATTTTTCAGCGCAGTTTTTTCACCACCATTAGCACTGCATCTTCACCAGCAATGAACAACAGCCTGCATACCATGCTTATCAAAATCTGCAGCAGTGGAGATGACCCACTGTGACTGTTGCCACTGCTGAAACACACCACCTGTCACTGTGCTCACATCCACTGCATGGTCTCCATCAATATTCAGCAAGTGTTGATGAATGTCAGTGGGTGCCATTTTTTTCTACCAGAAGAAATTCAATAACACACTTTGCGCCATGCGTACTTCCATATCAGACACCATTCTATCAGTCTGTCCCTCTGCTCCTGTCTGTCCCATGGAAACAAAATGTAATAGAATATAGGTGGGAAGGTTCAGATACTGCCATTGCACCGACATCTGTCTCTGATGTCATGGGCCAGCATAACAAAAAAAGGAGGCATGACTTTTGGAGTAGCTCTTGTGAAATACATAATATAGTTAATATGCAATGTAACTGAACTTACCTCAACTTTTAATATTTTGTATTAACACAAACAAGTAAATAAAAACAAAAAGGCAACAAAGCCATAAAACTAGTGGGATATTTGACCTTGTTTTTGTGAAACTAATGTATCAGTCTGGTTCGATGGCAGTGGCTGCAGTTCCTCAAGGAGTTTGTCAGAGATTTTTGATGAGATTTTATTCCTCCTGTGTTTTATTCTTGAAAACAGATGTTCACAACAGTACGTACCAAAAAAGCCATGACATGAATAAATTCTGATGGTGAAGCAAGGGATGTTTTTCTCAGGTGAGACAGAGCTTACAAAAGCCTGGTAAATACACATGGTCATATTCTTGAGTTGAATATCTCCATATATGCAACTCTATATATTCCAGTTGAAAATTTGCAGGCAATGTATTTATGTCAACTAAAACTAGAAACACTAAAAAAATTGATGATTTTTTCATCAATCTTGAAACATATTCTCAAATTTCTTTATTAGAATGAAAAGCAAGGCTGCATTTTTTTTTTTGTGTTTAGCCCATGTAAAACAACCATGGAAAACTCTTGAAGTAAATAAAAAGAGGACCTCATTTCCTTCACCTGTCTCAGCTGGAAGAACTGGTACTCTGGGCACTACAGCTTGTACCACCCTGAGTGGGTTTCTTTCAACCCCTCCTGTAGATCTCCATTCCTTGTTTGCCTGGAAGCATCACCATGAGTTTTAAAGCTACAGTCAGTGCACAAGAAGTCCCAAATGCTATTCACACAAAAAGGGGAAGTTCTTGGAGGGCTCCAGCCCTGGCTGACAAAGCATGAATATTGATGGTGTGGTACACGGAATGTACAAGAACCTGCCACTGGTTTTAAGCTCGTGTCTGTTATGGGCATGGGTAAACCAACACTGCATTTGCTAACCAGCTTGAAATTGAGGACTGTATAGGAATCATGTTTTCCATCCATTCCATGTGCAGCATCAGCCTCATGGAGTTAGATGATGTAGACAGGCAGTCTGAGATCTGAGTTAAATAAATTGAGCTGCTTTATTTTTCTCTTGGCATTGCAGCATGCACAAAAAATTCTCACAGGATAGAACATCTGGAGTGCATTACGCACTAAGAGTGAAAGAGGCCATTGTTTTTGTGACCAAACATGCTTCTTGCAAGCATCTAACACAGACCAGAGTGACAATTAACAGCATGGCAGCTTTCTTTAAAGGAGATTAGTTCTGCCTCATGTTAAATAAAACCTTTGTCAGCTTAGCTGACAGTACATGTTTCCAATAAGACATTTTTCTAGTCCATTAAAGAGCTTCTAAGTAGTTCACTAACATTTGTATGCACAGCAATGGGAATTCATACATACAGTAGCAAGATGGATCTGTCAGATTGAGAGCATTGTAGGAATTGATGCTACAACTTTTATCTACATCTAAAACAATAGCTGGTGCATCTGGCTGCTTGCTGAGGGTTTTAAACTAGATATGAAGGGGAGGGGGTTAAAATGAAGATTACTAGAGCTGAGCCTGGGGGAATGATGATGGAACTGGAGATGAGGAAGGGGGCACAGCTGAAGTGCATCTGCATCAATGCACACAGCATGGGCAACAAACAGAAGGAGCTGGAAGCCATCGTGCAGCAGGTCAAATATGACTTAGCTGCCATTACTGAAGCATGGCGGGATTACTCCCAAGATTGGAGTGCTGCAATGAAGAGTTATAGGCTTTTCAGAAGGAATAGGCAAGGAAGGAGGGTTGACAGGGTGACTCGTTGTGTTAGAATGTTTTCATGTTGTTGAGCTCAGGGCTGGGAATGATAAGGTCAAGTCCCTATGGGTAAGGATCAGGGGAAGGACCAACAAGGTGGACATCCTGGTAGGGGTTTGTTAGAGACTACTTAACTAGGGTTAAGAGACAGATGAGTCATTCTACAAGCAGCTGGCAGAAATTTCATGATCACCAGCCCTTGTTCTCATGGAGAAATTCAATTCCTCTGATAAATACTGGAAATACAATACAGTGCAGTAGAAGCAATCTAGGAGGTTTCCAGAGTGTGTGGAAGATAACTTATTGATGCAGCTGGTAGGAGAGCCTACAGGGGAGGTGCCCTGCTAGATCTGCTGTTCAAGTAACAGAAAAGGACTTGTGGGAGATAGAGGCTGGGAGCTGCCTAGGGCACAGAGACCACAACATGGTAGAGTTCTTTGTTTCTTGGTGAAGTTAGCAGACGGGGTCAGCAAAACTGCTGCCTTGGAGAACTAGAGGGCAGACTGGATTGTTCAGGACCCTGGTAGGGGAAGTCCTTTGGGAGTCAGTCCTGAAGGGTAAAGGGGCCCAGGAGGGCTGGATGCTTCTCAAGAAGGAAGTCTTAGAGGCACAGGAGTAGGGTGTCCCCTGTGTCATAAGATGAGCCAGCAGGGAAGATCTGTGTGAATGAACAGGGAACTTTTTATGTGGCTCCAGCAGAAAAAGAGAGTCTACCACCTACGGAAGAACGGACAGGCAACTCAGAGAGAGTGCAAAGAAGTTGCTGGGATACTCAGGGAGAAAATTAGAAAGGTGAAAGCCTAACTTGAACTCAACCTGACCACTGGGATAAAAGAGGACTAAAAACTTATTTCAAATATATTAACAGTAAGAGGAGGGCTAAGGAGAATCTCCATTCTTTACTGGATGTAATGGGAAATGTGATAAGGAAGAGGCTGACATTCTCAGTGTCTTTCTTTACATTTGTCTTTAAAAGTGAGTCCTATTATTGTTGGGGTACTCTATCCCCTTACGTGGAAGTCTGGGATGGGGAGCAGAATAAACCCCCATGACTCAGGTGGGAACAGAGACTTACTTCTCCACCTGGGCTGTCACATGTCCATGGGGCTGGATGGGATCCACCCAAGGGTGATGGGGGATGTGATAAAAATGAGTTCTGTACTTGTTAATCAAACTGACTCGAGACAAATGTGTCAGTGTTTTCCAGTGTTTTTCTTTCTGAAAACTATGTAGTTTGTAGAAGTCTCAAAATAGATATATAAATATTTTGTCTAAAAACTTTGTAGTTTGTGCAAATTGGAGCCACAGCTGGTCAATGAACAACAGATAGCAGTGACCTTCTAAGAAACTGAAAAAGAAAAATAAGTGAAAATCTCCTCTTAAGTGTGCATGATCAGAGCTGAAGAGGACTACGGCCTTTTTCATCTCGATCACCAGGAGGCAGAGAACAACCTCCAAATAACAACTGGCACAGCCCAGGAAGAGAAAGATAAGACATGAATGCAGAGATAAGAGACAATAAAAAGAGGGGACGGGAGGCCCCCGTGATGCGCCTCTGGTGGAGCAGAGACTCCCGGACACCCAGTGCTGTTTCAGTTGTTTATTACTTGCTCAATAAATCCCTTACTGTTGGCAACGATTGGTGTGTATCGTTCTTCACACCTATAACAAGGGAGATGGCAGAGGTAACCGCCAAGCTGCTTTCCAGCATCTATCAGGGACTTCTATCTGGGAGAATGCCTTGCCCACACTCTGAGTACATTTTGGAAGTGTGCTACTCTCAGGCTTTTTTGTCAAAGCTTTTCTCATTTTGGGATGGAAAACATGCATATACATTACAAAGAAAATTTGGGTTCCCCGCTTTGATGGGGCTGATGAAATGGCTGGCCCTGGAAATGCTTCTTGAGCTGCTCAGTACTGCATGCAGACATCTCAGCCTTCCCTTGCTCTGTCCTTCTTTTGTATAGTTTTGGTTTGGTTGGTTATCCCTCCAACTCATGTCTATGAAACTAAAACAAAACACATACAGACAATATATATATATATTTATGGATATGTGCCTGCTTTAAAGAGACATTAAAGCAGTCTACATCCCAAATCCTATTATCACAAAACCGCTCTCTCAAGCCATATGCATGTGTCTGGATGCAGCCAAGACTTGCCCCAGGGAACCTCATCCCAAAACTAATCACCACCCTTTAGGTTACCACTGGCAATAAGGAGTGCTTTGTTAGCTGCATCCAAGCCTGGTTTTCCAGATACTTTTTGATTGAGCTAAACAACCAACAGGACACTGGTCTTACTGTGTGTGGGAAGTGTTTCCTTCCTGTAAGAACTCACCATGAGAAGCTATGTGAAAAGGTAGATACAGAATGAGAAGGATAACCAAGGCTTCCCTGGAGAACAGATGTCAGTATGAACTACAAGAGCCTGTAGTCAGCAAGTGTTGCAAGGGAATGGGGAAAGTCAATAAATGAACCAAGGGAAGCACTACAAGAGATTAATCCCCAAGGTAACGTGGGCATGACAACTGAATGGTGCTCCCTGTAGCAGCATCCTCATGCATCTAAGTGGAGCTGCTCACCTGGAAGCAGAAAAGGAAGAAGAGAAAGGGAAAAGGAAAAGGAAAAGGAAAAGGAAAAGGAAAAGGAAAAGGAAAAGGAAAAGGAAAAGGAAAAGGAAAAGGAAAAGGAAAAGGAAAAGGAAAAGGAAAAGACTGGGAACCTGGGTTGGAAAGCCAGCGGAGGAAACAGATCATGTGAAGGCAAAGTAAAGATCCTGCTCACTGACCACAATGGCATTTTGCACTTTCCAGACTGAAATCCAGCACTAGAACTTTCCAAATCACAAAGACATACGTGTGTATGTATGTTGTGTATCTCTGTATAAATTCACTAAATTATATCAGTGTCATAACCACCATGTCAGTGATAAAATTTAAATCTTCAGGAAATCAAGTTTTCTTCTTTTCATAAGTATAATAAATTCAGATAATTTGTTCCTATCTATTGTTCCAGAAATTAGGAAATAGCCTCTAGTAAGACTCAGAACAATCTCATTTAAAAATCCTACTCCTTCTACCATGCAGAGAGCAGCTACTTAAAATTTAGACAGAATGAACAAATGAACATCTTTTCAGGCTGTAATGGCAGAGAAGTGCTTCCACTCTATGCATACATCAATTATTTCCTTCTATTTAAACCTATGGCTAATTACCCTTGGAAGCAAAATAGCTAACATCCAGTTGAGTACAGGCATCTCTTTTAATGTAATCAAGAACTCATCTAGCTTGAAAATTATGGCAATTATCAATCAAGTAGAAGTTTGTGTAGACCAAAGCCTGGCAGCGGAAAGTGCAGTGCATCATGGGATTGTAGTTTCCAGAGGGAAGGAGGTGAAAGGCCCAGAACATGGACAAAAATGTGTAGTTGTGAGACAGCTCCAGAAAGGCACTCAGAAGGACTCCAGGAAATATAGGAAGGGTAAAAATAATGACCTCGGGAGCTACTGATCTGTCAGTCTCACCTCTGTGTTGAGAAGGATCCTGGAGCAGATACTCCTGGAAGCTATGCTAAGACACAAGGAAGGCAGGGAGGTGATAAGGGAGAACCATCATGGCTTCACCAAGGGCAAATCCTGCTTGGCCAACCTTGTGTTATGATGGTGTCACTGCATCAATGGACAAGGAAAGAAACACTGATGTCATCTATCTCAACTTCATTAAGTCCTTGACATGGTATCCCACCACATCCTTCTCTCCAAAGTGGAAAGAGATGGATCTGATGGGTGAACTGTTTGAGGGATGAAGCACTGACTGCAGGATTGAGTCCAGAAAGCGGTAGTCAATGGTTAAATATTTGGGTGCAGACCAGTGACACGGGGCGTTCCACAAGGGTCAGTGTTGGGACCGATACTCATAGAATCATAGAATCATAGGGGTTGGAAGGGATCTCAAGAGATCATCGAGTCCACCCCCCCTTCCAAAGCAGTTCCCTACACCAGGTCACACAGGTAGGCGTCCAGGCGGGTCTTGAATATCTCCAGAGAAGGAGATTCCACAACCCCCCTGGGCAGCCTGTGCCAGTGCTCCGTCACCCTCACCGTAAAGAAGTTCTTGTGCACATTCGTGCGGAACCTCCTGTGCTGCAGTTTCTGTCCGTTACTGGTACTCTTTAATATCTTCATCAATGACATTGGCAGTGGGTTTGCTGACAACACCAAGCTGAGGTGTGGAATCCACACACCAGAGGGGTGGTATACCATCCAGAGGGAGCTAGACAGGCTTGAGTGGTGGACCCAGGTGAACGTCATGGGGTTCAACAAATCCAAATGCATAGTCTTGCACCTGGGTCAAGGCAACCCTCTTTACCAATACAAGCTGAGGGATTAAAGTATTGAGTGCAACCCTGCCAAAAAGACCTGGGGGTACTGGTAGATAGCAAGCTGAACATGAGCCAGCAATGTGCCCCCGCAGGCCAGAAAGCCAACCATATTTTGGGCTGCATCTAAAGAATTGTGGACAGCAGGTCAGGGAGGTGGTCCTTTTCTCACTACTCCTCAAATTCTTACAATAGCTAAGGAACATTAGTGGTTTCTGGACCTGACACTTTCCATTAATCCTTTTGGTAGAGTCTCAATGTAATGGGAATTAGATATGCTGAATAATGATTTTAAAAGACCACCATGGGTATTTTTAATGCCTCTTTATAGTATAGATCTCAGTTCAAGACTTCCAAGACAAAGACAGCACAAATAAGCATTTGTGTATAATATTATATATAAATAGATAAATTCTTATATCCAAAGACAGAGTCAGATCACTGGTGGCTGATTATATTTAACAAGCAACGGCATGAAGCCAAAACCAAAGAGACATTTGATTATGACAAACAACCAGGGTTTGGCATGGGCACTGTGAAAAGCCTAGAAGCTGTCAACTCTCAAGACATTTTCCTGAAAGAGAACTGAAAGAGAAATCTTTGTTGCCTGAGACAGGAGTGGTGCTGTAGGCCACTGCATGGCTTTGTGACTGGGGTGGGGGGGGAGCAGGACTGGGAGGACAGCGACTTTGCATTCAAGAACTGTTTTTCTCCGTGCTTTCTCATCCTCACAAAGACATTGGTCAAAAGTGCTGTGAAACAGAGGCCAGTGGTATGATGCACACGATTTTTTGCTTTTGACAAAACACCAAATTTCTTTGTTTTCCATTTTTTTTGGAAAATTCAATGCTTAATACCAAGTGGACTGCTGTACCTATCATGAAGTGTGCCTTACATCATAGTTGTCTGGTAAAAAGATTTTTAACAGGACATGTGAGTCCTTTTACTCTTTATAAATAAAGGAACTAGGAGACATAGGTTGCTAAAGCTAGGTGTCTGTGTTTGTACTCAGAGCCTTAACTAAGAGATACTTGGTTGGAAGATGCAGTGAGCCTCTCTCTAAGATCCAACATATCCTGCTTGCTGGTTTGTATGTTTCAGCAACATTCTATCTTGAGTTTGCACTTCTGGAACTTCAGGTTTAAACAAATGCAGGGTGCCACAGGGAAATCTAAAGCTGAGGGAGAAATAGCAAAGCCTGCTCACCCCCAGAAGTCACTCCTGATGATGCAAGTAGATGCAGATACCTTCAGATACACTAAATGAGAAGCAGAGAGGCAAGGATGCTGGAATTGGTGAGAAGGGGGTTGTGCTCACCCTTACATGCTCACACATGGGATCCCTCCTGTGTGTGTCCTGATGTACACAGCCCTTGGTAGTGCTGGTACTTGCTGACCCCTGCACAGGGCGCTCTCAGTTGAAGCTTGGCACAGTCCAAAATTAAGTGCAGGGAGGCAGCACTGAGGCTTGGTTGGATGCCAAAACTCCCACGGTCCCTGACCTTGGCCAAACTGGTGCCATTGGTGCCAGGCTGTGCTCTACCATGACTGGCTTTACAGGGGTTCTCCCCAGCTCTGCCAGATCTCTAGGTTACTGACCTAAAATTTAATGGAAGATGAGCCTGGGGTGTGCTCTGTAAGCAGAGCTCTGAGCAGTTTGCTGTTCTTGAGTAATGGAGGTGAGGCTTGCTTTCCCGGGGTACCCAGGCCACACAGCCTGGCTGGTCCCAGGCAGTGAACAAATGTATGGGAGAGAAAAAGGGGCAGGGATTAGAGCAGAGAGCAAGGAGAGGGAAGAAAGGAGTAGAAAGCAGCAGTGTGGCAGACAACAGATAAAAAAAAATTGGATGAAGAAAGAGGAGGAACATGATAAACAGAGGTTGGGGCAGCTGTGCAATGACAGGCATGGGGATGAGCAAACAAAGATGAGCCCTGGCAGCAGTTCCAAACTACAAGTTTACAAAGGCTTATTTCTTCTCCACCTTACAGGACTTGAACTCAGGAAGAGAGAAAACACAGACTCAGTGGGTTGGGACACGGCTTGGTTGGGAAACTCTTTACACAGCCATCAGCCCAGTGGCACTGAGGCAGGGCCCAGATGAGCTGCCTGCTCCACTGCGCTTGCTGGCCCAGAGAGAGGGGGCTGTCCATGGATGTAACTGGGGCATTAGCCCCAGGGAGTGGGCACACTCTCTTGTGGCTGGAGAGAAGAACAGCATTTATTTTGAGCATTTATTGTTCAGGTTTTAGGATTCCCAGAAAAAAAATAACATGATGGAGCATCTGGAAAGGGAAACTGCATGAACTTGGTTTTTGTTTCTTTGTATTCTTATTTTCCTGCTATTATTATTATTATTTTTTTAAATTACTTTTTTAAAGACAGTGTATATTCTTCCATTGTATGAAAGGTTTAAAGCAAAGACACTATCACTGCACTGGTACCAAGTGGTGAATTTTGATCTGGTTCACTGCAGAAGAGAAACTAGTGAAGGAGAAGTGGTTCAGAGACAGTGGGATTAATTTTTATTTATTTTTATTTATTTTGCACAAGCAAAAGCCAACAGATTTCTAATCCATCACCATAACAGCTCCAAGCAGAATACATCTATGTACCATCAAGGAACGCGGACTGGACTTGCTTCTTTATTAGTGTTTATTTTTACTTTCTCTCCCAAGCAAATGGGCAAGTTCCACTACTGGCAACTTAACACGCTGGTTATTGCCAAGCAGAAAAATGAATGCTCCCCTGCTGTAGGCTTTATATTCAAAACAGAAGGAAGAACATGGCTCAAGACTGCTAATACAGTTGGCTGCTTTAAAAATAATAATAACAATAAAAGGCTTCTCTAAGCTGACTTTGATGCTAAACAAAAGAAACAACAAAAAAATTTTCCCCAAATACAGTATGCTCCTCAGTGGGTAAGCAATCCTAGTTTGGTCAGCTTCCTGAAAAATCACCTCTGAGTGATAAATGCATTTGCATGACACAGGGAGCATAGAAGCCACAGCAGAGCCCTCAGAGAAGCAGATCCCTAGTGGGACTCTACCCCTGCGGTGAACACCAAGAAAAGGATTCTCACACAGGGCACTCTGAGTGCCCAGATCAGCCAGGAGCACAGGCAGAGGGAGGCAGTGCCTTTCACCAGCAGCTCCGCTCTCTTCGTATGCTACTGTGCAACATCTGCACTGGGCTCCCTGCAGCAGGAAGGGATCCTTCCTGAATTCACAACCAGTTTCCTAGCTATTCAGCCAAAGCCTGGGCTTGCTCTTTTATTTTAAATGGATTTTAAACAGTCAGGTTTCTTTCTGGCCCCAAATACACGTGTTTTTTTAATACATTCAGCCTAACCCAACCCAGATCCAATTCATGACAATACTAAAGGACACATGGAATTTTTACCATGTGAGCAGTCTCAGTGATGTGAAGGGGATTTTTCCTGAATTGCAGGAGTCCTGTCCAACATCTCCCCAGTCACTGGTTTCCACCACGTACTGCATGACATTGCCAGGAAAACTCAGTAGCAGCGAATTTCAGCCCAGAACAGCCCTTGTCTATGATGATGAAACACCACAAAAAAAAAAAAAGAGGAGTTTTCCCCCAGATCACAAAAACACCTCTGTAATAAAAGGACCCAAGCACCAGGTCCAACAAGGGGAAGAGCACAGGAGCTTTAGTGTGTGCAGCACATCATGTCCACATCTCTGAGCCACAGCAGCACTTGAACTGCCCTGCACAGCAAAACTGCCCTTGGAGGAATTAAGGGCAACAGAGGCATTGATTAGAGAGTGGTAACAGCCTCCTACCCAGGTTAAAAATACATCCAAGAAACAGAAGCTATGTCCCACCAAGAGGCAGAGGAGAACACTGCAGGCACACAGAAGCAGGTCCGGCAGATGTTTATGTCTGGCCACTGAGTGTTGTTGAAATCATCAGGTTGTTAGATATACTGTACTAGAGAACTTATCTCTCTTCATTACAGAAACATCCCACTTTCTAGTAAGAAGCACTTCTGGCACAGGAATTCCCCACATTTCCCACACAGTGGAAAGCAGAAGAGTTTACCACACAGGGGAAAAAAGCCATAGATGGGTGGGGATTTTCAAGTGCATTTCTGTTGAGTCCCTTCCTCCAGTGCCCAAAAGCGTGGCAGCTGCAAACAAGCTGATGGTGCAGGACAGTGCTACTCTCCCAGCATGGTGCACAATGACCTCAGCAGCAGCTCTATCATGGGGTTTCAGTTCCATGGGTGCTCCTGCATCTGCACAAGGAACCCAATGCACTTGAAACACTCGGAAAAGGAAGTTGCTGTTTTGAGATGTGTATTGAAGTATCATTGTGTGAAGGCACCTAACAGATGGGCAGCTTTCTCCTAGGCAGGTGGCGCTGACAAGGGTTTCTCACAGCTGTGGGAACCACACAATCCATATTTCTATGCTATCCAAAATGGTTCAGGAATCTCTGGGGAAAACATTTCCTTAAAAAGGTAGCAACAGCCTCTAAATGCAGATGCTCTGTTCTTATCCATTTATACATAGGTCAGTGTTGGCTCTTGGCTTGCTAGGGTTTGGAGGATTTCCCTGGGTACAAGCTGCACGCGGCTTGCAGAGGAGCAAAGCACCCAGCAAATGCCCCGCTTGAGTGAAGCTGGATGGCTTTGGCTGCTGTTGGCAAGCCAAAGCCCAAAAGACCTACAGCACACACACCAAATCTCATCACAGCACTTCACTACCCACATCCATTTCTGTGGCATTGCTGTACCTATTACCTGAATGCTGCCTGCATTGGGTGCCACCTCTGACAGAGCCAAGTGAACAGAGCCCGGAGCCTGGAGCCACCAGATCCTCGAGGCACTGTGTAGTGCCCACAGCTGCCCATAGCATGTCTTCATTGTCGCGTGCTACAGGGCTGTTCCAGCCCTGTGTCCTCTAGGTGCACAGGAGGAGTGAAAGGATACTGTGAGCTGCACACCTCCTTGTGTTGATGCTCACTGCCACTGTTCCTGTGAAGTCCTGTGTGCTCCTGGAAACTGAATCACATGTGGCCAAGCCCTGGCACAGTGATGGCAGTTGTTCTGCAGCACCAGAGCACATTCCAATCCCTCACTACAGCTCAGGGACAGCAAAATCCTGCACCAAATGGAGGGCACTGAGTAGGATTTGGCAGGATGCACTGCCAGCTGAGGTGGCAGTGCTTCCACAGGGAGCTCCTCTTTATAACATTGGCACTTGGGCACCCAAACCTCTTCCTGTGTTTGCATCATACACAGGGATTGGAATTCCCTCCTCCTTTGTTCTCTACTTTTCTTGTGAAACACAATACCACTCTTTCTCTACTTCTGAAAGGGCTCCGTGTGGCTCCTTGCATCAGTGCTCAGGAGCAGCTCTGAAAACAGAACTCATGCTTTGATCCCTACACTGCTGAGACCTTTTGTGCCACCACTGAGCTCCATACTGCAGCAGCCCTGTGCCTGGCAGAGAGAAGCACCCCAGGATGCAGGGATTTATTCTGCTCTCAACAATTGTGAACAGCAGTGTTCTCTGGTGCCATCATTGTCCAAAGGTGCTTGAGGGTGAAGCTCACATATAGTAGCAACTTTCTAGAGATAAAGGCCCTTTGGTGCTTGCCAGCCCTGCCAGGAATGCCAGACTTCAGGTGTCCCAGCTTGCCCTCCAGCTGAGCTCATTCATTTAATAGCCAGGCCCAAGTTGCACCTCGTTGTTCAAAGAAAGCCCACAAACAGAGGCTCATCAGCCATGCAATGGGCTGGAATAAGAACTAGCCTTTCTAAACAGTGGCTGGGGGAAGGCAGGGGGCTCAGTTAACTCAGAGTGCAGGCTGGCTGAGTGCTACAAAGGCATTCCCATAGGAAGTTCTGTAAATGTTACAGCGAGTCCAGGAGAGCTGCTTTCACATTCTTTTTTTCTTGTATGTTTTCTGCTGGTACCTAAGGAGCATGCACTCATCCCTGCAGCACTCCACTACAACAGAGGCACTGGTTAGACTGGGAGGACTTGGGGCTGGCTCAAGCAAACTGCAGCCACTTGTCTCTGAACATCCTTACCTAAACTTCACCTGGTCTTCAAACTGCAAGCTCTCGGCCGGGGAACATAAAACATGCAAAGAAAAGTATTCTGTAAGTACAAAAATGACATTTGAGCAGCCAACTGCAGTAGAAAACACTCAAGTACAGGCCAAGGTGTCAGTAAATTCACACTCACACACAATAATAATTGCCTGTGTCACGAGGATGTATGGGAACTGTTGAATCACAGCCTGAACCACTGATTGATCACCTAAGGAGAGCACTGAGTCAGATGCAGGAGCACAGGTGAAGACAGTTCGCCTGTGTGACCCGAAGGGGTGTAGTCTGATGCCACTTCTCCTAGACCCCATTTAAGGGCTGACTATCACTGGACTTGGAAAAATTCATGGAGTGACAAGGGGATGTTGGTTCCCTTAGGACTTCCTGACAGGACTGGAGGCCCTATGTAGAATTAACAGTATTCTGAATGCAAACAAATGTGCAAAGAATCATGGCTTTGGTTAACATGGGCTCAGAGATGTTGAAAATTTATGGGGATCTGTCTAGATTTAATGGTGATAGAGTGATGATTGGTGGTTTTGGAGGACAAACAATTCCAGTTACACAGACATGGTTAAAACTAGGGATTGGGTACCTCTCTCCCTGGGAGTATAAAGTGTCTATTGCCCCAGTCCCAGAATACATCTTGGACATAGACATTCTATGGGGACTGGCTCTCCAGACAACTGTGGGAGAGTTCAGACTTCAACAGAGTACATTAGTGTCCAGACAGTACAGACAATATTGAAAGGCCATGTGAAACATGAGCCTATTTGCCTGCCGAAGCTGTGCTGGACTACTAACGTAAGACAGTATAGACTCCTGGGGGGACAGGATGAAATATCAAAGATGGTGCAGGAATTAGAAAAAGTGGGCGTTATGAGACGTGCACATAGTCCATATAATTCCCCCATATG
>VXAB01007528.1:258551-437629 GCA_013399175.1 Odontophorus gujanensis | reverse complement strand
CGGGAAAGTGAAGATTGTGTTTCCCATGCAAATCTGGACCCAAAACAGCTAGAGGAAGAGAAGAATAAACTTCTGGCAGAGGCTGCTGCTGAGCTGCGAGAAGAAAACACCAGGCAGGAAAAAATCTTACAAGTTGCGAAGAGATTGGCAGTACTCAGAGGCCAAGACCCAGAGAAAGGTGCGTATCAGAGAAGAATACAGTCCCAAGATGGGACCAAGTTCCTGTGTCAGAATACTTTCTCCTCTGAGAGGCCTTTACCTATTTAGTGCCTCTGTTCTGCAAGAAACAGGCTGGGATTTTGTTATCTGTAAAATTCTGGTTCATGATGAAATCAGCATGAAATATTTTAGCTAAGACTAAGGCTAGAGCTGTATGGACAGGCTTTTATCTTGCTCTCTTATTTGAGATAATTCTAGCGTGCACTGAGGTGTTTTTAAAAGCAAACGTCTTTTTTTTTAATCTTCCCCTTTCAACTTCAAAAACATGGTAATGCTTTTTTTTGAAACTATCCCCCTCTAAAGGGATGTGTCTCTGCCAGACCTGACACTCAGCTCACATTACAAGGAATGTAAGTGAACACAAAGTATGAGGCAGATATGGGTCACAGTCTCTTGTCTCTTGTTCTTGTAGTTACGCTGGAAACTTACAAATTCCCTGACAGTGATGAGGAATTGGATGAGGAGGAAGCCATTCAGAGGGTGCTGAAACAGGTCAGAAGTGGCAGCTGTGGCCTTGATTACTTTCCTTTCAGTCATTCCCAGTGTTTTTAATGCCTGGTGAGCGTGCAAATGATGTACTTCTGTTCTTGGGCAGTCTCATTCCTTCCTTCTTGTAGTGCTAGCTCCTGTGCAACTGTTCAGCTACAGGAGGAGCATCTGTTGATAGATGCATTGCAAAACATAGTGCATTAGCTGAGGTCTGGTCCCTACTGTTGCACTGCCTGTTCACAATGCACACTTGGTGTTCAGAGTACAGGCAGAACAAACTCACACTTTTCTGCATAACACTACATAGATGTGTTCACACTGGTCATCTCTAGTTACTGCACGGGGGGCAAGGAGGAGGGAGGAACGTCTGTTGTCTAGAATGAGGTTCCCAGATGTATTCAAAACAAGAGGCTTCTTGCTTTCTGTTATTTTCAGCTTACAGAGGAAGCAGCCCTGGATGAAGCCAGTGGATTCAACATTCTTCCAGATCAGACCACTCAGTCAGGATTCTCACAACGGAACCTGCATAAAAAGACAAAGCAAGAGGTAAGTGAGCTGATCAGGATCTCTTGAAACGGTATGCTTTGGGGTCCAAGGAAAGTACAGCTCTGCAACAAAAGTTTGATGTATTCTACAGCCAGTTCTGGAAGGTGAAAAAAACTAATCAGCTTCTCCAAAGCAGACAAGCTGAGAATTAGTGGCGTCTGCAAGGCTGAAAAAACCTGAGCACAGCTGTGAGTCATCTTCTGCTTCTGAAAAGAATTGCTTTCTGGAAATCCTTTCAGGCTAGTTTTCTGCTGAATGAGAAAATGTCCTCTAAATCTGGAAAAGTCAATCAGAATTGACCTAGCAAAGTGAATATTAAAAAATTTTTGACTTGACAATAAAATTAGATCAAGAAAGCCATGGTCTAGTACCAGAGCCTGACCCAGGGTAAGTGGGAGGTTTGCCAGTGCTTTCAGCATGTGCAGAACAGAATCTCTAGATAGTAATCAATTGGCTGAGTTCTCCTAGAAGTCAGAGGAAGATATTGGTAACAAGATGCTCTACATTCAGAATGGGTACCAGGCTATTATGGAAATGTATACACCTTCTCTAATGTATATTATGAGAACTAAGTGGACATATGAGTCACAGCCACCTGACAGGCCCGTCCCTGGTGCAATAAATTATTTAATTGTAAGCATTATTGAAAACAGCCATCTCTTAGGTATGCCACTTCACACTTTTGGGATCACTGAATTGTGGGGGTTGGAAGGGACTTCAAGAGGTCCAGTTCAACCCCCTTGCTAAAGCAGATACAGCTGATGTAAAAACCATCTTATTGCCATTGTATTAGGATGCTGCCCTTGCCAGTGGTCAGGCACTGTGTTTCAGTGTGCATAAGGCTGTTCAGTTCCTCAAGGGCTCTCTGTAAAGCAGGAGACAATGGGGATCTTGTTCTATCTTGTGGATACAACTTACACTATAATTCCATCATACTGGTGAACTGTTTTCTTTGTCCCTCAGATTGCCTGTACTGTTAGAAAAAGAAATGTTGATGTCATTCAGTATTTACAGCAATATACAATGCTTACCTTCTGAGCAATACAGATTCGTGGGCAAATGATAGTAGTATCTCAGGTATTTAACCACTTGGATACATGCATATGGAGCCTATCCTTTGTCTTTCTTCCACTGATTGAACACCCTTGGATTATTTGACGTGCTGCTGCATTACAATGGAAGTCCTGAGCAGTGTCTGCTGTGGTTTGAGTTGTGTCTTTGTTTCCTTTGTGAATTAGAGCCAGACACCAACTGCCATAGCTCTTGCTGACTCAGATGACAGTGATGAACATGAGTTGCCCTGGTGCTGCATCTGCAATGAAGATGCCACTTTGCGGTGCCATGGCTGCAGTGGGGACCTCTACTGCCAACGCTGTTTTCGGTAAGTCTTCCAGTTCCTCTCATCTGAGGGACAGGTCATAGGTAAACTTAGCTGCTTTTGTTTGTTCTTCCTCTTGGGCAGAAGAACAGAAAGTTGGTGAGAAGATCTGAGGAATTTAGGTCTGAACTCAGTGGTAGTATTTAATGGAAATACGATCAGTAATAGCCGAAGACTTCAGGGACTAAACTGGCCCTGAACAGGAACATTCTGTCTGTACTGCTTCAGTAGCACTTTGTTTCAACTGTTATCTGAAACATCTGATGTGTGTGGGATAAGGGAGACCATTGTTCAGCACCTCCTGTGGTTGTTTTCTTTTTAATGACACTGATGGATAATCTGGGCTGGATCCTCCCAAGAAGGGAGATCAGATACTATAATTCCTGAGGCTTTTCTTAGCTTGAAACCGTGGAGTCTTAACTGTATACCTCACATTTTTAATACAGTTTTCCATGCTGGAGATGCAAGCTTCTTTCTTAACACTGGCTGCTTCTCAGCAGGACTGTGACAGCTGCCAATACACTGTACTTTTTTCAGCATCATGTTGAGCAGTCTACAATTTTGGCTGTTGTCATTAGAGTTGCTAACATGCCTACAGATCACAGACATGGTGCTGAAAATGAGTTTTCTGGTTACATGAAGCTCTCAGGGAAGGGGACAGAGATCTGCTGCCATTCCCCCATTTCAGCAGGCAGCATGAACACAGATTTCATAAAACACATCACAGGTTTCTGTCACAAATATGTGGACTGACTTACTCCAAGACATTTGCTGGTGTGGTCTTATCAATTAGCCCTTAGGATAGGTTTCTTCTAGAGACTGCTCTTGTACAGTGTCTAAGGGTGAGTTTCCCACCTGCGTACTTGCTCTTGACTGCAGTTTGTGTTTGCTTCTCAGGGAAGGCCATACTGAGTTTGACATGAAGGACCACCACACCTCTCGGTATCGTCTTTCTTGCAAGTAGTGATTGCAGTCTTCATTGGCAGAAAAGGAGATGAACTCTTTCCATCTGGCCCACTCCTCCTGTTCTCCAAATGGATTTGCAGCCAAAATGGGTGATTTCTTGGACGGTAAAAGGATGTGCTGTTAGCTGAGAGGGGCTTGGAGGATGTGTCTTAGGCCACGCAAGCACAACCAGGGAAGTGCTGGGCTTTGCCACCCATGCTTGTGATAAATGAGGATTTGATGCGAGGTGGTGGCTATGAGTCTATACGTATAGACAGTAAGGCAATGTGAATAACAGTAAAGATGTGTGTTTAAGGCAGTGTTGGCTGGTTGTTAAGTAACCTTCTGCTTTTGCTAACGGCTTACACACTGGTTCACAAGTCAGCAGAGCACTTTGCACTAAGAAATTGTCTGCGTTATGGTCACGTGTGTGATGAGAACTTCCAAAACATAATAAAACTACTTACAGCAGACTGTGGTTGAAATCTCTTCTGGAAAAAGCTGATAACAGTCCTTTATAAAGTGTCGCCCTCTTGTAATGGTGTCTCAGTTGCACTGCCAGGTGGCACAGGAGAATATGAAGGATCATGAAATTGTGGAAAAACACTTTGGTGTTGCTGGGATGGTGCAGGGGAGTTGTGCCCCAGCGATGGTTACTGTGCCTTGATGAGCAGTGTTGCCTATGTATTTGAAATGAACAATACTTCTTAAGGTAACTTGCTACAGATGCACTGATTTCTGATCTTAAATGGTTGTGTCTAAGTTGCATGTTATAGGAGCAGCGTGTTTATTTGGAAGAGGTGCATGTGTTAGTATGAAAGTGAGGTTTGGCTACAAGTATTATTTGTTCCTCTAGTAGGATAAATATGCTACATGTGATGCTTTTTTTTTTTACCTGGCTGTGAGAGAATCTCATTTTACTATGCTTGTTTACCACCCAGCTATGGTCCAGATGCATGTGACACATGTCAGTGGCTATAGCACCCGGTGTTGTTTGAAATACATGATTAACCTTTCCTGAAATCAGCTCTAATATCCCATCAGGGTGAACTCTTCCAGGGCCATAATGTGACTTGAGACAGCTCTCTAAGGTTGACAATTCCAGGAGTGTCCAAACAGAAAAGCAAAAAGATTTGCTCTTGGCAGAGTTTCCAATTGACCTTGCCTGTCTGGTTTGAGGTGGCCACTCCCAGCTGTCTGCCCTGCCCCTGTGCAAAACTCACCTACAGAAGCAGTAGGCTCTTCAGCCATCTCCAGTCAGAGCACAGTAAATATCTTAAACTGTATCCAAAGGTGTATTTGTGCTAATGTGCTGGGCTGGATCAGGAGCTTCTCTAGTAACCTGTATCAGACAACTTGGCATGGTAATATTTCAAGTTGTCACAGTGAGAAATTGCTGATGGATCTGGCACTGCTGGCTAAACTTATTGTTAGGAAGGGATGGTGTAACCCGATTCAGTGGAGCACAGACTGTTAGAGAAAAGAACATTTGTTGCAAGTGCCTTAACTTTAGGACAGACAGATAGGAAAACTACTGAATTGTTCTGATGCAAGAGCTGATAATCAGTCCTGTGTTTCACAATATCTAAGTAGATAGTTACTGACCTGAGAGTTTGAAGTCTTCGCTGTTAAGACTTTGTTTCTCTGGCAGTTCTGGCTTCATGTCATTGTGGGAATGATGCTTTTTTTTTTTTTTTGTTATTTGACCAGAATTGTTAGTCTGACAGCAAGACAACCCACTGAAAATTCTGTCTCAGGTTGAATTCTTTGTGTTTTGCATGTATAGAATATGTAAATAGCTGCACTTCTCTGTAAGTCTGATCCACTCCTTTGGGTTTCAGTTTTCCCAAGGTCCTTTCCAAGCAGGTAATAGGCAAATTAATTCTTGTTTTACAGGTTGTTTTTTTTTCCTTATTATGTATGAGCTGGTGATTTACTTGAAAAAGTTTAAGTGCTTCATCTGCTAGAACACAACTTTAAGCTCCTTGTGTGGTTAGGTAGTGTGAGTCCAGCGAGCCCTGCCCTGTGATCATCAATAGTAAAGCAACAGGGAACAGCCTGAAGCAGCTTATTTTGTTTCCTGGATGAGTTTCTGTGGGTTCATCCCAAGGAATCCAGAAATTCAACCAGCCAATACCTGAAATAGGACTTAGTCATACATGGAAGACTCTCTTCAGTCACTCAGACACACTGACTCCTTCACTGCCCTGTCACTAATGGACATTTTTGTGGCTGCTGTGCTTTCTGCGTGTAATTGGTCATTTTAGTGGCTGACCAATCACTTTCCCCTTGTAAAGCCATCCCTGCTACAGCTCATGCCTCCCTGCAAAAGGAGCAGGAGGGTGATCTCAGCTGTCTGGAGAAGTACAATTAACAATCCATTGTTTGGGAAGAGGAGTATTGAGTGACCTTTAGCTAGTCAGTGCACACCTAGCTGTGTAACGCTTCTTGACCTTGGCTTTGAAAAGGTACTGGTAAAGCAGCAAAGGTATGGATAACCCATCAGTTCCTCACTGAATGGATCAACCTCAGTGACAGCCATTCAGGGACTGAGGAGGGTTTGGGACAAGAAGGAACCTGTTTATTTTGTTCTTTGTTGTGTGCCGTAAGAGTGTGAGAAGATTTTCTTTTCCTTTCAAAATGTTTTGTACATGAAAAATCAAAAGTAGTTTCCTCCCCAGCAAGAATTCAAACTGATACTAACCAATGAATTTGAAATCAGATTAGTTCTCAAAGAGAAGTCTGATGAACTGTGTTAATTTGCAATTGCTGTGGTTCATGCAGGTGTGCTTTGTCTTAACTGCTGTAATAAATGTGCCCAAATATAGCTGCCTGAATGTTTCTAAGGGAAATGTAAGAATAACTCATAAGAAATGGAAAATGATTTGAAGGTTAGTTTGTATAACTTCATGAAATTTTAATTAGAAAAATGCATGAAATTTCATATGTTCTGAGTTATCTTGAAATAATCAAGAGGCAAAAGTTCCCTTATAGAAACATTCTTACCATGCTATCTGCAAACCGAACGTTGCAGCCTTATGCTAATAGTGATGGTGCTGAGAAACCACAAAGTTGACTGGAAGCTGTTGGTAAACTAAATGTACTTTAGTCTGTCCTTAAGTGCTAAGCTGAGAGCAGCCACAAAGTAAATAAAAGCAAGTTTGAATTCTTCCTTTTAAGAACTAATCAAAAAGTTGTTCTGTATTATGTTGTTGCTTTTTTTTTTCTTTCCTGCCAGAGATGAGAAATCAGCCACATCAGCCACAATGGCCACATCTTCTTGCTTCATATTCTGTTATATCTTTTTGCTTGCCTGAAGTACTCCCTTGTGCTATAGTAACGTTTTGATGTACCAGAAAAACTGCGTATCACAGGGGCTACAGCTTACTCAATTTTCTGCTACTGGAAGAGAACACACAAAGACAACTCCTACTCATGAGTCCAAAAGTCTCTTCTTTTCTTTTTTTTTTTCCCCCAGGTGCTAGTGTCCATCTTTAAAGTACAGCAAAAGAATTTTTTTTTTTGCATCACTCCAAATTGAGTGGATACAGAATTAATACCCTGCCTGGAGGAAAATCTGTCTCTTTTGTCAGAGGAATGGCCCTCCAGGTCTTTGTGCTGTCACAGCTCAGAAGAATAAAAGCTTCTTTATAGAATGTGTAATTAATCTGAGCATCTGTGAACATACACTGCAGCTAATGACAGCTGTAGTTTAGGACACAGCTCAGGGGTCTGTCCACCAGAGTCTTCCACCTGAACTTTTGTTTGAACCTAATCTGTGATGTTAACAGTGCTCAGAGCTCTTTGGCGCTATGCTGCTTTCCTTTCTTGAGAGCTCTAGTTCATCAGTGTCAGCAGGTGTGAATCCATGAGCAGTGCCAGACTTACAGCAGATGCAAACTGGACTGTATATTTTTGTTCTTTTTCTTACAAATTGGAGACTTCAGGAGGGCAGACACATTCTATGGACCTCATACCAAGGTCATACAAGTGCCCAGGGTACATACTGGTACATAGAAGTCCTTCTGGATGCAACCCATCAACTTATCTCTAGTGTTGGGATAGCAGGCAAGAGAGTATAGGGAGGGACATAATATGAGACACTGCTCTGCCTAAGCAATCATCCTCCATTTGATGACTTAGTTCCCTGCAACACGTGTCAAGTTACTGATTTGCTGAGGGCTTGGATGTAGTTTCCTCTGTATTTTTCCAGACACACATTAGAGCCTGAAGACTTTGTGCAACAAGGCTATGTCCTACTTTATTTCTCATTTGTGAGACCTACCTGTCTGTGAAGGACTTGTTGCTTAGGAGCAGGTATGTTTTCAGTTCAATTTTTCTGTAGTATCTAAAAGGAGAGCAATTCAAGGTAGCACATAGCTGATTTTCTCTGTTTTAATATACAAAGTAAGTTTTTCACAGTGTCTTTTTAAATGGCGAGGAAAAATCATTCCCAGGCCTCACTCCTATAGAAGATGCTTCTAAATCATCAAGTTCTGAATCCTGCAGAGGAAAAATATCTCTCTTCCAGTGGCCTTAGCAGCCATTTCATCAGCTTCCCCTTAGCTACTATCAGATGCACTTTAATGTTTTCCTTCAATCCTACTGTATATTTTCTGTTGAACCTTCATGAGTAATGGAGGCTTAATAAGACCTATGAAGTATGTGCAATGCTGTAGGATCAGGTACAGCAGTAACAGGCAAAAGATCACAGTTGGGTTCCAACCAGACTTGAAACAGGCAGCTTCGTAGTAACCGACTTTCCATGCTGATGAAGGAGTGATAACCAGTGCCTTGTTTTCCTTGCAGTGGATGCAAAGAAAAGTTTTCATGTGCTCCTGAGAATTGTATTTGGTGCTCCCAAGCCAGCTTGGAAATTCCTAGAAGAGACTAAAGGAAGGGCTTCTTGTCCCATTCCCCAGGTTAAAATGCCCTTTAAGAACCAGGAAAACGTACAGCTTGGCCTCCGGCTGTGCATATAGATCTGGAAGGGGTGGAGACTTCAAGCCACTGGTACAAGGCTCACAAACTCGGTGATGTTTCTTAATAACAGTAAATCCTAAACATATTCTGAAGTGATCTTGCTGATCTGTTTTTCATGGGGAAGACACATCTTTCCTTGTGACCAAAGCTGGATGTCTCTTATGGATGAGGTAATCTCTTCTGAGGATTGGTGATTCTCCGGAGACCTTTCAATCGACTGAGCAATTCCGCAATGAAGTCCTACAGTAAGAATTGTAGGAAGAAGGATGTTAATTCCATTTCTCACTGGGCCAAAGGGTACTATGCCTTTTGCATTATTTGCATGTTACTCTTCATGCTGAGCAGAAACCAGGATTTTTTACATTCATTTGGGCAAATGTATCTGCTAGCTTAGGAAGTGAGACTTTTGATGGCTGAAGATGATTTAAAAGCCCCTCTTTTTTCCTCTTCCAACTCCCTCTAGAGCAGCCACATTTGCTTTTTTCTGCAGCAGCTAGCCTGCCTTCTTCCCAATGCCTGCTTGTTCCACCTCGAGGTGACCTCAAGATGCTGTTGTCTCAGGCTCCCCTGCTTCCTGTTGCCACCGTAACCTCCTGCCCACTTCTGCTGCCCTCTCAATATAGGACAGAGCATGTTCTCCCTCTCATTGCTTCCTTGCTAAACCTGTAAAGCTCCATGTAGGAGATTGCAATCATGCTGGATCAGTGCCAGTTCTACAAGGAAGTGGCTGGCAGAGAAAGGGGTGGAGCAGGACACACATAAGACTAATGATAACCTGGAGCAGGGGTTGAGGACTGGCAGACCAGGCAGTTGAGCAGTTAATGGAGATAAACCCCATTGCTGACACAGCCAAGCACTGTGGACCGAACTGGGCCATCTGGTTGTTCCAAGCAGAAATCTAAGTGACTATTTTGACTTCTTGGTATTTGGGTTATGCTCTCTGCTCCAATAGATCAAAAGAGTGTAAACAATATTACATTATTTAATGTTATATTGAAAATAAATGCTCTCTCGGTTCACAGAAAACAGGAATTTCTCACGCCACAAATTCTTTTTTATTGGCTAGCTCTTGATTTGTGTATTTTTAATCATTAGTGCTATGACGGATCAGTGGTTGAACTAGATGATCTTAGAGGTCTCTTCCAACCTTAATGATTCTGTGACTCTCTGTGAATAGTGCAAACTTTGCCCTCTCCAGGGCAAGTAATGTTTCTGTAAAGGCAACACTGTAAAGGCATCCATCTCACTTTCTGCATGTTTGTCGTTGTACAGCTAAATAGAAAAGCTGGATAAAACATTTAGATTGATGAAAAAATCTGAGCACAATGTTCATGTGCAATGCATGTGACTGAATCGGGGATGGGGGACTGTCCTGCACACTGTGATGTGGGGGAATGCAATTGCTGTCTGATGTACATGCCACACAGCAGAATACTGGGCTCTGTTCCATTGAATCCCATGGCATTTAGTGATGTTTCCTTAACTCCCTCGCTCAATGTCAAGACTTGTAAAGTTCATGGGGGGAGGGAAGAGCGTATGAAATTGACATAAGGGATCACTGCTCAACAACGCTCTGCCCAATACAATCTCAGGACCATCCTCCATTCTTGTCACTCATATGCTAGAGTGTTCTAAGCTAAAACTGCATTTAATTAACAGCATGCTGTGATACTTAGCTGCCTGCTGGGTTAAACCACAATAATGTCATTTCTACACTGAGGACCAAATAGCATTTCAGCCTGGTCACCTCAGGATATCTGAAATATGGAATGAACTTTGGCTGTACAGCATAATCCTTCATCTGCTCCACTGCTCAGCTACATTTCAGCCATATAGATTTACACTGAATTTTGTAACACAGCAGAATAAACAGGTGAACACCTTCCGTTGTGGATTAAACAAATGTGGTAGTGGGCAAAATAACATATTGGTTATTTGGCCAAATAGCAGCAAACATACTCTTAGAGAACAGCATAGAATGTGTATGTTGATAGTGCTTGACTCACCTCTGTTGGGCTGGAGCACTCATGGAGGATTTCCTGAAAGCCAAGGAGACACCATTTTAGTATTTTGTAAGTTGACCCTCCCCTCCAGCTGTAAAAAGGGTATATAATCTTATTATTCTTGACTGGCTACAAGACACAGGGAAACAGCATGTGATACAGTATGTATACGTTCTGCAAAACAAACATATATTTTGCTATACTGTGTTATGCCAGTAGTTCCTGTCTTGAAGTCACCAAGTTCCTCTGTCTGACCTGTAGTTTTAATTTCTGTTCTTCATTAGGGACTTCCAGGAGATCTTCAAGGTCAATTACTGGTCCAGGAACTTCTGCATCTGTTTTCTCTCTTAGCTAAAAAGAAGGAAAAAAGAGGAAACAACACAGTTAATAAACCCTCAAACTTTTAAGAACTTTAGAGACCATCCTTGAAGAACCGAGTGGCTGAGAAGGAACTAGCTACAAGGGAACCATGCTGCAAATCTGATGTTAAGATTTAAATCCTCTCAAAATCTTACCAAGAGGATGTGTATTCCAGCCCCTCTGTGGTGTCTGCTACAGTCACACATTTGATTCATCATCTGCTCCCACCTCAACACTTGATCCCTGCTCAGGGATCACAGTCTGTGATGGGAACACCTTTCCAAGAATATCCAGTGTCAACTGGATATGCTAACTGCAATGCAGTGTAATTCAGCTTGGGGCAACCTACTTCTGTGAAGAGTGTGCACGTGTTCGTCCAACAGAAGTCCATCAGGTTTAATCTTAAAGAGGTACTACAAGTATAAGGAGATTTTAAGCTTTTTGGCGACATACATTTACTGAGTTGACATTTATACTAAAGATTTTTACAGCAGACACATTTTAGCTCTACATGCCTCTATAAGACTGTAAGGATGTCAGGCTGCATTTCCGAGCGTAGCTGCAAAATGAACCACTAACAACACAACACTAGTGATATTTTAACATAGTGCTCAGCAGAGTAAGGATAATGAGTGAACAGCACAGCACCTGATAGAGATGTACGTAAAATGTTAAACAATAAAGATAGCATTTATGGGGGAAAAAAAGAAAAAGAAAAAAAAAGAAACTGTTTTCAATCAGTCTCTTGATACTGTGCCAGAGAGGAAGCAAAAAAGCAGTAGTTCAACTTTGTTACACAACTGACTTGACAACTAAGAATAAAACAGTTACACATATAGCACTGTGACCCACACAGAATTTCTACATAAAAGTAATAGTTTTCACATGACCATTTAGACAACAGGTGTTGATCTTGTCTAAGTAGGGACTATAATTCTGCTTCCCAGTCAGGGAAAGGTCTTGAAAACACAAGTTGTCTCACAAGTCTTAGTTTTGTTGTGAAAAGCCTCATGGCAGAAAATAGCATAACAATCAGGTTATCTGTATCAGGAGATGATGCTTGATCTAATCTTGCTTGCAGTTGACTGTGCAGTGCCATTTATTCCAGCTGTCACATGGGTTTCTGGAAGACATGGAGGAACACTGCACTGTCAAGGGCAGGTGGAGCGGAGAGGAAGCTGACTGGGAGCTAATGTAATGGAAGTCAGTGGATTCAAAGAAGCCCAGGCTAGCAGGGATAACTAAATCTTGCTACAGTGCACAGAGCAGGGCAGGAGGACCTGCTGGACTTCTGGGTACAAGTCATTTTTTGTGGCACGTTTTTTTATTTGAAAAGGTTCTATGTATACTTTTATTGTATGCTGCCAACAATCTCTGATTTGGATCAGTATTGCATGAGGTAGTTTCTGTCAGGAATGTCTTAGATGGACCCAGTACACTCAGAAGTGGCTAAAGCTGTTGTGCTGGAGTGGTGCTAGCAAAGGCAATCTATTTGCAATCTGTTCCCATAAGGGCATGGCTGCATTTCTCACTTGCACCTACTGGAAAAAATGTTTCCTCCTAGGAGCTGCTCTGTTAAGAGTGAACAGCTCCCCATTAGTCAACTCACAGAAAAACAGGAGTAATAAAGTAGCCTGTGTTGCTCTTCTGACATCTTTACATGTGTGTATCTGTATACTTAAACAAGAGAGAGCTGTACAGGAGGAGTCACATCTTGCTTTGTGTTATTGGTGGTACCATGAAATGCTTCACACCTATCTAGAAAAAAAAAAAAAAAAAACACATTAAAAAATAATTAAAAGAAACCTCTCTGAACTAATATTTTAAACAGAACTACCATGTTACTTTTGCTTAGTCTTTCAAGTTGTGAGCATCAGTAGGACTCCAAATTCATATTTTAAGATGGAAATGAGATCTTCTGCCATCTCCTCCCTCAGATGTTGCCTGTCACGATCTTATGTTTCTTCTCAGGGCATAGTGGTATTTTTGGGGTGGCTACGAACTCAGTGGAACCATTTCCTCCTGGGGAACTTGGATAGATAAAATCTGCTGGTTTCCTCATAGCATCATTGAGGTGCTTTACAGTACTGTTAAATGGAGAGATTCCAGTAAAACAAAATAAAATAAAAGCAGAGTTAGCACCATCTTGAGTGACAGGATGAAATAGAGGAAATGGCTCTAGATCTTTTAAAGCTACATAAAGCACAATGGTAAAAGCAGACACATTTCTGACACAAAAAGGCTGGAGGGAGCATGTTGTTAGACAGGTCCAACCCAAGATGCCTACATTTCCAAGGAATGCCAGGGTCTAACCTGCCTCCAAAGGGGGCTCAGCATATACACTGGTCTGTCAGAATAAATATTCACCTCAGGCCATTTCCCACACTGAGAATTGCTTCCAGAAACACCGCATATCCTGCACCATTCAGGCACTGGACCTTTTTGCTCCCAAGTCTCCTGGATACCTAAGTCTCCTGGATACGTAAGAACGATGTAGGTATGACTGTTGCTGGTGGTAAGGAAAACACAGGCCAGGAAGACCACTCTGGGGAGTTGTGTAATTTGAGCATGTGTTTTGTATTTTCTTCCCCTGCTGCCAGTAGCATGTCCAGTGTCTGCAGCTGCAGATACACAAAGATCTGGGGAAAGGGATGACGGGTACACCGAATACCTCAAACCCAGCTTGCTCAGGTACTTCTAGCAGCAAAACTGATGACGAGGATCTATTTCCAGTAAGCTGAGCAAGCACACCTCTATCCCTGCATGCAATCTCTCGTCCCATTCCCCTAATGAGCGAGGAGCTGGTTTGCCCCAGCTACTCACCGGGTACTGGTACAGCTCCTGCAGCTGAGCATTGATCCACTCCTCCAGGTCTAGCCAACGCTGTAGGTCTTTGCGGTTGTACTTTATGGTTAGCTTGCCCAGTTTCCTGTGTGATGATTCCTCCCCAGGTTTCTCTGGAGTCTGGAAAGTCACCCGGGGCAATGCACTGGAGTTGCTAGCCATCCTCACCACTTCTTCCTTGCCCCAGGCTGCTCTCCTCTGCCTTATAACCAGTGTATCCCCACAGTTCCTGGCTCACAGCACAAGCCACTTGTGGGTGCTGAAGGCAGGCCGCATTGGGGATGCCAGGGAGCAAGGCAGGGAGCAGCAGTGGGTGCTGCAGGCACAGTTACTGGAGCAGGCTCTTGGGTTTCACAGCGGGTGCTGCTGATGAGTGGGGAGGGAGGAGAGATGGCTTGGTGTAATAACATCTGCTGTTAAAATAAGCCAAGCGAAGCAGGGAGCCAATGAACAAAAGTTGTTAATATTTAACGTAAGTCAGCTCCAAGAAGCAACAGGAGGTGGGGAAGAGAAGGTTTTGAATTACTTTTCCTACAGGTGCAAATGACATGTGTGTGCAAATCCAATGGGCTGATCTGCTCTTCTACAAGGATGGGAATACTAGGTTAGTGGTGTTACCAGCCAAACTTGGACTCAGCTGTCCCGTTTTACCCTGTTCTGCAGTCTGTATGTTTTTTTGTTTGTTTGTTTGTTTGTTTTTTATCTTTCTGAAAAATTTCTGTGTAGAAAACCTGGTGAGCTGAATTTGAGGTCATCTGAGTAAGGCACTTTTGCAATGAAACAAGTTATCTGTGCTCTTATTAACAAAAGAAAGCTATACGTTATGTGACAAAGTACTGCAATTTAATGGATAAAGCATTATCTCCTTTTCATAAAAAGGCATTTATGGTAAATAGGTCCATCTGCTGAAGCATTGTAAACTGTTAGGGTGTTTATTTACCATTGTTTGGTTTACAGTCTCTTACTAGAAAAGAGGTTAAAGGTCTGCAACGTTATTGCCATCTTATCATAGGGCACACGGTCAGTGCAGTTCATAGGGGCAGAAATCAAACCAAACCTGTTTATGTGGTGCCAGTTTCCCCTAGATGCTGTGTCACACCCCTTTACCCACCTGTTCCCAGAGCCCTCCTGTGACCTGCTGCAGATGCTGCTCTGTCAAACAGCTGAACCTGAACTGAAACGTTCCGACGTGAAGCACACCAACAGTTCCAGTCCCGTGGGCTGGGTGGGAAAAGCAGATATTCCAGGGCTGGCCTCCTCTGGAAGTTGTAGTGGGTCTCCTGTCACAACCATGTCATTGTGGCAATCAGCCAACAGCAAGTTCTACAATAGGACCAGTAGGAAAATGAAGCACTCCAGCCCTTCTTTTTCCTCAGGTTTGAACAAAACCCAAAGATTTTATAACAGAAAATTTCACAAAATTCTGATTCTGAAGCTTGCTTCAGCACCATTACAGAGAAGGATAAAGTACACCTAAAAATGGTATTCTTGCTCCCTGCTTTTCATACAGCCTGAAGTTTGCATTCAGGAGACAGATGTCATGGAATTAGTTTACTAAGCTTTCCTTATTTTTCCTCACTACTTGACCATATTCCCTCTCTAGCCTCACTCTGGAAGCTGCCTTATTTACACCAAAATTACCTAGAAAAATCCTTACCACGAGTGGCTGGGATCATACACCCTGAGGAAAGATTCTCAACAGTTAAAAATATTCCAAAACCCTGGAGCATCTTCTGGCATGTTTACAACTATTGGCTTTTCAGAGGTTAATAGTCTGGCTGTTTCAGAAAACCTGAACTAAAGGACGCGTTCCACCAGGCATCAGTTGTCTCCAAACAGAAATCCACTATCCAGGTGTTCAAAGACTAATATTTTCCCTACTTGTTACTTGTAACCTCACTCAAGTACAAGCTACATGCTGAGATAAGGCACGTGAGAAGGCCGTGGGCAATCTCACCACGTTGCTTGAACTTTATCAACAAAGCAATAAGCAAGGTGCCCTGGTGCCACCTGGGTCAGCCACAGGGGAATGCCAGAGGCCTTCCAGGATAGCTGCAAGCCAAAGCAAGCAGCTTTGCAGGATGTTTGTTATGCCACTCTGGATTATATGTGCTTAGTCATTAATTCTTTGTAATGAGAAGCTGGAGATACAGAAATGTATGTTTACAGATAAACTAGGGCTCCTCTGGTAATAAGCTAATTGAATCGATCATTAAATAAGAGGAAGAAGCACAAAGACTGTGTGTGAAAGCACCCTGTGAAGGCACGGTGCTGGTTCCAGGGCACAGCACCAGGTTCTCGGTGCAGAGCAGGCTGGGAGGTTGGTCCCCTGCAGGAAGGCTGCATCCATGTGGCTGCACAGCCACTTCCCACAAGCCTGCCCTAAGAGGGAAGTTTTGCCTCCAAAAGGAGCAGGGTGGGATTCAATTCCACAGAGGAGGGCTTTTGTGAATGCCTAGGGCTTGAGTCAGAGAGGGCTGAGTGCTTGTACTGCGGTGCCTAACAGCCATGACACCTCGAGGCCCAATGCATGAGAGCTCCAGTTACACTCCTTTCCTCTTGGAGCTGACAACCTTCATCCACAGCTGTGACCGAAGCTGGTGCTTTTCCTTCTCTGCAAGCCATTGGCTGTTACACACCTTCAATAATTCAGCAGGATGGCAGCTCCTCTTTCTGGAGAAGCAGATTGGCCTCTCTCCCTCGAGTCCCAGCCCAGAGTGGATATTTTTCCTTCCAAGCATCCAGGAGCCACTCTTCACCTGCTTTAGAAAATAATCACTTTCCCTGTGGTTACAAACGTGGTAGTTAACACGCATTAAACCAGGAAAGGCAGCAGAGGTGACTGTACCAACATGAGGTTGGCACCACAAGGTAAGGATGTACTGCACCCTGTTGTGGGTAGGGGCAGGTACAGGAATGAACCCCCACGCTTCAACACTTAGGTGAAGCTGACAGATTCCAAATGGATTATTTGGGGATCTCTGAAAAATCCAGCCATGTTGTTTTATTGCTCCACCTCTGATGTTGCTTTGCTGTTCCTCTACAGAAGGAGGCCCACAGTGCTGAAAGTGTGATTGGTGTTTTTGTGTGAGTCCTTGAATGGCAGAGTTGGAGGCAAGAGAAGCAGTGGTCAAACGATGAGGGGAGTTCTCCATGTTTGCCATCCTGCTTTCAGCATTTCAAGCTGACTGTACAATTCTTGCACCGAGAAGTGTGTCATGACACAACCCCCTCAAAGGGGTGCAAGGGACATGCTGGAAAAACTCCATCCCCAGACGTGAGGGAGAGGATTCTCCAGGGGAGGCACTGGCAGATGGACTGTCTGCAGCTCTCCAGGGGCTGTGGTTGCTGAAAGAAAGGAAGAAGAGGGAGCCCTAGAGAACCCCACAACCCAACAAGAACAGCTGAGTTTGCCTCTGAGATTTCAATGGGAGATGTTAAACTTCTACTTCCTGCATATGGGAGGCTCTTTGCTTCACAAAAGGAGCCATTTGCACACCTACCTCCCTGTAAAAGCCTAGCACAGTCATGGCAAAAATGCAGATGCTTTCTGGTGTAACTAGTTCCAGCACAATTCTGTCTTCCTTCCCCAGTACTCCTGTCCTTAACACCTTAGCATGACTAGCAACAGTAAAATAAGTGACGGAGTGCCACGAAGGGTGGCAGACAGGAGCTTCCCCAAAGAAACAACACTCTCTTTGTGGTGCCCTCCCCACAGATGTCCTTGGAGCGGTGGGAAAGGCTCTGCAGACGACTCAGCAGCCTGTCATCCTTTCCCTGGCTGCATTCGGCAGGGCAGGTTGTTAGTCATGGCCTGTGAGAACCCTCCCTGTCTCCTTCCCTTGCCACATCTTTGTGCCGTCACTTGTATCCGGGTCTCGCCCCTAAACCACACCAGGAGGTTTAACCTGAGGCAAATATGACAAAACAAGCAAGCAAGCAAACCTGTCTCCCCAGCGCTAGTTACACACGGAGCGGTTCCCAGATAAAGCCAAGCAGAGCGGAGCCATCTGCAGCAGCCTGCACACTGTTGGGAAACCACTGCAAGCCATGGTGCCACTTGGCTGAGCTAAGGGGACCTGGAGCAAGTCCTCCTTGTTTGTCTGCCTGCCTGGGTCTGTGCCTCATGGCAGCCAGGCACCCACAGGTGCTGGGGTCCCCACAGTGGTGACACTGAGGCAGGTGACGCAGGTTCCCACGTGGTTCGCTACAAGTCGTGCGTGTCTAAGAGCTGCAACGATCCTGGTCAAATATTAAACCACTGTGTAGTTTAACAACACCCCACCCCCCACCCCCCTCAGGTAAGTAGCTGAATAATTATTATTGCAGGACTAAGTGCAGGCACTTCTCGGCCCATGAAAGACAAACAGTAACCATGACTCACTGTTTCAGGACCCCTTTTAAAACCCTCCCAAGCCATAAAATCACACAGCCTGCTTTCTCTTCACACCAATATGAGTAACTCACGGCTCAGCTGGAGTCATGGGGAGTAATTCCTTTGGTAGAAGATGAAGTCTGAGCTGGGAGCTCTGAGCTGGAAGCAGGTACCAAGTTGAAAGGAGAGGTGCTCCAATGGAGAGGTTTCCAGCAGAAGTCCTTGGTCCCAGGACTGACCTCTCTTGAAACACTCATTACCAATATTCATCTACCATGCAGAAGTGTGTCACATTTTAATAATATGAAGAATATTAAGAGCAAGGTCGCATTTCTAGGAAACGGTCACAAGAATTTTAACTGGAGGCTGCTCAGCTGAAATAGCAGAGAACAATCCATAAAAGATGTATTGCTCATAAGGTGTCTCTTCAGTGAACAATACCCATATGATCCTAAGGTATATTTAGCAATAGATGTCCAGCAGAGAAGAGAGATCCCTGGTGATCCATTTTTTACCCTATGCTATATACTTTTGCAACATACTTAATAATTGAACAACACCAAAAACAAAACAAATCCAAGCCCCAAATTTGAAAGATGCACAGGAAAAAAAGAAAAAAAAAAGCCACGGATATAACAGAGGTGTAATTGAGGCTATGTCATAGAAGAAGTGATTAAAAGCTTGTGGCAGGTTTGCACTAGCAGAACGAAGGCTGATATGATTTTACTGAAGAAAATAGGAAATAAGCTTTCGAAACTGAAGGACAACAATGGAAAAAAGAAATGAATGTAAAGTAACATTAAAAACGTTCAGGTTGGGCACCAAAAAGCCTTCAGCAGGAGACTGGCACAGCCTTCTAATGAGAGCAAACAAGATTAAATCCACACTTCCCTTCAGGCTAGATCAGTTTAGGCTGGATCACTCCATGAAGGGGCTTACTCCTTCTGTACACAAAAAAAGAAAAGAAAAAAAAAGGGATGAAGGTTGAGTGCCTCAGGCGGTGCAGAACAAAAGGAGATAATCTTGGTGTTGTTTGATTTCCCCAGCATCGCAGGGCCTGCAGGCAGAAGCAGCCCATCTCTGCTCAGATGTTTGCCAATCAATACTATCTTGCATTTGCTGTTGTCTTTGAAACGATGCAATATTTCATTAAAAATAATGTCCAGGCAAATCACAAGCACTCCCTGAGCTCCTAAGCTCTGCGACAGAGAGAGAAGAAGAGTTTACCCAGGGGCTTTGGGACTGTTTGCAGAGGAAGGGGGTGACACCAATGTTGCTGAGCAACAGTGGAATTTGATCTCTGCTCTACAAAGCAGGAAGGTAGGGAATGCACCCAAGTTAGTGCAAGCAGCCTTTGCATTCCTGGCTGTGTCTGAGTGCCTCCAAAGGTGGAAACTAATGATTTTGAGCAGGACACCTCTGGCACTGGGGGCAGGCTGTGAGGCCGAGATGGGAACTGACTCATTTGGGTCAGTGAAACTTGGGATCCATGCCACCCCCCAGTGATGCCCAGCCATAAGAGCTACCACCAAGGGATGTGGGCTTTCAGCACAACAGGTCTGGGCTTTTGGCTGGCTGAAGCCCAGCGAGGTGCCGGGTGTTCTTGCACCTGTGTAAGCAAGTGTATGGCTCTCGAACACGCAGGGCTGCACTGCGTGCTCCCTGTGAGCCTTTGCTCCCTTGCCAGCTGAATTGGAGATGGTATCAGCCAGCTCTCCTCCCCTTCCTCTTACGCAATGCAGCGTGGAGGGGAGTGACTTGATTTTTTTTTTTCCCTCTCTCTGGGAGTTGGTTTTCACTTCCTGCCCCTTTAGTGCCTTTGTCTGCCCTGGACGTTGCCGAGGGCACACCTGAGGGGTGAAGGTGCAGGGACCAGGGGGACACCCCGCTCCTCTGGCATCGGTCCCATCTAAGGCTACACAGGTGGGGGCTAAGAGCGTGGGTTTGAGGGTGAGCTGCAGGGTGGGGGGGACACACTGGGCCAAACGGGACCTTGGATATGCTCCAGGTCCCTGCTCACCCCATGCTGGCATGTGCCTGGACACTACCCCTCTTAGCTTTATCTGTCTTTTCTCTCCCTTTAGGAAAGGACTGGGGTCACAAAGCGGGGAGGATCGGGGTGCCGAGATGGACAGAGGAAGACCAGGTCGGCAGACCAGACTGTGGGTCTGCCTGGTGTTGGTAGCTGGTCTCCAGGTGGTCTTTGGTGAAGAGCAGGAGACAAAGCCCTTTGGAGAAACGTGCTTGGAGGACTTTACAGCAGGGATACCGGGTTTGGTACTGGACACGGATGCCTCCGTCCAGAATGGAGCCACCTTCTTATCATCCCCCATGGTCCATCGGAGCAGGGACTGCATGAGGGCTTGCTGTAAGGACCCTGCTTGTAACCTGGCTCTTGTGGAGCAGGACCCAGACTCAGGAGAAGATCACATCCAGGGCTGCTTTCTCCTCAACTGCCTCTACGAGCAGACATTCGTCTGCAGGTTTGCCAGGAGGGTCGGCTTTCTCAACTTCTTGAAGAGGGATGTCTACGACACCTACCACCAGGCAATGCAGAAACATGGATCTAGTGGTAAGGAGTCCATAAAGGATCCGTGCAAGCTGGGGCTAGGTGACCACTGAGGGCTTTGAGCCTCAGTTCTTTCAGATATCATTTGTACCACTGCATTGCCAAACGTCTGGGATAGAGTGGTGTTAAATGTGGGTTTCAACGAGCCTCTGCAGACAAGATTTTCCCTAATTTTGATCAATTCAAGATCCGTTCCTCAGTTTACTTATTAGTAAATAGAGTGGGAGCCATTCTGTGTAACCTATTTGAAACGGGTGGGGCATGTGTTTACCAAACGCTGGCTGGTTTTGATCCTTGACAAGGCAGAGGAAAATATATTGTTTCTCTTCTTTCTCCCTCCTGTAAAGCTGGAAAGTGAAATCCCCTAAAATCGAAACATCTCTGTATTAAAGGGCTGCATTAAGCTCATAATTGCTTAGGGGCTGGAGGCAGGGCACAACCTGCATACCTTTCCTTTTGCCACAGCCCCAGTCTTGTGAGGCCCCTCTGTGGGGTTTGTTGAGGCTGCTTGGTTTTTCTGGGTGAGTTTGATCAAATTGCTTCCCATCTGGATCTGTTTCTCTCTCCCTCTGCTTACCTGCTCAGAAAGTTTGCACCTGGCCTAGAAATCCAGATGCAAAACAAGCTAATCTGTAGCTGGCTGCCGGCCACGTGCTCTGTGATCTCCTTAAAATGCTGTGTTCTGAAACACTAAAACCAATTCCTCCTGTTGCTTCCTTCCTCCCTTGTTTTGGAGGAAGCCTAATAAGCCTCTGGCATGACTTGATCTTTGGCAGCCTTAATCAGCTTATTGCCTGTTGAGGTATGGGCAGAGAGCTGCCAGGAGATCTTCCTCAGCCCTCCAGCCCATCACTGGGGCACAGTGCATATATCCCAGGGAGCAGCTGGATGCATGGCTTGAACATGTGAGTGGCGTAGTCTCTGATCTTCTGTTGAGATGTGACAGCCTGCAAGTCCAACCACTTTTGTCAGAGCAGAGGTGGCTCTCCTGCCCTCTTTTTCCCCTAGTCACTTCCCACTGCAGTTTAGGGCTTTCTGGTGAATATCAGCTCCTTGTTGCAGCAGTCGTTCCCATGGCTTTGGTCCAGGCTCAAAAGCCTTTCCACGAGGGCGCAACTAGTGATGAACTGAAGCCACATCTCTATGAGCAGAGGTGGCATGCTGGCAGCTGCCTGAACTCCCACATGTTTTGCTGTAGGAGGAAAAAGGAATGCATCATCCTCAGTGCATCCTGGTTTCACAAGGTTAGATTAAAAATATGATGTGCCATTGAGCAATGAGGTCCCTTCATCTCTGTGGACCAGCATGCTGCACCCCCTACCCAGGTTGCCCATGGCTGTGCAGGGCCAGCACCCACACCTGGGTGTGGGGTGACAATGGCAGAATGGGAGGACCACAGTGAAAAGGGAGAACATGGCTGACATACTGCTTGTGTCCAGCTGGCAGCAATAAGGAAGTTGGATGCGGATTTTACTTCTGGTCCTATTGTGGATACCTGAAGAGACAGAATTAAACTGGGGGCAAGGAAGCTGTTTTCAGCACACTGGGCTTTCCTCCTACGCTTTCCTCTTGGACCTAATTTTGTGCTGCAGACAAAGCTGTCTGCTTCTCTGTGAAAATGCAGAACTTTGTGGCTGCTCTGGACCTGGGCTGTCGTCACCCGCAGAGTTGGACTCCGAAGAGTGGTGGGGAGCTATATGATGTCCTCCTTTATATGTTGTCAAGTGTTCTTGGAGCCCCAAGGGTGTGCTTGGTGGCAGTCTCCAGATGGGCTCTGCAAAAATGAGGATCAAAAGCAAACTTTTCTAGCCAATAGTGAAATATGTGTTTATGTGGCTTGGCTCTCAAGTGGGTGATATTAAAGAGAGCAGCCACATGGTGCAGGACTCACAGTACTGCCACAACAGACCTGTTGGGTTCAGAGGCTTATGACTTTTCAAGTGGAGATAGATAACACTTGAAAGAAAGTACAGCTGGGGACTGCTGAAAGACTAATTTAATTATGGAGTGTTTCCTGATGGAAGGAGCTTAAAACTAGGAGAGGGTTATGGGGGAAGTATTGCATATGGAAACAGCACGGCCTTGGTGTGTGCCACTGCCACCCTGCTGAGGTGTTACAGCTTCAGAGAAAACAGTGGCAACAGCAGATGCGCTTGCTGGCATAACTAAGAAGCTCTTCCCCCTTAAATCATTCCTCAGCCTGAACTTTGCTGCGAGTTTTCTGCCTGGCTCACTGGGGAGGGGCAGGATCACCTGCACTTTGCTGGTAATCATGGAGGCCGGTATTGAGGTAACCACTGCAAGCTTATTCTGGTCTGGGCAAACCAGTTCTGGGCGTGAGGCTGGAAAATAACCTCCATGAACCTTTGTCCGTTTCTTGAACTGAACCCTTTGTGGGGTTGTGAAACGCTGGGTGACACACTCCAGATGCTCAGTCTGGGTGGGAGATGGCTGAGTGGCAGGAAGGTTCTTGCAGCCTCAGGTGGGCTCCTTGCTAAGGTCCTGCTGAGGAGCTCAGCTGAGCTGCTGGGTGCTCCTCCTGCAAAGCTTTGTGGCCATGAGTGTTGAGAGCTGCATGAGTTGTGGAAAAGCTTCCTAGCATGGGTGTCTGGCCTTTTGGCTTGTGGGGGCTGCAGTGAGCCATGCCCAGTGTCCCTCTCGCCATACCAGGTCATGGTGTGGGCTGTAGAAGTGATGATAAACAAGCAGAGGCAATCTCTGCTGTACTGAAGTATCGCTTTACACTCTCAAGTACACAGTGGTGTGGTGTTATCTCTGAGTGCTGGAATGGAGGAAATCTGGTTTTCTGTGAATTTGTGTCTTGAGGGCGGTAGTTGGTATGTGAGTTGGTATTGTGACCAAAATAGAAATCCTCACGCTGGGAGCTTTGCTTTCTGCAGGGTTGTACCAGCATATTCCTCTTCCGACAGTGAGACCCCTGCTGGGGTCCCCTTCCACCCCTGTGCTTTCTGTTGTATCCCTCACTGGAATTCAGTGTCCTTTAGATTTCTGTCCTCCATCCACTTCGGTTCAGGTTTACTCACTGATAGAGGTGAAGCCAAGTAAACCATTCACTGAATAAGTCTTAAACCAACATGAAAAATTTTGAAAGCAAAAAACAGGAACTGAGGCCTGAATACCTTATGAGCCACTCAAACATGGAAGATATTATTTGTGAGCAGTTTGGATTTACTCTATCGAGTTTTTCTGCAGGATCAATTAATATGTATGTGTATATATATATGTTCTTTTCCTATGTATTTTGTTTGGAAGCTGTAGTTGTTTCTTGATGATGTGACTCCAGCAGCAGCTGGCGCCCCACAGAAAAGAGCATGACATGCAACAGCATCGTAAAGCTTTAATCTCCCTGTTAATTACAGACTTCTACAGAAACTTTCCAGAGTCCAAAGAGCATTACAGGAAAGGCAGCTTTCATTTTTCAGACAGCCTTTCAGAGCAAAAGGAGTTATATGGAGAACCTCCCTCCCCAGAGGTGTTTGTTGATATTGACCCCAGCTCAGTGAGCACTTGGTTATGAAGCTCAAGTGGAGAACGCCTACCAAAGGCTTCATGCAGTCAATGTAACAAAAATGCTCCAAAGTTGGTGAGCTATCTCACTTTCAGTGAGAGAAAGTACAGCCCTCTGAAAATGAAGTCTTCTATTTCCAGGGAAGGGTCCTCCTTGGCAGTTCCTGTGTACAAGCAAACCCTCTGGCTTCCTGGGGATGAGCAGGCTTGGTGAATGCTGTTCATCAAAGATGGGATCTGGAGAGGTAGCTCACCCAGTAATCAGAACCAACCTTTTATTTCGCTGTGCAATCCATAAATCAAAGCAACTCAGCTGACCTGTGGTAAAGCATTCTGTTTATTCTTTTTGGTGTTTTTTTTTAAGCGTGTGTTCCTAAATATGTCAAGGAAAAGCATGATGTGGAGTTGCTGTAAGTTAACAGCTGATCTGTGGTTCTGAAGAACTGGTCTTTCCCCCGTGTCCACCCCAGTCTGATGGCTCAGCCTGGTGGGAAGGCAGCAGGGAGCAGATTGCATTTCTCAGGGTCGCGCTTGTGGTATTTGTTGTCCCAGCAGAATGGCAGAAGTATCCACTTTCAGAGCTCGCGGTGCTGTGTACCACATAGCTGTAGGGCTGTTGTTTCCTAGTTTGTTGGGAGAGCATTGCCAGCTGAAGTTATTCCTTTGGTTACAAATGCTCCCGTGACCCTTGGCAAGAACTCCTGAAAATAAAACTCCATTTATTCTGCTAGCCCTGCTCAAAGCCAAGAGGGCCAGACTGGTCCAGTACAGTTTAGTGTCTTCCAGCTGTCTTTGTGCCTCACTGAGGCCAGATCTATCACTTTGGCAGGCAGCCCTTCAGGATGGAGCAGCAGGGAGCAATGCCTCACACAAAGACAAAAGGACATGGCAGTGGGCATCTCTGCTTGTGATGGAAATGTCATCTTTCTGGTATCTGCCTGTTTTGGGGGCTGCTGCTAAAAGCCTTATCCCACATGAGGAGGACTAAAAATAATGTTGGTGACATACAGTAGAGAGCAGCTGGCGTAATAAAGTTAACCAGAAGCCCTGCAGCTGTACAGAGTGACGAAGTTGTTCTCAACGCAGCAAAAAGCAGCCTGACAATGAGGGAGGAGAGCTGCAGGTCTGCAGCCAGGAACAGTGCTCAGAGGTGTGATTGATTTCAGTTGGTGTCTTCACCAAGTATCAAAAGGTACTGGAAAACAGAAAATTCTGGATGGGTATGTGGTCACTCCCACCTGGAATACATGTTGCAAAACCCTCTATCCTGCCTAATTATTAGATAAAGAAACTAACAAAGGACTTGCTTTTAATGCCAGTTTTGTTTGCATATATGCTTTATTCTACAGGCTCCTTCTGTAGACTCTTAACAAGAGGCAATAGGTGGGACATAAATCCAGAAATATAGCAGAAAATTAAGACCAGGTCTGAAACAGTGGAAGTAATTAACTGATAGAACGGTTTTGCAGCCAAAAGTTTTGGGCACTAACCCTCTTCTTCAGTTCCAGTCATGTAAAAATGGCAGTGACACATCTAGACTGAAAAGGAGAATTGGTGCCTTTCTAAAAGGCTCAGGCTGAACCTGACCATTGAGTCTTGGTACGGGAACTACCAGATGGGGTTTTATGGTCTGAACCAAGCAGAAGACGTTCAGACCAAAAGGAAATATGGGTCAGGCTCATTATGTGTCACTGTGCAGTCTGATCTTGCTGGCACTGACAGAGATCAATTTTCATCTCTTACACTCACTGTTTGTAAAAGTCTTTAATTGACCATGGAGGCTGCTAGTAAGCTAATCTGTGGATTGGGACAAAAAATAACAATGGCGTGAATGGCAGCTGTGTGTTTTTTTTTCCAAAGGTACCTGTGTCAGAGAACAGGATGGAAAATGAAGTAGGGGAGGGCTATTTTCCACCCAGACCCCACCTTGCACAGCTCTGCAATGAAGTGCATAGAACCAGCTGTAGGAACAATGAGAGTCTGTTCCACATTCTTTACCACCCCCGTCATGTCATCTCCATAAGTAGCGGGGTGGAGATTGCTCTGTACTGTTTGTGAGGCTATGGTCCCACTGCTGAAAGCACCGCAGCTGTAGCCATAGGGAAACACTCCTCCTGGGATTCCCATGGGCAGATGTGGCTCAAAAGGCACTGCCAAAGTAAGTTGTGGAGTTACTAAAATGACTTAAGGCAGCAGTACCGGTACTGATCACCCGCTGCTTGCACAGGGTTAAAGAAGCACAGCTGAATCAAAGTGTTTTCCCTTTAGTGGATGGCATCCGTACGGATTTGCCTCGGAAGAGTCCCCTTTTCTCATAATGTGGACGAGGACTGGAGCACTGCCTCTTATCAACACTTTGCTCTGCACTTCCTCCACAGATGACCGTCCTCCAATAGCTCGTGCTGGCATGGACATGCGGGTGCAGCCAGGGGAGCCAGTGATGCTGAGAGGCTCAGACAGCACAGATGACCATGGGATTGTCAGTTATGAATGGAAACAGGTCCTTGGTGATCCCTCTGTGGAGATAACGGTAAGGAGCTGCACAAAGGAAGCAATTTGGTCCATGTCACCTGTGGTCTGCTCTTGGTTGGGATCTCCAAATTTTAGCTGAGCTGGAGCAGAAGCCAAGGCTCCTGACTAGCTCCAGCATCTCTAGGGTATGAACACTACTTTGTTGATATTCAGTGGGACTTGTGGCTTTAGAAGAACAAACAGTTGCTGTAAAACTTCTGCAAAATACTCTAGAAAGCCTTGAAGCTTGTATGGAGCTCTTGTGGCACCTTCTGGGAGAGTTAGTATATCAGCAAATTTCTATTTTAAGGGTAACAATATCTAGCTGTAGGGGGCTGTGGAAATCTGAAGATGTTGCTCTCTTTCCTTTCCCCTAGCCCAACCAAAGCAACTTTCATAAAAAAAAAAAAATAAAAAAAAAACACCTCCTAAACCAAAACAAAAGGGGTCAACTGTTGTTAGCTTTCATTTTCTGCTCTTGATTGATCTTTAGTCCTCTGATCTCCTAAAATCTGGTATGGAAGACTAGGAAATATGTGAAGATAATGAAAAAATATTTACTTGAAGTATGTTAGAGAGATCACGATCGCTGCATTTCAAAATGCTTTGCCTGATGAACAAGTCTCCTTTTGCCCTTTGTTTGGCCATAGGAAGTCCTGCATGACACTAGCCACAAATTCCAGGACAAATTCACTGCTGGTCCTTAGTACTAAGCTAATATGTTTTAGTGTGTTAATCACATTATGATGATGTGTGGCAATGTTGTCTTGAAATGTAACTTACAAGGCAGAGACAGCATAGAAATGGAGGCCCAGCACTGTCAGCAAACACTGGGGAAAAGTTTGTGTCAGTTATAAGGAAGATTTCTAGTCTGACAAAATATTTCTTCTCTTTTAGAAACCTCTTAGCAGGTGAAGAAATATGCACTCTATTCCATCTCTGAAACTATATACACTGTTCATATTCAAAGTGAACCTGTACACACTTCTTAAAGACACCTAGCAGATTTCAAACAGGGTAAAAAAATTATTCATGATTTTCATTTTAAAAGAAGTAAAATAAAAACTGCAGGTATTTTAGTCACCTTTTGCTTTCCGATGTGCCTTCACAACATCTCCAAATATGAAATTTTGAATTAGGCATGTGATGCTCTTCCATTCTGCTTTTCCAGATGGGTATCAGCAGTAAGAATACAGCCCATGGATCTAATGGGATTGTATAGCACTGAGATATTTTTAATGCCAAAATTCTGCTTGGGAGTTTCTGGCCAAGCTTGTTTCTTCCTAATACAGTGGAAACATGGGCTTCATTCATCCTTTCATTACACATGCCTTTTCTGCATAAGCTTTTCTTTTGTGTTCTCAGGAGCATGAAAAAGACCAGGCAGAAATCTCCAACCTACAGGTGGGCACTTATGTCTTCCAGCTTACTGTCACAGACACTGCTCAGCAGCAAGACTTCACCAACATCACCATCATAGTGCTGAATTCTGAGCAGACTGCAGGTGAGTCCACAGACATCTAGCTAGGGTGCCGAAGCCTGGGAGCTTGTCCAGTGCTGTTCTCAGGAGGCAGATGGGAAAATAGCCAGCAGAGTGAGCATGCACGTCAATTTTTCACAGTAAAAGCCTGCACCTGACAAGCAGTGAAAGGTCTCTGCATTCATAACACTCTATTTTAGGGTTTTCTCATCCTTGTAGAAGGGGTACTCTGCAATAATCTGGTCCTCCCAGCGTGCCATTGCCCCCTCTACTGGGTAACCTATGAGTAGCTGGATCCTAGGGGTACATCTGAGAGTGAAAGAGAGAAGAACACAAAAGGTTTTGGTGACTTCATGGTTTTACTGTGAGGGGCCTAATTCCCTTAAGCCACAGGACAGGTGAAACCATCTGCATGATACTCAAAATGGCCCTGGTGTTATCTGTATGTTTTACTATAATTGCCTTGTTTAACGATCAAAATATTCAGCATTACAGCTGCACTGGGGCAATGAATTCTTGGACAAATGCTGGCCAAGTCATCAAGCAGAGATTTTCTTCTTGTGTCTCAAGTACCATAAAAATATAAGAACGGTCGTATCAAATCATGCTGCCAGAAATCTAGTGCACTGCATCCAAGAGTGTCCAGAGCATGAGACTTGATAATAGCAAGAACATGACACACTGTCAGTAAATCCTCAGTATGCTTGGCCAGCCACCAAGGAGTTTGCAACCTTTTTAAGTGAATAGGGTGTTTTTATATTAAATATCCATGGATGAATCTTCACAGAGCAGCAGCATCCTGAAGCAGTGATTTTCACAGCTGAATTCCTTTCTGTTTGCTTTTATGAATATGGCGCCTTCAAATTTGATTTTGTACTCTGTCCTCTCATATAAGAAATCATATTATGTGATCTCCTACTTGCCTTCTTTGTGCCACTTGAGATTTTGTATATTTTTTCAGAGGAGTATCTGCACTGTTGACAAACCTTCCTTTGGAAGATTTTCCTTTGTGTATGTGAAGGTAAAACATGCTAACCAGACCCTTTTGTTTCAACTTTCTTGGTAGAACATTGCTTGACTCCAAAGAAGGTTGGTTGGTGTCGGGGCTCTTTTCCACGTTGGTTTTATAACCCAACTCTTCAGCAGTGTCAGGAGTTCATTTTTGGTGGCTGCAAACCAAACAAGAATAACTACTTACGGGAAGAGGAGTGTCAACTTGCCTGCAGAAATGTTAAAGGTGAGTCTGCTTCAAAAATCAGCCCCTTCTTTCTCATGGGATTAGGATTTCCCTATGGGAAAGTACTGCACCTTCATGGCTGGCAGATAGAGGTAGAGTCTGGAGAGCTGAGGAGATCAGGCTGATTATGGACGAGGGGTCCTATAGTGCCTAGCTCCTGGATATCTGTTCCCCTAGTCAGTGTCAGATCAGCTTCCCTTAGTATCAGGCATCACCACTGGCCACATGTTGGTGTAACCAGCCAGGATGGGCAGCAGCAAGAGTTGGGTTCTCCTGGCACAATGTTTTCAGTGCCAGGTGTTCCTGGTATGTCCCTGGCTGCTCAGACCCTTGCCAAATTTTCATCCAACATCCTTAACCTAAATTCTGTAATTCTGCTCCTCACTACTACAGTGCTTTGTTCCAGAAAAGACACATTTCTTAGGTGAAACATGAAGCAATATAATGCTGATCCTAAGCTGACAAAGTGACGTGGTGGTAAACTTACTTTATTTTTCCCCTTGTCTCTTCAGGCTCTGTCAGCGGGAGACAAATGCCAGGTAAGCCTCCTGCTTCCCTATGTAATCCTGCTGTAAGCTCAGGCTTACTGTCTCATATCCATTCTTGTGGCTTTTTGATTAGCACTGAATGTGGAAAGTGAGGTGCTGGGGACTAATTTCTTTACCAAGCCTTTCATTTTCATGTCATAGGGATAATTCAGGTTGGAAATTATGTCTGGGGTCCAACCCATTACTCAAAGTAGGGCCAACTTTGAGTCATGTCAGGCTGCTCAGGGCTCTGTTCAAGCCACTTTTGGGTATCACTGAGGAAGAAGATCTTATGTTCACTCTGGACAGCCCTCATTTTTTTTTTTTTTTTCCCTTCTGTTTTAATCAGTCTCCCTTATAGGATCAACTGTTGCTGCTCATCCTATTACTGTGCACCTCCAAAAAGAGTCTGTCTTCTCCAGAACTTCACACTAGGTCGTGCTCCAACCTCTCGCTGCATCTCTGCTGCTTCACTCCAGCATGCTAGTGTCTGTTGTACACTGCAGAGCTCAAAACGTGGCGGAGCACTAATCAGCTGGGACCACCTCGGGGACAGAGGAGAATGGCCACTCATGTCTGCCAGCTCTCCAAACCTGCTGTGCAGTTAGACGTCCTTGCCTCAAGAGCTCTCTGCTGATTCACGTTCACTGTGTCCATCTTGACTCCCAGGGCTGTTCTGCACAACTCCTTTCTCTCTTCTTGGTGTCCAGCTGCTGTTCTTGCGTGGGGTTGTTCTGTCTCAGGTGTGGGACTTTTAACTCTCTGCTTTCTCTTTGCATTAGCCTTTGCACTGCATGAACAGAGCTGGAAGCCTTTTGCCACCTGCCCAGCTCTCCCTGCATGGCATTGAGTTCCCTGCTTCCCCCACTTTCACTATCACTCACAAAATTCTAAATGATCTTCCCCTTCTGTGGCTTCACAGCCCTGGACTCTGCCCTTAAGCCAGGGACCTGGGATGTCAGTGGGCAGTCCTTCCCAATAAACACTGAGGCAAAGAAGGTACTGAGTTCTTTGGCCTTCTCTGGTTCTTTTATCACCGTGTCCCCATGGTGAATGGGGCATTACCATGCCTTACCTCCATCTTCTGTGGACTTCTGTTTTGAGAGAAAGCATGGCTGTTCCCAGTGCACTGCTTGACTTATAAGCAAGAAAAGATTTTCTTTTTTGAACTGACTGTCACAAAAGAGAGACTGTTGCCGGCCCTATTACCACTTTTTAAGTCCTTCATAACACATCTGCGTGGCAGGGAAAATGAACAAATTTTAATGAACTATCTGAACTGTTTCTGATGCAGTATGCAATGGGAACTGCCAGGCCTCCTCGTTCAGATGCAAGGATGGCTGCTGCATTGATGCCTATCTGGAGTGTGATGAAACTCCAGACTGTGCTGATGGATCAGACGAGGTGTATTGTGAACAATGTAAGTTTTTCGCATTCTGGCTTAGAAATCTTAGTATCTGCACTGGGATGAGTGCAGTGCTCAGTGCTTGACTCTGCTTTTTGTTGCTCTGTATTCTCACTCCTGGCCCTGCATGAGCTTGCACTATCACCATACTTTCAGGTTCTGCCACCTCCTGCCACCTTCAGGTTCTGCCACCTATCACTGCTGGCTGCTACAGCTGATTTTCTTGCTGGGTTGTTTCCTTCTGCTCTCTTCCCTGTGCCTGCCTGTAAGGCTTCAGAGCCTGCCTACTGCTTCCCCTTTCAGTGTTTTTCTTCTGAATGATAATAACCTCTCTCCTAGTTTATGGAGATGGGAAATTGAACCATGATTTCTCCCCACTGGTCCAGTATCAAAATCCCCTTAACATCCTCACATTATGCTAACGTAAATGCACAGTGCTGAGCTGCCAATCTGCAGTCTCTTCTTCCTCCCTCCTCCTCCTCATGGAATTCCTGTAATTTCTTCCCTATCTGTGGGTATTTTGTTACCTTTCCAGGCTTCTTATTTTGCCCTCACTTATTTCCTAGGCTAGTGCTTTGTCATCCTTCTTAAAACCTGCAGTGAGAGCATCTTCCCCTTTTTTTTCTTGGTGAAAAAATCTAGGATTGTTAAAGTCAAATTGGGAATCATTTCTAGTTACTACACTGTGTTTTCTATGTTCCACTCATAGCTTTGAGCTACCTAAGAACCTCAGGGTGTATCTCCGTTTCCCTGGCTTGTTGTAGCACATAAATGTGCAGGAACTCCCTGTCTAAGATTAATATGAAATGTTTTTCTTGCAGATGCTCGTGAGTTCAATAGACTACAGAAAATCAATGTCACACGTAAGCGAGGTATGTACTGTCAGGAGCACCTTGGCTGACGTCTGCCAACTCTTGCCTTTTCCTTCAGCCTGATGTTTCATAGTGGCTGCTCACTTTGGCCTTGCCAACTTGAGCAGCTGCCAGCTGGGCAGTTGGCACCTGAGAGCTATGGCTCTCACCATGGTTGTCCTTTGCTACAGTGCCTGTGCTCTTCTGTCATGAGCAGAGGTTGGTTCTCTAGGAAGATGCAGCCTGGGCTAGAGCACCTCTCTTTTGCTTTGCCAGCTCACTGCGTGGACTTGCCTGACACTGGACAGTGCACAGAGAGCATCCCTCGCTGGTACTATAACCCATTCTCTGAGAAATGTGACCGCTTCACCTACGGGGGCTGTGACGGCAACATGAACAACTTTAAAGAAGAGGAAGAGTGCATGAAATCATGTTCAGGCGTCACAAGTAAGCAGGAATAGTGAGGGCTGCAATTCTACTGATCAAACTTGGAAAATCCCTCCAGATTAAGTTCTGTGGTGTCAAAGAGGCAGTGACTTGGAGCCTTCAGTCAAAGCAGCTCTGTTCTCAAATCCTGGCCATGCCCCACAGTGTTCTGCAATGCACTGATTGCTTGTGGGGAGCAGTGCATGTCTGCAGTGCAGCCTGTCATTTGTCAGAGCTGGAAAAACTCAATGAATACTGTTTAGAAAGGTACAGAGAAGCATGACAAAACTAGCCAGAGGTATGGTATGGCCTCTCGAAACAATATAATTTACTAGCCTGGCTCCAGTTCTCTACAAGTGGGAGGACAGAAATGAAGAAAATTCTCTATATTAGGCAGATGTTCTAAATAACCAGGAGGGAAAATTTTCACACTGCAGTGCTCTGTAAGGATTGCTGTGGTGGCCAACAGCGTAAATAGGAGGAGTTCTGATGCTGTATGCATTCAGTTGTTTCACAGTACTGAAAATATGCTCCTAAGAAAACCTCTCAGGCCTCAGAAAGCCCTTGTTGCTTTTTCTGTAAAACTCTATTCTCCCTTTCTATTCCCAATTCAGAAGGAGATGCCATTGGTCGGAGATGGGAAACGTTTGAACCTCACAGTGATATGTTAAGTGAGTAATAGTTCCTCATACAGAGCTTATTTGTTGCTTTCTCTCTGTCCTGAAATATTTCTTGAAAATATTAACTTTTTTACTTATTCTCCGTGCCCCTTCTGAGACCAAGGGAGCAGTACAGTATTTGTAGGACGCTAGCAGGGACTAGCGAAATTTCTCAGTGGACCATGCACCAACTTTCTGCTTTGTCTGTGAGTCTGTAGACCATTGCAGAGGCTCCTCATTTTTTTCCATCAACCTGAATGAATGCTGCAGCATTCAGCATCAAAAAGTGTCACAGAAAATTCTTCCTAAGGTCCATGTTTACAAAAGGACCGCTAACTTCTGCAAAAAATAAAAATAAATAAAAAAATGCCCAAGTGAGTATGTGAATAATGTTGGGTGCTAGACTGGGGCAAAGTCTGATGACCCTATAAATTTTCTCTACAATTATTTAAAAAACAGACAAACAAACACCAAAGCCACTGAATTGCAAGTTCTTAGAAGAACAGCACATCAAGCTTGGCATCCTTCACCACAGAGCTGTACGGCCTCTTTCTTTAATAAAAAACTGGAATTATTATACACCTTTGTTCTTCAACCCTAGGGAGTGATTTAACACTCACATTCATTCCAGCTGTCAAATGTGTCATGTTTGATATCATATCCAATGGTCAGTCATAGAGGACTACTGACTGCTGTGTGCTCAAAATACTGCTTCAAATTCTTTCCCTACAAACTCAACACATCCACCACCTCAGCTCACTCCCCTGGCACTCTCCTGACCAGGTGTGGTCTCTGTGATCTCCCTCTGTGGCCTTCCCATTGGTGTATGAAGAAAAACCAGGTTGACGTTCATAGGTGCTCCAAATGGACAACTCTGACAAAGTCACCAAATAACCTTTAGAGGGCGTGGTGCATCCCAAAAATGATGGGAGCTGTGATCTCAGAGAACAGCAATACTCTCTTGCCAGATCCTTTGTACTTGTCTTCTTCACGTAGTTCTGCAATGCCCACCCTGCTGTCAGCCCAACCCTTCTCTTCTTTGCCAGCACAGCTTCTCCAACAGCTTTTGTTTTTGCTTGTTCCTAGTGTGGTGCTGCAGAGCTTGTGGAGCAGGCCCCTTAACTTGTTCATGTGTCCCCTGCAGGTGCCTTTGAGGTGGTGATCGCTGTGCTCCTTGGGATCTGCATCATGGTGGTCCTGGCCATCATAGGCTACTTCTTCCTGAAGAACAGGAGGAAGAGCAGCCGCCGCCGCCAGCCAGCCACCACTACCAACTCTACCCTGTCCACCACAGAGGACACCGAGCATCTGTTTTACAACGGTGCCACCAAACCAGTCTGACCTGCTCCAGTCTCTCCCCAGCCGCACACTGGGACATTCCCAAGAACTGAAGTTTTGCTTGTAGATGGGGGCCTGTGCCTGGAGGGCTCTTTCTTAGAAGACATTGGTAGCCTGAGGCCAAGATCTAGCCATGATTTGGCAGTAATGTGGTTGTGATTGTTCTGGCTAAATGGATGCCCTGGATTCAGGACCTTGGGAGTGTTTTGATGCTCTCTGAGGTCTATCCCTTCCTAACCTCAAACAATCCAGTGAAACTCTGAATGACATATTTCTTCCTGCTCAAACCTGGAGCACAGCTCAGCTCTGCTTACTGAAGGACTCAGAGACTGAATCTGTGTAGCATTCATAATTGTGGATGGTACAAGCTCACCGTGGCCAGTAGTTTTTTGTTTTGCAGTGCCACTTCTGGCTGCTCAGCTTCAGATTTTCTGCCCTTTCCCCCAAACCTTTGCCAAGCTGCCCTGACTTCCAGCTGTCCTCCTGGTCACGGTGAGCCCCATGGGGGCTGCATGCTTCCAGTAACTGGCTGGACCTGTTCTGAGAGCCCTGCAACACTCTCTAGTGGTTTCTGTTCTCAAGACAGGAGGAAAAACAAATAACCTGTTTTAATCACTGGACTTTGCTTTTTAACAGAAAAGTGCACCTAGAGTTTTTCTGCCTGGCTGCCATGTTACAGCCATCTATGTACAATATGTGTCCTTCACTTTGTGAGTTGCCCTGGTTGCTTTTCCAGTGTTCAGTCTGACCCTGAACATGGTGACAAAATGCCTATTTATTCTCACATGAAGTGAAAGGGAATGCCCTGTCTTTTCCTGCTGATGGTGAGGGGAGGGCAGAAGGATCCAGTTCCCCTTTGCTGCTGTGGTGCCAGCCAGTGCTGCTCATGGGAAATAACTGCTCCTGAAGAAACGTTGGGAGAAGCACAGGCTGTGATGTAGGAAACATGCTCGAGGGAGGGAGGGAAGGAGAGGTTGCTGGGGAGAAGCGCAGTGAAGGAAAGGATGTTTGAAGGAACCAGAGTTTCCTGGAGGCACTGATGCCACCTGCGTGGTCCTGGTTGTGCCAGTGAACAGACCTGGTAGCTGCTGCTTCCTCCAGGAAGCTTGTGCTGCTGCTTCGATGTTATTGCCCTCTCCTCTGAGCATGCACCTGCTGACCTGAATCCCTGGCATCAGGAGTGTGGCCAGCCAGTGTTCCCAGAGGTCCTCCTTCCTGCTGGCTTGCCTGTCTCAGTGCAAGATGAACCCACCTCTGGGTGGCCCAGAGCTCCTCCCTGGCCCTGTGGCAGCATGTAACAACCACACCTCACTGAGGTACCGTGTTTTCCCCATAGCTGATGGAGCAGGATGCCCCCAGCTTCATATGGCTGCATCTCCAGCATCAGGCTTGTGCCTCTGGGTGCTGAGGGCTTCTGCTGTGAACAGAAGCTGATGTTTCTGTAGTCCCTGGTACTCTCTGGCATGGGGTTGGTACCAGTTCCTGAACCCCTGTGCCTGCCGCTCCTGGAAAACTGCTGTGAAAAGAGAAAATCTGTGTGTGTGTGTATGTGTGTGCACGTGTAAGAAAGTACAAATTTATGTACAGATTTTAGTTTAAATTCTTGGACCCTTTCAAGGCTGGAAGGGAGGAAGTGGCTGCCCTCAGCCTGGTGGCAATCCAGCTGCGTGCCTCTTCCTGTCGCAGGAGGGCTTGTTTTGATTCCTCCATGGCTTTTTGCAGTCTGTCTTGTATCATTTCTTCCATCACAGTTTTTCTTCCAGCCTATGCAACAAACTTACCATCTTGATTTACTTTTTGTGCACCCGCTCTGATAATACAAGTTGCAATAAAAGGGAATTGTTTGTCTTATCTGGCTTGGGAGTGGTGTCTGAGAAGCAATGACCCGCGGAGGGGAAGGTGCCGTTCCCATGCCTGCTATCTCCCACCCTTTCATCTGCAGGTGTTGCTGCAGCCACAGTCCTGCGGTTTGGGGGGGAGGGGGGCACACCATGAACAGGTGAATGCAGCAGGTAGGGTTAATCAGAGAGAGCAGTCCTGCCTTGGGAGTGCTGAGAGTGAGATCATTGCCCACTAATTCAGAGAGATGAGGCAGGGTGTAACCTGAAACTGGGCTCCAGCTGGTCAGACTGGTTCTGGTCTGAAACCAAGAGCAGGCACCGCACTTCAAACAGAACCTGCTGGAGCTGCATCTCTGGGCTGGCAATGGCTCAGGCACAAGACAGCAGCGATGGAGTGCATTACATCCCACTGAACAGGCAGCACGGGGTGTCCAGCACTGCTTCCCTTCATGGGAAGGTTTTCTCTGCTGCACTCTTTGCTTTGCTGTCACTGTCACCTCTCCCCCAGCACCCCTTCCCTTCCCCATCAGCACACATACTGGCTGTCCTGTCCAGCTGCTGGCACCCGCATTGCCTCTGTGTGCTCTCTGAAGGTCCACCCAGGAGGCACTACAGCCTCCTCATTGGGTCACCAGTCCTGGTGTGGAGTGGGCAACCCATGGTGGACGTTGGAAGCCAAGGCTCCCTCTCTTGACATACTGAGAGAGAGAAGGTTATGTTATACTCTCATTCACTTAAAACACGTCATTGTGTTTCGAGGTGCGATGGAGGTCACGAGGGGCATCATGAAGTCATTGTAACAGCACAGGGAAGCTCAGAGCCTCTGTTACTGCTCAGCTGCACACCCTGCAAGCCCAGGTTGCACCGTGTGGGGTCACCCTGCCCTGCCTGCTCTCCCTGCTGGGAGTAGAGCTCTGGTTCCCTGCTTCTGCCTGTTGGTGTGCAACTCCCAGCTCTTCCCCTGCCTGCAACCGGAGACAGGCAGCTGTGTGCAGCCTTGGTCGTTTGGGGGCAGAGCCCTATCACCCCACGGCAACTGCTTTGCAATGCTGCTGCCCAGAGGGTCCCACGGCCTGGGACTGACCGCCTGAGCTTTTGGGTGGCTTGATCCCAGCGGGCCCTGGGAGCCTTATGTGGCTGTGGGACTGGAGGCAGGGAGCATTAGCTCACAGTTAAATATTGGGTGTCTTTGGCTCCCTTATGGCACAATGGCTCTGTAAACACAGCAGCTGCCCCAGCACTGCAGGGGATGGCCCTGCTTGGCAGACTGGAATATTGTCTCCCGCACAAAAGACACAGTGATGTGGTACTTTATGATAAGTTGCTTCAGCTCCCTGTGCTAATTTATTGCTTCAGGAAGAAATTGTTTTGGCTTTGAGGTCAAACAGTTCAATCAGGTTATCAAGAGAGCTCCCAACCCAGGGGGAAGGAGAAGTGGGCTCCTCTTCCTTTCTTCTCTGCAGAATGTAAAAAGAAATCCTGAAGGTCGTTTCTGCCCCTTACTAGGAGCGCTGGGAAAGACAAATCTTGCTCTACCAACATGTGCTCTAAGCTCTTAAACGTGGCTCCCAACAGAGGAAGAGCTCTGCAGCTTCAAAGCCCTATTGCTCTGCCCTTCTCTTTCCTTCCACATTTGGGTAACAGCTTCCTGGGGTTTGAATGTGTAAGTGAACCCCCGGCAATCATTAAATAAGGGGGTATACAAACTGATCTGGGGATGTCTGTGTAAGGCAGTGGCGTCAGTCAGGGCCTGTGTCTGCAACACTTGTCCAATTTGAAGACATTCTTCTAGAATTAGATCAGATGCAGATTTGAAGTGCCAAGGTTATTCCAGAATTTAGCAAATACTGCTTGCTAAAGTGGTGCCTGTGTGGGAAATGGGCTATGAAAGCTTTCCAGGCACTCTTTTATTCTCCTTGATGAAATGGAGAGAGAAATTAGAAATACTCTCACTTGGTCTTCAAGCACAGAACTGTGTGTTACTATAATAATTACAGTCACTGGGAAATACAGCCAGCAATGATAACATTAATTTAAGAGAAATTATAGCCAATCCTCTCAGTTCTGCCACATGGACTGAAAAAAGGTCAGGAGGAGCTTTTTTGTAGGACAGCTTGGCTGAACAGTGTCAGAAGGAAGTGCATTTCCTAGGCAAGGTGCCATTTGAGGTGTGACAGAGCTACTGTAGCCCTTCATCAATGACTGCCTCCCCAAAATGTCCTCATCTGAAGCTGCATCAGGAGTTTTGAAACTTGCCATTGGTTCCTGCAACAGCTCTGGGAGATTTCTGGCAAAGGCTAGGCCCAGTGATTAATTACTGTGTACACCTCATTGCTAGAGTCTTCCTACACGAGAGGCTGTAGGAGGTGGCAGCTAGCAGGTGATCTGTGCTGCAGAGGCTCAGGGGTTTTGTGGAACCAGCCTGGCACTCTATCAGGAAGAGGAGAAATTTCCACAGATCTCAGCGTGGACAAGGTGTCTTGTGTCTTTGTTCTCCTCTGACACACCTGACCCGCATGCTGCGTGCTTCAAGTCTATCAAAAAATACTTGCAGCTGTTCTCTAGTAAAGCACTGACTGTACTGGCCCAGGAATTTGAGCTGCCAGGACTCCCCCAGCCAGAAACTCTTCTTTAAATTGTGTCACAGCGTCCCTCTCACATAGGCTCAGTGGGAGCCATTCATTCCTTCTCCAGCTGTACCTGGGTCCAAGCTCTGCTCACTGCTCCTCTGCTGCAGGCTGCCGGCTGCATTGATGCGATTTTTTATTCATTTGGCTGCTGTTCAGCCAAAGCAGGTTCCCACAGTGGTTTTCTAACCCCACTGAATTGTCCATGAGGAGGAGCAGCAATTTCTTAATGTTCACCAGTGCTGCCTTGGTGCAACGTCAAACCAGCAGGGACATCTTGCGCTGCTGACAATGGGCNTCAAAAAATACTTGCAGCTGTTCTCTAGTAAAGCACTGACTGTACTGGCCCAGGAATTTGAGCTGCCAGGACTCCCCCAGCCAGAAACTCTTCTTTAAATTGTGTCACAGCGTCCCTCTCACATAGGCTCAGTGGGAGCCATTCATTCCTTCTCCAGCTGTACCTGGGTCCAAGCTCTGCTCACTGCTCCTCTGCTGCAGGCTGCCGGCTGCACTGATGCGATTTTTTATTCATTTGGCTGCTGTTCAGCCAAAGCAGGTTCCCACAGTGGTTTTCTAACCCCACTGAATTGTCCATGAGGAGGAGCAGCAATTTCTTAATGTTCACCAGTGCTGCCTTGGTGCAACGTCAAACCAGCAGGGACATCTTGCGCTGCTGACAATGGGCAGGTGAGGTGCCATGACCAATGATGAGTCCCACAAGCTGTTTCCTTCCTCCCCATCTATTATGGTACATGTTACCATGCTCCAGTCAGCCTCCAAGCCTCATCGCCATCTAGGAGGCAGCGGAGAGCTGGGACAACCTTCAGAGAGCAGAAAAATGACTGCAAGTCTCTGAGCTTCTAATGAGTCCTTCATGCACTTGGATATTCTTCCCCTTGGGTTTCTCAGGAGTTGCCAGCCATTCCTTCCAGCCCTCATCATATACTACTGTTCTCTGTCTTGGAGGCAGCTGCAAATATATATTAGAGGATGATGGGGGGCATTTGTGACATTTGAACAAGGGCAGATATCTAGGAGGCAGGACCATGTGGCTGTGCAGCTGGAGCTGAGGATGCCTGGAGGGAGTCAAGACCTGGATGGATGGGGCCCCGGGCAACCTACTCTAGTACCAGATCTGGAGGTTGAGGGCCTGCCTGTGGCAGGGGGGTTGGAAGTTGATAATCCTTGGATCCCTTCCAACCCAAGCCATTCTATGATTTTATGATTCTATGCACTGCTGCTGCTCTAATGCCCTCACTAGGGGTTTTTGGTGCGCAAAGTTTCTGTTAAACCAGTTTGAACTGGCTCTCTCTCATATTTAGAAATTATCCCTGCTCATCTCTAGAATTACACCCTGTCAACAAACCTTCCTTTCTTTCTTGCCCTTGTATTTTGGGAAAGGAGGAGATCTTTCTACCTTTCTCTGAAGCCTGAGTTAATCTGTTCTAAATGCACAGCAAATGTGCACAGGAATTACCTCTTCCCTTCCATGTCTTCTGCTGACTGGTCCCTCACCACCCACTGATGCTCAGCCATACCATTTCCATGCTTCTTTCCCTTATCTCCCTGTTCAGCTGCTGAGATGGATTGGAGACAGGATCTGCTTAGAGAACAGGACTGTAGATAGAGGGAAGAGCTGGCACAACACCAATATCCCAATATCACCAATATGCCCAATATCATTTTCCCCATCAATTTGTGCATGCATGTTCTCAGACAGCAAGACTTTATTTTCTCCCTTTTCTGTCACACTGTGAGGCACACAAGGCTGTAAACCCCACGACACCTGACCATCTGGAAAATGAGTAAGCTTGCACATCACCCATGAAGGCAAATACTGCCTTTCAAACACTAACAGAGGGAAACTTCCTCTGTTGGCCAACCCTGGGGCAGTAGGGTGAGGTCTGGATGGAAGCCTGAGCACTGAAAAAATACCTATTTGTGTTCATTGTTATTTTTCACCACTAGGCCCACAAGACTGCAGAGAGAAGGAGCAAATCTGAGAGAGCTGAACAAAGGGGTAATCCCCTGCTTTCTTTCTGTTAGAATTCCCCCCAACATACTGGCAAAATACCTTCCAATTGTCAGGGACGTGCTTCCCACTAGCGCCACTCCTTAAGCCAGTTCCTGGGTTGCTGGCTGAGTGCAGAATGGCAGGAGGAGACCTGGGCTCCTGTAGAAACAGAAACCATGGTGTCTTTTGGGTGGCTAGCCCAGCTGGGGCTGAGGGAGTGCTGCCCTGGACTGCCCTCACCCAGCCTTTCACATGGACCTGCAACCTCATGAAAGGCTCTTCTTCCCTGCACCTCCGGGCTCTCTGTAAATTGCCTCATCCCACTGCTGGGAAGAGGGGGCTTTCCCAGCTTTCGTTTATTCTCCCACTGCTGTGTTGGGTTTATGCTAATTGTGAGTGATTAATTAGCTGTGGGCTGGAAACACTTCTTACAGCTCTCTGCAAGCAGGCCACAAGTAAGCAGTCAGAGAGCAGCAGTAGTGAACAACACATATAAATCTGTAGGTTCTACCTTGCAGCTGGGCCTGCTGCAACAGCAGGCAGCAGCTGGCTGGGACAGGGAGGGGGCAAGGGCTCAAGCAGGACCTGCATTTAGGGCAAAAGGAGATGCCTATCTTGCACAGCTGACGTGAGTTGTCAGCATGAGGACTGCCCAGCTGGGTGTGCCTTGGGACCTTGACTCAGGAGCAGTAACTGGGAAAAGAAGGCAGTGTGATTTTCCCTCCTGGGATGGCCTCATTGATGGAGGCGTTCAATAAACATTTAGGTGTTGTACTGAGGGATGTGGTTTAGTGGGAAATATTGGTGACAGGTGGATGGTTGGACTGGATGATCTTAGGGGTCTTTTCCAACCTTGGTGATTCTGTGATTCTAATGAAACGTAGAATGGTTAAACTCAGCTTGCAGTTGCCTTTGGAGTCTGCTACTGCTGCTCAGAAAAATAGAAGGGCTGGTGTGCTCAAGTGCTTGTTTTTTGTTGTGTGTTGACTCTTGTCACTGAGTTCACAGCTTGGCCACATGCTTGTGTTCTGTAGAGCTGGAGAAAGGCAGATGCTCTGGATATTGGGGTTGTTCCTTTCTATAAGAGGGGAATAGAGGATAAGCCATGATGACTTGTGAATGTGCCTGGTCTCTTTCAGCAACCAGATGCACCTATAGATCAGAGATGACTGAACTCTCTTCTGTCCCCATCCCACAGCCAGTTTCCTAAACCTGGTAGGCAACATCGCCCGAAAACATTTGTTTCCTTTCCAGAGCCACCTGACACTCACACATATGCCTTCAGCAAGGCTGTAGCCAACTGACACACTCACTGCCAGGCGTATTGTCTCTACAGGAACATCCCAACCAGCAGAGCACTTCTTGCCATGCTGTGTTCCTCCTGCAGTGGGCAGGCAGGGCTGCGGTCACACGGAGGGCAGGTAGAGCAGGTCCCTGCAGCATGATGGGGCTTGCTCTAAGCCTGACTTCCTATTCCTTGTGCCTGCCCCCTCCACCCCCTACTCCACTTTCCCATAAACTCTACCTTTGTTTGACTCTCAGCACTCCCTTCTTTTGTCTTTTTTTTTTTTTTCTTTACAGGTGGATGGTACTTCTGATACGCATTGCAAGATGTCAGGAGCCATGTGATACAACCCAAATGTAACAACACCAGGCAGCCAGAGAGCATCGTTCTCTGGTCACACAGGTAGTGTGTCTCTCTGAATATCCCCCACACCCTTTCTGCACTGGACATAATGATGCCAGGAAATAAAGTGGTAAAGACATTTTTGAACCACTGAGGAGATTTTGGCACTGTGCAGTGTCTGGTGTGGGTCATTTCTGCTTTGCAGAAAGCGTCATGGGAGCCCACGATAATGTGCCTTTGCTGTGAAAACAGTGGTGCCTCTAATTACAAGAGAATCAGTCTTACAGCCAAATTCTTGATAAGGAAATGTCCCTGTCTAAGTGAGACCTGCACTCCAGCTCCTATGCATGGCTGATGCCCACCAGCTGTGTGGAGGTAAAAATGACCCAGATGACTTTTCACCCAGCTGATGGTGCTTTACAGCAAAGCTGATGAAGCCTAAAGGTAACTTTCCTAACAAAACCTTACTGCATTCCTCCACATGCTATTACTGCTCCGAGGCAGGGATGGCAGAAAGCTCCCATGGGGAGCTCTGCTTGATTTTGATGAAATTTGATGTTGATTTGGGATTACACTTGAGCCTGAATGTGGGAAATAAAGAAGGCAGCTGTGGGTGCCTGCTGAGCCATCACATGGCTCTTGTTCTCTGCCTGCTGTCACAGGTTACCCTGCCCTGCAGCTGCTGAGACCCACATGTAAACACCGAGCCACCGAACTCCTCTCCAAGGTACCTTTCATCCCCTGGAAGCAGAGAGTGAAACCAAAATCTGCTTTGTTATGTTCAGAGCTCAGCTGGCCAGCTCCCTGAGACCAAAAATCCTGCTGCCTTCATGCCTTGGCTTTGGAGCTGTCTGCTGGGGTGCTTGGCTCCTATCCCAGTGTCTGGGGCCAATTTTTGTGTGTTCTCAGACTCTAATGGGGGCAGAGTCCTTGTCCCAAACCTAGCAGTAAGGAAACTAGCTGTCTTCTCAGCTTTTCCAGAAAAAAAAAGTGATGTTCCCTACTTAAGATAGTGCTATGATGCTTCTTAAAACTGGCTATTGCAAGCTATCAATACAACAAACTGTTTGGTTCCTGACCAAGTCTATGCTTGTCTGTGATGCAATTAGAGTGGAGTAATACACTTTTCACGTAACAATCCAAATTTCTCGTGGTGATGAGTGGTAGATCTGGGCAAAGCTCAGCAACCGTCCCCAGCCCAGTGGTAATTGTATGGTACAGCAGTCCTTTGAAACTGCTTTTATATGCAGGGTTGGAAGGGACCTCCTAACTCATGTCCGCTTGCCTTTTATTTTCTTCAACTCTGTCATCTATTTGTTTTCATAAACAAGACATTCTCTGTCTTCAAGGGGAGGGACTTGTTCTCATGGTATTCCAGCTGAAAACCTCTCCAAAACCTGCAGGCTTTGTGTTCAAGAAATTGTCTTCTCCTTTCCAACCTGCCTTCCATTTTGTCTGACTTGTATCCATTTAATTTGCATCCAAAATTGTTCTTTTGCTTAAAAAACTCCTTTTCTCCTCCAACAAGAGAAAACTCAGAACCCAGTGAGTAGGGCAACCAGCGTTACCTCTCAAGATTTCCATGTAGTTTGCCCCAAACTGTAGCAACTCACATATCTGATGGTTAGAGAACTGGATCTTATGGCTCCATAGGATTAGCAGTAAGACTTAAGAAGAGAGATTTGAGAAATTGCTAGGGGTTCCAGGGAGGCTGAGACTTACTGGTTCACCCCAGGGCACATCAAAAGACTGCCCTACTGTCTGAGCATCCCTGTTCCTACCACTTGAGGGTAGATGTCAAAGAGGATTTGCAGTGGCCAGTGACATTTTCTAAGTCACTTGTCTGCCAGCAGCACTCAGCCAAAGTTCAGAGAGGGTGAGAGGAAAGCAAATCTTTTTGTTTTCATGACAACATGTATTTTAACCTAGCTAGATCTGTTTTATCATTAAACTTAAAAGCCCCCTTGTTTTCAAGCTTCTAAAAGTGTCAGGAAGTACTCCTACATCTTTGCACTGCCTTCAAAGCCTGGCTTGTTGTCCCTGCTGAATCTAGGCAGCTATCTAAATCAGTAATGGGAATTCCACCGATGCTGTCTGCTTCACAGAGACAAAAGCAAGAGATCATCCCAGCTCTGCAGGGCTGATGAGCTGACGCAAGCATGACCCCATGCCATCTCCACCTCTGGGAAGTCAGGCAGGTTGATGCTCTGCTGATAAACATATCTGCAGCTGAGTTGCTGTCTGCAGCGTGGCTTCCATAATTACTAACTCTAGTTCAAAGACTTTTATGCAAAGGAACAATGGGGACCAAAACAGTGTTGCAGTGTGTTATGTACCGCAGTGATTTGCTGTGATGGAAAGGCTTGCCCTGTCAGACAAGCCTGCTTTTTGTGTCCCTGTCCTCTTCATAGCCCAGAGGTAATTCCTAACTAAGGAGGCTATTGTCCATTTTTCAAGATGGATCTTTAAGAAGATGGAAACAAGTTTTCTCAAAAAGGAAAATGCCAGCCAAATTGTCCTGAGTGAGCGTGCATGAGACACTTGTGTTTTTGCCTCCTTTTCCTGCCTTTCCTTGCTGCTTTTGTGCTGAGACTCATGGCCTTTCTGCTCTTAGCAGGATGTAGAAAACTCTGGGCCATGACCCACCACCTGGCCAGGCTCTGGTACCTCAGAGTGTTCACCATGCTACCCTTGCTGAAGCCTGGCAGTCAGTGATCAATACTATGATTGGGCATACCCCCTACAGCCAGAGCCATATCTATTTTGCAGAGAAATGGTTTGCTTAAATCAGTCATGCTCTATTCAGTCAGCACTGATGAGACAGGGTTCACCCTGGCTGTGGTGGCCTGGAGAGGCTGTAAAACTTTTTGAATTACATTATCCCTTAATGACTGCTATGTATTTGCTGAGATGTGGTTTATTTTCAGTCAATTGCTTCCCTTCCCAATGCAAACCCAGAATAGAAACCCAGTGTATCTGCACCCTGAAGGCAGAGCTACAGACAGCACCTTCAAATGATAACTAAATAACAGAAATCTACCCTGGCTGGTGGACTGCTGGGAGGGGAAGAGGAGAAAGAGAGAAGCAGTGGCATCTAGGCTCAGAGCTGCAAGGGCTAGAGGTGTGGCTCACTTCTTCTCATCAGGACGATGGGAATCCTGGAGATGTCCAAGTCAGAAGTGGTCACTGTGGTTGGGTAGCTCCAGGGTTCATCCATACTGACTGCTGAGAAAGGTTCTGTGGTCTATCAGCCCTGTCTGCATTGCATCAGATGCTCACCAAAACAACACTGTTTCATCTCAAAATTCATTGGAAAAGCTCATCATAAAAATCAATCAATCAATCAAACAAACAAACAAAAGCATCCTGGCCAGAAGCAGCCTGTAGCCTTATTCCCAGTTCCACCAGGTAAGGTGAAAAGACAGGGATGTGAAATATATTGAATGGGTAGTAGCTGGGGATAACTCCTTGCCTGGAGAATTTCCCAAGTGCAGAATGAGCAAAGGTGCTGAGGTCTCAGGGCAAAAGAGATGTCTGGAAGAAACTCACAGAGGGAAGTGATCTTACAGTGAGTCACCCTCAGCTCAGGTCTGATACCCCTGCCTAAAGATGCAGAGGTAATTGTCTGTGATTAATGCTGGCAGATCTCTGTGAACTCCAGTGAGGATATGAAAGGACTGACAAGTCTCTGAGATGGGGGTAAGATAGAGTACAGCCAAGTGTGGGAAGAAAATTAAGCTGAGATGTAGTTTTTAATTACCAATAAAGCCATGCTCTAGGACAGAGGGTTGAGAGCTGGACTTGGTCCCTTCCTATTGTCATGCTCCTTCAAGCACAGAGAGGAGGCTGGGAAAGAGCAGCTAATGCTCATTGTGGAGTCGTATCTGTATGCTGGCCCCTCTTCCCTACTGTAATTATTGAGACCACAGCTGTGGCCAAAGAATTCCAGTGGGTGCCAGTAAAATATTGAAGGGCAGCATCAGTGAGCTCAGCACTTAGCAGAAGCAAGCCGTCCCTTCACCAGCTGATCACAGGGATGAGGTACGAGGAAGGCTGGGCTCCAGACTGTGCTGTTCTGTGCTCAGAACATCTCATGCTTTCCAGAACATGCAGTTTCAGGTTTCCTTCACCACCTCTGAAGGTTGGAGATGTTTTCTCTAAATGAATTCTGCGTTTCTTCCTAGATTACCTGAACCCAGGAGCTAGAGCTGTGATCACAGTGTTTGGTTTCCCAGATCTACTAAATTCATGAAAGACAGTTAAAGATGGACAGTGCCTGGACACATCTCAGGGCTTCTGTCCCATTTTGACGAACATGAAGAGAAATGCTGTGATATTCCTGTCAATAATACTTCATGTGCTTTGGCACCCCATGAAGACCAGTTAATAAACCTGTTATCACACACCACAGTGGGGAGGAAGATCCCTTTTTCAACTGGAAAAGGGAAAGTTGTTTGTCCAAAGCCACACAGGGGAATGATGCTAAAGCCTGAGTTAGTACTTCCAAATTTCTGATGACTAAAAGTGGATTTAGATTTTTCCTCTCTTCCAGCACTTACCACAGTGAATTTATCATCTGAAAAGAGATGCGTGGAGACAGGGAATAGACCCATAGTAAGGAAGGGTGGGAGCTCTGTTCCCCTGCTCTTACTGATACTCAGTGCAGCTAACTAGATGTTTTGGGATGCTCCTCCCAGGGTACAGGTGTATTTTATTGGTTAGCGCATAATCCCTGTACTGCAGGCTTTGCATCTTTTGACAGGAGTCCTGTACATTTAAGATTTTTCAGTTATACAATAATAACTTGTTATTCTACAAACCTATTTGTCTTACAGAAAACAAAACCCCAACAGAAGATATCACAGCATAATACATCCCTACTTCCCCTCCCTTCAGATTACACACTGCTGCCCAGATAATATTCCAGGATGGATGACATCTTTCATCTGCTCCATCTTATTAAAACCCCTTATCGCAGGGTATGAATATTTATCGGTGCTATATATAGCACTGTGCATGTTAGTACCCACGGCTGGGAGCACAACTTGGGCACCCACACTGGGATGTGGACGTTTGGGCATTTGTAGGGCCTTTTTCTCTGTGGTCACCCAGGGTCTTGCTGGTGGTGGCCTCAGTGGTGCAGGAGGACTCTACAGCTCTGCTCTCCTGGCAGGGATTGCACAGGGTTTCAAAGCCTCACTCCAGTGTGGTTATTAAAGGCTTTTGTTTATCTTGTGAAATCTGCTCTGTGAATGCTGACAGTGGCTGAAGTGCTGGGAGAGTTTCCCTGGCTCTTCCTCTCACTGTCTCTCACGGGTCTATTCCCATGAAAACGATCTCAGGTGTGTGGTGCGTCATCGTCCTACCCCGGGCGCTTTCTACCTTACTGGCAGAGAAGATGAATGCGCACTTTCTGAAGCTCTGCCCATGCCCTAGTGCTCCTCCTGCCTCCCAGCCTGCTGCAGGGACCCGGGGCTCCCAGCGGGAGAACAGCCCATGCTCGGCAATACTGCCTCAAGCTCATCTGTGCTGCTCGAGCAGCATTTTCCCAGCCTCTCTCTCCCGTCTCACCCCGCAGGGACCCAGCCTCTGCCAGGAGAGACGAGTCCTCTCACGACAGGCCCTGCTGCAGCATATGCCGTTACATAGAGAAGCAATGCAGGCTCCAGGGCTGGGGGTCTCAACATGGTTTGCCACACAGCGACAACACCACGGCAGTAGTCCTCAGCCCATGACTTCCTACTGCCCAGCCTGGCTCTGCTCATGGCTGAGGAGTGGATCTGTCATGCCAGTGGCCACATGACCTGCAGGACACACTCGAGGGACATGGTGCTAGAAAGGGATTCAGCAGCCCTGCTTGCCACAGCAAGCCGAGATGTCCAAGCGTGGCCCTGGCCTTGCAGGATGCCTCCTGCCACCAGCTGCTGGTTGCAGGGGTGGTGGGCATACAGCCTCAGCCGGCTCCTCCACGCAGCACTGCTCTCCACACCACAGGCCTGCGGGAGGTTGCAGCAGAGCCTGGCTCGCTTTCTGAGAAAACAAGGAAAGAGAGATTTACCTTAAACCCTGGGAAGCCCATGTATTTTCATTGTATTTTAATTTAAAGCGATTGTCTGCCCCGCCCAAGATTATCTCATGGGAAAGAAAAGCCTGGCTCAGTGACTCGTGGTGAAACTTGTCCCTGAGCCAGATTTCCCACACCTGATGTTCCTCTGCAGCAGCAGAAACCGGTGTATTTCAGCTCACAACACTGCCCCAGGGGCAGCGCTGGGAGTGAGGGGATGGAGGGGGAGGATGGGACCCACATCTCCTCCTGCTCTCCCAAAACAAGTCAGGCAAGTTTGGGTGCCGAGCGGCTGGGTCCCAGAGCTGGAAAGGGCACGGTGTCACCCTGGGAATGGGCATCACGTGGTACCGCAGCCAAGGGAACCTGTCTCAGGGATACGTTGAAACATACCCTACTCTCTTGTGCAATAGGTCTTTGCAAGTACAATGTTGTATTTATATGATGGGAACAGAGAGCCCAGGGCTGGACTCAGCAGATGCATGAGTAAGCAGCTTCCAGGAGGCCCAGGTGCTGGCTGGGCCAGCCCTGTGATTCCTCCTCAGGGAGCAGAGGCATGCAGAGAGCTGGGGCTTAAGCAGCATCTCCCAGCACAGGGGGGTTTAGCTTTGGAGCTGTCTGATAAAAGATTAGTGGTTTCTTTGTGTATAAGCACTATCACCTGGATGCACCAAAGCATGATTTAGCTTGGCTCTGAGAAAGGCAACAATGCAAAGGAGAGACAAGATCTGAAAGCAGCCCAAGCAGGCCAAAGACAGGTGGAAAAAGCCAAACTGCCCCCTGCTTCCAAACTGGAAATGATCACTTCAAGTGTACTCCAATTTGATGAAAATGCTAGTTAGCACCTGAGGTACTTTTAAAAAGGTAGTAAGGCTGTTAACTGTCATACCCTTTTCAGGAAAGGGGGAGGGTGCCATGTTCTTGTGATTGCATTTCAGCAGGGTTCTGGGCCCTGACTGCCCCCCACAGCCGGGCTCATGTCAGCTCCTGGACAGAAATCAACCTATCCTTTCAAAGTAAGTAGGGAGTAACCTAGAGGGCTTCAAGTTCTCCCAAAGGAACCTTTGAGACTTGCCCTTCTGGCTCTGGGAAGGAGGCTGTGTTGAGTCAGATGAAACTTGGTATTATTCTGGGGATTAATTCCTTGTCAGGGTATAGTGGAAGCTCGGGAAAGTGATGCCAGCTGGGAACTTGGCACAGCTGAGCCCATTTAGGGTGTGCTACATACAGAGAAAGGAAACAAAAGGACCCAATCTTCCTCACATCCCTTCTATCACTAGCACCAGAGCCCTATTTGAGCTTTATGCAGAATTACATGGTGATGAGTGTCTGCCTGCACTGAAGGACTTGTGGTGTTGCCTACGCCACTAGGAACCCTCTCATGAGTTACTCTGCTGGATGCAGGAGCCTGCTGATCAGGATCCAAGTCAGAAACAGAAGAAAGAAGAATACTGAGCCTCTATGTGAGCTATTTTTGGCGCTTGATGCTGGTCACTGTGCAAATCAGGTTGAATGAAGGTCTCTTCTTGTCTCAAGTAAGTGACACTTGTATGGAATCACGCTTGCCTAGCAATGGGCTTGGCTAGCTTTATCCAGCCTGGTGGGATGGTTTGTATTAGCAACGGTCTCCTGGGAACCATGCTGTGCTCTTAGCATCATCTGAAAATACAAGTTGGTCAAGCAGTGACACAGAAACAAGCCTGAACTGTACTAGAGCTCTCCTTGTCCCAGCAAAGCCACCTGAGGCTCCATTTAATGAGGGAGCTTCACCACCACCCCTCCCAGGAGCTCGGCTGAGTTCCCAGGTTTCAGCGAGTTTTATTGTGCTTATTGTGCACATGACAGGATGTGGCTCAGTGGAATGACTCAGTCCATGAGAAGTTAATTCACACTTTCCTGCTCTTTTCATTCACAGGTCTTTCTGGGAGCTTGAATGCTGGGAAGCTGCAAAGCTGAAACTCCACTTATCAGCAGTAATTCCCTTCCAGCTTCTGCATCTTGTCTGCTTGTTACCTGTGCTCCACCATGTTTTTTCTCATTTGAGCCCCAAATGCGGACAGATAAAGGGGCACTCCTTAGTCCTGTGAACTTCTAGGATAGAACCTTGATGTTGTAGAGACAAACATTTCAGCATTTCATTAAGCACTTGGTAGTGCTTAACTACCAAGTTTAAGTGAGTTCAGTGGCAAAATCACCCACCAACGTAATGACAGAGCAACATACTGTTATTAGGCCTCCAAATGCAAGTCCTGTTTGGGTTTGTCTTAAATGTGACTTGGGAGCACTGAGGCCCTCCAGGGCAGTCCCTGGCTGGTGGCTTAAGGAAGGGCACCAATAGCTGTGCAAACTTATTGCTTGCCCCTTCAGCAGCCTCCATCCTGAGAAGATGCTGAGGGGGAGGATCATTAACTGAGGCCCCAGGAGGACCTTGAAGGCTTTCAGTGTTTTTTTTGCTTGCTTGGTTTTTGTTTGTTTTTGTTGTTGTTTTGTTTTGTTTTTTGAGGTGGGAAATTTTTACCTTTGTTGAGTCCCTAATCTTGGGGGGAGACATGAGGCAATTCCCCTCTTACCCTACTGTCAGTAAAATGGAATACTTCCTCCGCTATCTGTAATCCAATATTAGTTTGCACTGATAAAATGATGAATGCAAACTGCAGACGCTTATAAAAAAAATTTATTTGAACAAATATTTGACACAATCACAGAGGAAGAAAGCAGCTTTCAGTAGTTTCTTTTCCAGAATGAAAGAATCCCTGTTTATACTAAGCTACTGCAGGGCAACATTTGTTCTTCCCCAGCATGGGGCAAGGTTGCTGTTCTTTGTACCTGTGGATTTGCTCCATACAAGGACAGAGCACAGGTCACATCTGAATCCTTGCTTTCACAGGTTAAAGAAATACTAAAGACCCAACAGACAAACTGAAGTCATGATACAGCAAAGGTGCCTGTACAGGTAAGAGGTGCATACATGGATATATGGTGACTGAGAGCTTTGTTCAGTAAATGGTAACCTGTCTAGAGATGTGTAGGATACCTCCCTTCTAGCTACTACCTTTGTGTTCCCCATCTCTGTGGATCTCTCACTGGACCCGGTAGGCGTTTTGGCTGGGGGAATCCTGTCAGCCAACTCACAACTCATTTTGTCACAGCGGACTGTTGAGGTCTCTAAGCCCTACTAAGCAATGAGTGGCTGCAAGAAGACTTGCCCATCTCATTCAGGCCACTGACAACAGCAGACTGTTGTCACATCCTGGGGACTACATGAGCTGTCCCACAGAAAGAGACGTTTGCAGGCATTTGTTTTGATCTAGAGCCACATTGGATTATTTGTACTCAGAGCATTCCCAAAGTGATGGATCATGTCCAGACACAGAGAACCCCAAATATTGAAAGCATTGCTTGACAGATCTGCCACACTCTGCTACACAAGTCACAACAGAAGGTCTCCATGAGAGAAGTTTTAGAAGTTAATACAAGTTCTGCAATAAAGTGTGAGTAGACTCACTGGTAAATGAATCCCCTGAGAAACAGGGGAGTACGCAATGAAGCAAACATAGCAAGTGTCTGTTTCTGACAAGTACTTCATGAGTTTTCTTTGCTTTTGGTTTCACCAGATCAAGCTGTGATCCTTGAGAAAGGAAGGAGTAATAGGAAGAAGCCCTGAGCCCTCCACTCCTGCCCAGCAACCTCAGGAAGGACAGCACGAGGTAAATTCCATTCTCCTGCCTAGGTTTGAAACAGGATTTTACTGGCCAAGAGGAACTCTCTCTCTACAGATCCCTCCTTTTGATTCAGAATTTAAAGTATGGACAACATTACTCTGAAATTGAGATCACTTGTTCTAGAGGGCTCACTGATTAAGTAGAATCACAACTTTCTTCTAACGCTGTTCCTTCTTCTCAATTTTCCTTTCTTTCATCTCTTTTTCCCTTTTATTCCCTTCCTTTTCTACGTTCTCCTTTTCTTTTGTAACATACACAGGCTCTCCATCCACATTTCACCTCTTGGCAGCATTACAAACCTTTCACTGACACAGTTTGTTCTCTGCTAGGCAGACAGAGCCAGCCATGGCTGCACTTCACCTGTTCTTTCACTCCGATCACTACACACACAGAGGCCTTTTGCAACAGGCCCCCAAGTTCATGACTGCCTCTTTAGATGGGGCTACAGCACTGGTGCTCAGTGGAGTCCAGAGTTCTTTTCAGAGAACATTTTGCTTAAGGAATCACTTCAGCTCTCAATGCATGTTCTCTTCAGCTGGCTAATGGCTTTTATTTAGGAAAAACCTTCTCAAGGGCACTGTGAATACAGGGCCTTTAAGAAAGACTGCTTCTTTTTTTCCCAGTCAAGTGGCATCTACCTATTTGGGAATCAGAGGAAAAACCCAAGTCTTGCTTTACAGTCTCAGCAGCGTGTGTTTTACCATGCTGCTGTTACCCGTAGCTGCCCCTGCCCTCCTCACTCTCTGTCAGGACTCTGGAAACATGTTAGTTTCAGACAGAAAAAATGGCCATTTTGATCAATGTAAGGAACCTGCCTGTTCTGCAGTACTAAGTTTTGGCATATTAATGGCTCCCATTAGTCTGGAACACTACAGGTGTGTCCAGCAGGTACTTAGAGCTGCCTGGACCGTTCCACATCCTGGCACAACAGTTCATGTTTCCCAGGCATCAGATGCTGTAACCCAGCAAGAGCCAGGTTTCCAAGCCCAGCAGCTTATCATACCCTCCTCGCTGGGGCCACAGGAGCAGTCACTCCAAGAAGGTGTGGAGTAATACTGGCATCACGTGTTACTTTTATCTCCCCTTCTCAGAGCAACTTCAGACAAAGCAGAAGAACTTCTTCCAGCGGCACTTGGAGAGAGTTTTGATGCCTTTGGCTGTCATCTTCTTTTCCTGACGTGCTTTGTGCTCAACACCGCTGACAATGGCCATGTCAAACACTTCTTTGAGGTTCTTCTGGGTCAGTGCTGAGCACTCCAGGTAGGCTTCAGCCCGGATTTTGTCTGCTAGACCTTCTGCCTGAGGCCGGGGCACTGGCTTCACATGGTAGCGATCCAGGCTGATGAGGACATTGACATCATCCCGCAAGTCTGCCTGCGTCCCCACTAGCAGCACTGGAGCCCGGGGGTTGTGAGTTCGTATCTCAGGGATCCATTTCTCTGTAATGTTTTGGAAGGAGCTTGGGTTTACCACACTGAAGCAGACAAGGAAGACATCAGTGTCTGGGTAACAAAGTGAGCGCAAACAGTCAAAATCCTCCTGTAGAGAATGAAGAGGAAAAAAGAAGGTCTTCACTGGACTGAACTCTAAGAGTATGACGCTGCAGTGACATTTTCACACGTCAACTAGGACATTCACCAGTCTGTACCCTCCATACCAGTGAATGGCTGATGCTGCACTAGCGAATCTCCTTCCTTTCCAGTTAAATACTGCCTTCCACAAGAAACATGCAAATGGACCCTGTCCCACAAGACCAGAGCTAAGCATTCCTTTGATAAGAGCTTACCTGGCCAGCAGTGTCCCACAGCTGGATCCGGACTGGAGCTCCATCCACCAGAACCTGCACTGTAACAGAAAGAGAATAAAAATGAGGCTATGGAAGTTTTCCAGCATACACACAAACATTCTTATCCCTTGGAGCACTCTGTTTTATATCCTGCTAGAGAGACCCCTGAAGTCACTTCAGCCTGTCCTCACTATTGAGCATCTTCACAGACCTCACTGAAACAGCTGAAGTTCGCACTGGAAACAACATGGTACGTGCTATAGATGTTCTGATTTGGTTCTCCCTCGTGTGCTTTGGACTGTTTTCCAGTATTTTCAAAGAAATAATTCCATATTACTGAAGAACTGCTTTCTTACAAAGATGAAGAGCCCTTTGACAAGCAGTGACCTGAAGACAATCTGTTGTTCTTACGCTCTCCAAGAGAACAAGTATGGATAAACAAACAGAACTTCAGCAATTTGTTCCCAGCTTTTTGGCTCAGGGAAGAAGCCCATATCAGTCTTCATTAAATGAACTACTGGAGATTTTCCCCACCTATTAAAAAACATCTATTTCCAGAAGTGTCCCAGATAAGATAAAGCAAATACCCAAACCCAACTTGGAAATAAAGGTGCTATTAAGGAAGCAGTGACGAGTGAAATCCCCATCAGAGGCTATCCAGATGCTGAAAAACTGCTGAGTTACAACTGTGAGGTCTGCTCCCATTTCACTCCCTAATCACAGTAAGCCTTCATGTGGTATCAGCTGACTCAGACTGAGGGCTGGCAGGACCTCTAATGGAAATCTGGAATTAAACTGTTAGATGTTGAAGCACACAGACACCGCAGAGTCTGGCTAGGAACTGAGAAAAAGGAGAGAAAGATGCCAGAGGAACTAGCAATCACTTTGAAGTCTTGACAGTGCAGATGGGGCTGTGTTCTGCTGAATGGAGGCAGACATCCTGTGCTAAGGTGACAATGGCTGGCACTTCACACTAGCTAGCTAAACTGCTTCTGTGGGCCCAAGAGGAGATTTTATTGGAGAGAAGTAGGATCAGACTTCTTTTTTTCCAAGGTAATTAGCCAGGAGACAAAAGTGACAGAAACAACTGGCCTGGAGAGCCAAATAGAAACTCTAGGAGAAGAGCCCTCCTCTCTGGGAGAAGTCTGGGGAGAAGCAGGGAGGAACAGACAAAGCGTGAACTGAAACCGGGTAGGAGACAGCAAGTGAAGGAAAAATGAAGGGGTGGGTATGTACACCACAGTGCCACTCCTCGCGGCATAGCTGAAAGTCATAGCTTCCTTGTGACTGGGAATCTGTTGGATCGTTACCATATCTTTGCCCCAGAGGAGGAAGAGAAACCTGTTCTTGATCAAAGAACCTGCTAGATGCTGACTTGATCTTCAAGGCACTGGGCATTTGCCTTTCTAGTATCTGGTTTCTTCTGCCTCCCAAGTGTGCTGAGAGAATGAATTAGCATCTCTGAAGGGTTTCACAGCCTTCAGAAAGAAAAGACACCATGTATATTACCTGCTGCTCCAGTGCTTGCACAAGGAATTTTTGTACCTGCTGCAAGCTCAGCTACTCCAGCAGCTCCGTGACAAGCCTCTACCTACCGCCCGCACCAGGTCCACACCCTGGAGATCGCGGCACAACAGCAAAGGGGCCTGCAGAACAGGATAGCCTGGTGGGGAAAGGTCAGCGGGTATGTGCCGCACTCAGCACTGCTGTGCATTGCAGTGCCCCCAGCAGCAGGCAGTGCCCAGGTAGTGGAGCTGGGTGCTGATCTTGGTGCTATTCCCTCCCTGATAATGCAGCACTTTCTCCTATCTCATTACCTTTAGCTCCTACTGGTTTTAATATCCATTGGCCACCATTTGGGTTAGAATGTAAACTACATTGCTCAACTCCACTGGAAGTTTCAGATGCAAGTATTCCCCAAGATGGGGGAACTGGGCTGAAATTTCTGATCTGGGCCCTGGACTGTGCTTTGTGAATCCAGAGAGGGACTTTTTTCAAGTTTATCCAAGTTAACAGTGGAAAGGAAGTTCCACTATTCTCACACCTTTAGCTACCCTCAGTAAGATGAAACCAAACTTAGAAGACTCATTTTTAATTATGTTTTGGGTTTATATCAGCTGCAAATGCTATCCACTTCTGGAAGTCAGGCTTGGCACATTCAGATTGCAGCTAACCCTCTGCCCAGCCCTTCTCAAACTACTTGCTGCTAGGAGGGAAGTCTCAGAACCCACGCTCACCTCTACCTTTCTGGATCATTCTCCTACAAACTTGTCCTTTCAGAAAACACGGAGGTTCCTGACTGTGGTAACTTCAAACCTCTCTTAACCCAAGCTGAACATATGGGCTTGAGAAGAGCAGAGAGCAGAAACCTTTCCATGGAGGACTTGAGGGATCATTGCAACTGTTCCCAAGGGGCTGCAGGACCCCGAACAGCGACAGCATGGTTGCTCTTTGAGGGTCAAACAGACAGTTCTCAGTCCAAGAGTGAGCAACTGGGAAGACAGTCAGACAAAGAAAATGATCCCTGCGAAAGCCCATGAGACTATGACACACCACAAGTCCAGTTCCTGGTCTGACTTGTGTCCTTTTGTAATCTACCTATCTGTACCATCACATACTGCTGTGTTTCTTCAGATCTGATGAAGATCAGCAATCTCTCCAAGGGCTTTTTATTTTTCTGGGCTTTATATGAGAAGCTGGAGTCCAAAAAAGGAGGGGTGGATAACAACCACAAAGATGGCATTTACAAAAGCGGGAAAATTAATGAGAGCTCATCAGCTGACAGAGAAGGCTTTTTCAGCAGGCTTATAAAGCTGTTCAATTTTTTGGCAACCTCTGCTACAGGCTCTCTTCAACGACCACAAAGGGAAAAGCGTGGTTTCGCTGAGTATCAGTTGAAGACAGCAAACCTGCAGTTCAGTGCTGTGATATCTCTAAAGGCAATAAACCAACCAACCACGAAATCCCCTTCTCCTTACCCATACAGCCACCCCGACAGGACACGTGGCTGGGCACCTACCTGAGAAGGTGTCGAGAGCGGTGGGCTGGTACTCATCGGGGTACCCGTTGGTGGTGTAGCTGACGACCAGGCTGGTCTTGCCCACGGCCCCATCGCCCACCAGCACGCACTTGATGCCCAGCTCGGGGCCGCTGCCCCGGGGCGGGCTGTGTCTGCGCAGGGCCGGCGTGTAGTCCAGCAGCTCCTGGGGGGGCATGGCTGCAGCGGGGGCTCAGCGTGGGCTGCGGCACGGCGGGGCTGCTGCCATACCCGGCCGGGAACGCTGCTACCGAGCGAGTCCACCCTTCGCGACCCGCCTCAAACCGCTCCTCATGACTACACCTGCCGCCCGCAGCCCAAAACCGGCCCCTATTTCCCTAAGCCCGCCCCGGCCCGCCCCGATCCGCCTCTCCGGGCCGGGCCGACCGTCCCGGGCTGCTGCCGGCGCTTCCCAGGCAGGTGAGGATGGAGCTGCGGTGCTGGTGGTCAGCACGGAGACGGGCAGCGGAAGGGAATGGCACAAACGCGTCGTCACGTCACGGGGAGAAGTGGCCGCACCGCCAGAGCGACGGTACACCGCCGTGTTACACCGCCAAGCAACAGAAAGCACTGCGGGGGGAGTGCCAGTGCATGCGCTACTTGTGTTGCAACATCACTCTGAACGTGGACTTGTCTCTTCCTGGAGGAGCAAAAGTCGGGCTGGCGATGAATGCCGCCATGTCGTTACACGAAGGGAGAGCTGCCTGCACCAGGCAAGGAGCCACAGGCAAGCAGCTCCCCAGCTTGTGTCTCACTGCACTGTGCACCCACACTGAGCAGCTACCCAGGTATTCCATCTATCTTAATGCTAGGCTTGAGAAGGGATCCTTAAGCTAGACACAGTCTACAATGCTTTTTCCCACGGCTGGCAGAAGGTCACAAGCTCAGTAGATCCTCCAGTTGAAGAGTCCTGGCTGCTGCCAACCTCCAAATGCGCACTTTTTTGCAGACAGTTCACAATTCTCTGGAACAGCACTGAGCAGGAGGCTCTCTCTGCAGTTTCCTTCAGCAGTTTCTTCCATCTCCCTCTTACGCATTTTCACATGCACAGCCTTGAATTTCTATAGCTACAGCAACAGGGATGGTACTGCAATTGAGGCTGCTGCTAAAATGTGTTCCCAAGTCGTGATGCAGTGAGTGGTTGCTCATTCCAGTAGCTGGATTGCAGGAGAGCCTCTCCCAGTGCCAAGCTCTTCAGTGTTAGTTCAGTGGGCAGCAGCAGTACATCCCCAGCAGCCTCAGAAGGCAGAGGGCTAGGCTGTATTCCCTGCATAACACTTGGATGGGGCTGGCAGGAGGACACATGGCCCTGCAGCCAGGGCAGGCAGCACAGCATGCGAAGGTCACGCAGTGCATGTGTCAAGCACGGGTGACATTCTGTGAACTATGGCATTTCCATTCAATCAGAAGAAATGAATGTAAATGAGGGATTATGCAGCAAGTTATTCACTGCAAGTGAGTGCCAACAGTAGCACAGGAGTGAGATGAAAAGATGTCAGCAGCTTCAGATTCTTACTTGTTTTTCACATGGGAATAGACATCTGCTGGGAGGACGCACATATCGCCTTGCTCCAGTGATTGAATCCCTTTTTCTCTTGCTCACTTCCTAAAAGATCTTGCTTCTGTGACTGTGTGTTTAATTATTTGCTGTTTCTGACAGCCGTTGGTTGACATGCACTTAACTTGTGGATGAGCTTAAGTGATTTTTAATCTATATTTAAACTAAGTGATTAAGTAAGCAAACAGGGTAGCTCCCACGGGTTCCTTTCTCAGGACTTGCCTTGCTCCTGATGTCTAACAGAAGATGCAGGTTTAGTTTCACAACACAGCAAGGAATCAGACAGAAGGATTCACACGTTTCGATTCTGCAAGATTTTGGTACAATTCTGTTTTTGCAGTGCAAGACTGTCCCATTCCTAGAGCTGCTGGAGGGCCAGCAATAGAGTTGGGCTGCGCACACAAAGCAGTACACCATCAGTTTTTGGCTCAGTGAAACATGTACAGTCTCCAAGATAATGTTTGGCCTCTCTCCCAGGAATTATAATTAGTACCAATTATGATGGTATTCCTCATGGTGGGAATACCCATCTACGGGAATGAGGTGTAGAAGATCAAATGTTTATAGGCAGACCAAGTACAGACTTCAGATACTGTTGTTATTCAGCCTCTGTTCAACTGGGCTGCACTACCACTTGTAGCTTCTGCTTAACTCAAACAGAAAAGCAATGGGATCTCCATTAGAGTACAAAGTGATTTACAGTGGAAATTCAACTTACATAGGCAGAGTGTGGTTGTCACTGCTGAGCAAAGTTTATACAGCTCCACAAAGTCCTATTATTAAAAAACAAAACAAAACACAGCAGAGTTATTTGGAGAAAGACGCTTCTCCAACCCATTTTTGTTAATTCAGAGAATCATAGAAACATTAAAGTTGGAAAAGACCTCTAAGATCACTAAGTCCAATTGTCAACCCATCTTCACTAACCATGTCCCTCAGTGCCACATCTATGTGTTTCTGGAACACCTCCAGGGATGGTGACAGCACCACCTTCCTGGGCAGCCTTTTCCAATGCCTCACCGCTCCTTGTGAGAAGAAGTTCTTTCTAATAACCAACCTGAACCTCCTCTGTCACAACTTAAGAGTATTACCCCTCACCCTGTGAAATAACAGACACCTTGCTCACTGGAGCTGTGGCAGGAAATGTCTCACTATGGACTGAGCTAAAAAACGTTAACTGAGCCAGTTTGGATGAAGAGGGGAATAGGAAACAAGGGCTCATCTCTCATGGTGGGGGCTAACTATAGGACAGCACAAACTATTCCATGCAATTTCCCCTCTGAAGTGCAGGGTTACCATCCTGAGAATTCCATGGTCTCAACTTTCACTGGGAAGCAGTGAGCCTCAGAAGTCGTGGTATTCTGCCTCCCTTGTTGGTCTCATTTGTAACTTCACAATTATGTGTGGCCACAGAATGGCACAGACAGGGAGCTGCTATCAGAGCCCTTTGCATACCCTGCTCAGATTGTCTCAGAAAAATCACCACATGCTGTGGGAGATGGCAGACCTCTGTTTTAAAAACAGCAGGGCTTCCTCCTTACTGAGAGAGAGAAATTTGTGTTGGTCAGTCTTGACATGGCCACTGGATGCTGAGCAAACCCACAGCTTTACCTGCATTTGTACAACTAGGCTGCATATATCAACACACTCCCTTTGCAAACAATGCACTTGGATCACATTTCTGAATCTTTTCACAGTACTGTATGTGCAGAGAAGCATGAAACAATAGGGAAGGGGAGGTGATGAAAATGGGGACACAATGCCCCGGCATGCAGCAGGGCAAGGCAGGTGCGGATCTGGATTAGGAGAGGGGCTAGATGGGAGTGCAGGTGCCACAGCAAACAAGATCACAGGATGCCATGGGAAATGCTGAAGAAGTCAAACATAGAAGCTGCCAGCAATCTGCTTTCATAATCCTGAGCAGGGAGACAGCTAATGCTGAGTCACAGGGCATTTTGTCATGCACCTGAGTTACATCCTCCTGGGAAAAGTCAAATGCAATTACTATTTAAAAGCAGTGACAGACAAAAAGGTAGAGAAGGGAGCCTGTGTCTGGTTTTCCCTTGCATGCACCTTGTCTAGTCACCACAACCTGCAGGAAGTGATGTCAAACACGTTTTCCATATCATTTTCTTACAGTCTTACAGTGGCATAAATAGCCGCAAAGCACAATCTGGGAGCACACAGGGCTTCTGTTATTCACAGAAAAATTACCACATCTGAAGTAAAAGGCAGAAAGGTCATAATATTTGCTTTCCCATACAGATTTCTCAACTGATAGAAACTCCTTAGTTTCTGAGTCCACAGCAATAAAAATACTTTGCAATTTTACAGCACTTAATGGGCATTTCTGGTGTGCATCAGAGATGTGTGATTTTGAAATGACTTTTAATAATAAAAAAATATATGTGGAGAAACAATGTGAGAACACAGCTCCCTCTGCCCTGGCCTCTGAGTATCTTTCATCCTCTTTGAAATTATAAGCAATGCCATGGGAGATGCAGGGATGTTCTGGCTCATCTGTTCACTGCCATGCTAGCTAAATGTGAGGGCAGACAGATACACCAATGGTATTATACTAGATTTTAAGATTACTGAATAATAAATTAAAACAAAATGGCAATGCCACTAGGTTCAAAAGTATTAAGTGTTCCAAGGAAAGATTAAGCACCTGTATCTGTACTCAGCCCTTTATCTAAGACAAATAATCTTCTACCTGACTTGTACAGAAAGGAGTCCTGCCTGTGATGTTCTGTAAATAATTCAGAAGTATGCTGCCATCTGCTGGAGAAAGCACATCTGTTATTACATGAACCAACACATGGGAAAGTGGGAGATTTAAGACATCGAAAACCCTTTCTTGAAATCTGAAAAAACAAACAAACAAAAAAAAACACAAAACAAACAAAACAAAAAAACAAACAGCAAACTTCTGGCTAAGGATAAACCGGGATACAAATACACCAAGCTTCATTTAACTACGCCAATCAGTTAGACACATTAAGTGAAAACGCTTAACTGGGAGAGGTGAGGGAATTAGCATGTTCCTGATCTTTCCTGTATTTGTACACTCATTTTAGCACTTAATGGGTTTCTCCCATGGAGTTTCCATGAGGACACTTGGTGGGCTTGCTAAAGAACACCATGCTCTGCAGCACGTGTGTAACATCAACATATTCTGATAGTTCACTTGTGGGAAAATACCTTGAGTTGCCAGAGGAGCTGCAGTAAGTCCATCTGTGTTTGTTCCCCTGGCATAAGATAGTTCCATCCAGCCCTTGCTGGTGCAGAAAGTTTGCTTCTGACGCTGAGCTTGGCAGAGCATGGGAAGATGGTTAATAGCAGGTGGCAAGCTCCTTTCAAGCTTTGATCTTTTCCAGTGTAAATTATGATTGTTTTATGGCTTCCCTTATAGGTTATGGCTTGGGTTCTCCCAGGCAAACATGATACCAATGGGAAAACTACAGTGAAACCCTCTTTCTCCTATGATAATAGAAGGCAAGTGAGATGCTGCATGTGCTACCAGGGAGGTGTCACTGTTCAAAGATCTCTTAACTGTGGGACATAGGCACCTGCAGCATTTTCCCCAAAGCAGGTACAGGGGTGGCTGAGAGCTTGGCTGTTATGTTACATCTCTGTTGGTATCTTATAGATGTTGTTGATTTGGGAGAAAAACATGTGTTTTCCTATAGCTTTTATAAATAAGATTCATTTTTTATGTTGACCACAGTTATGGAGTATTCTTTAGATAGTGAGATTAAGTGATGACCATTACCATGACTGCAGTGAAAATCAGTGGAGAAGTCCAGAGTTTAATTAATGTCATAATTCCGTTGCTAGGAAATCTCTGGGTTAATTCAAATCAGTTAGACCTCAGATGCATTTGCTGTGCCCTTTCCCCAAAGCCACATCCTCCTGCCCTCTCTTCTGCACCAGCAGATCATGCATCATATGATCATCTGGTGTGGGGCACTGAATGGCTCATTCTGCAAGCACACATGCACTGCCACACATAGCATGGAGTGGGCAGGGCAGCCAGAAATGGCAGAGGGTGTCTTGTGGGAACGCAGATTTAGACAAGCCCAATTTCCTGGGAATCTGGGTCTCTCATATAGTACATGTTTGTACATGCCATTATCTAAAATTGCTTCTGAAAGGCAGTTGAAGAGGTTAGATGTTATACAGCAATTAAATGTTGACAGCTGTGTCTATTGGAAAAAATGTTAACTATTTAAGCTGAATCCACTGTGTGAGCACAGCCATAGAAACAAGACCAGAATTTGGTTCTCCCATTGAAACACATCATCAGAATTGCTCACTGAAATCTCTCCCACAAGTCCCCCTTATCAAGTTAATACTACCATTACGCACAGAATGTAATCACGATTCTCCACGTACTCTTGGTGAATCAAAGAGCTGATAAATCTTCTGCCAGCAACCCGTTTCCCTACTCTTTTCAGAATATCAAACCTGTGAATGCAGCACTAGGATGCAGTTACTGCATATGTTTGTAAATTCAGTAATTGCAGATGATAGTGCAGATGGATGGATCAGGGTTGTAGGCCTGGGTTAGCTGTGGGCTGAAGATTCATTACCAAATAAGGTGAGGATATGACTTCCAATTTAACCACGCCAAAATAGGACAAAGGTTTCTCATGAGGTATCAGTCATAACTGGGGCTGGTATCTACCAAAATGGGAAAGAAAATCGCTTCCACTTCCGGACCTGACCAAGAAAAGGGTTTACTTTAAATATGTCCTGACGTACGCTTTGAATGGAAATACTTGTAGCTGAATGCTGAGAAATTTGTGCACAACTATCAGTTTATCCTAATGTCCAGTTACATTTTGAGATGGTTTGTTTTCCCCTTACCAAAAAAAGCTTCCAGTTTCCTACTGCTAAAAGTTACTATAAAGACAAAAGTATAAGCATCACTATTTAAGGCAAGAGAGGAGACCTCACCCAAAATGGGAGGTCAAATTATATTTTACAGAAAAGGATGACTAGTGTGCTCCAGAAAACTGAAGGAAAAGGTCAACAAGATGTTGGTCTGGTAAATATTGAGTTAGGTAAATCAAAATGAAATGAAAGCTCTGTCTTGATTTTTGTGATGGAATGGATTTTGGATGCCAAACTGGAGAATTGTTTACAAGACAGTGTTTGAACAAGAACAAATGGATTTAGACTACCCATGGCTTACATTAGCGATCAGAACTCAAAATGGCATGAATAGTCAGTATCTGAGGCAGGTAGGGGCTGGAGCAGTTGCAGAAGAATACCCACGCTGTCAGACAAAGCTTGATAAGAATAGAGAAAGGGCTGTATGATGTGGTATCTGCCAGAGTGGGAGAACAGATCTGATAGTCCACTAAATCAATTCCTAACTCATTTTCCATAACTTAATGCAATTTGCGTGTACTTTCTGACAAGCAGACTGAAAACACTTGCTGTTTATGATTATAAGGATGATTGGAGAGCAAAGGAATGTGGTTTTGCTGTTTAGGCTCAGAGGTACGATACAAAGATGGTAAACAGCAGAGGCTGGAGCTAGGTGTGGGGTTCTTGCGGGTGCTCACAAGCAAGCAGTTAGGAAGGACCTCTGTGTGCTCTTAACAGGGCAGGCAGAGGTGACCCCGCAGAGGTATGCCACAGGAGTGTCTGGGAGCCCAGCAAAGCGTGGGACCTGCAGGTCTGGCTCTGCACCATGAAGAACGCCTGAGGCAGAGTGCTTTGGTTAGGAGCCATGGTTTATGGGGGCGGGGCTTGCAGAAGAAAGACAGAGGAAGAGGAGATAGGCCTGTGTTAGTGTGCACAAAGAGCAATGGAGGTGCTGATGGTGGTGCCAGTCAGCACCAGCTGACATATAAATGGAGTGAGGTGACTGACCATCCTGCAGCAGTCGTGTGCTGCAACCTGTCCTGCACCGTAGGATAATGTTTCTCTGTTCCTGCCAGGGAGCATTGCAAATGCTACAAATGCTAATATACAGTATATGGTTTCCATACTGCATATACATGTTCTCATTTTATTTGAGGCCCAAAAGCGTTGCACAGATGTTTTGTGAATGCCCTTGTTACAAATGCTGCTAGCTTAAGCTGCGGGGTAAATATCAATTGCTGGCGTAACCGGAACAAAACAAAAACTAATCTCTGAAGCATTATTCAATGAGAGAGAACGTGGGCCTAATGTGCTTCACCTGAAAGTTGTGATAAACTCGCAGAGCAAATCCAGCCCAGCTCAGGGGCAGCCTCACCCTGGGCTACTCCATGCTTTGCTGCACATTAAAAACCGTGCTACAGGAGTCACAAGGCACCTGTAGAGCAGTGCCTGTACACAGCCAGCTGCTGGCTGCAGCCATCAGACGCGTTTGCAGCTGCAGTAGGTTGGTACGTTCACGTAGTAGGTTACTAAGCACGCAGCCAGCAAACAACTCTCAGCCCGGGGCACAAACTCAATACCGCAGCAGCAGAACGCCTTTCCACGTTAAAACAGGAGCAACTTGGGAGGGGCGGGGCCGACGGGCGCGGCGCAGGCGCAGTGCGCCACCGAGGGTCACGTGACGCGGGTCAGGTGAGCGTTGGCGGAAGCGGTCGGCGCGGGGTTGGGGGGCCGGGTGCGGTTGTGCGCCATGGCTTCCATTCTGGACGAGTACGAGGATTCTCTGTATCGTTCCGCCTCCGTGCAGCAGAGCCGCGCTAGCGTGGGCATCCCGCACTCCGGTAAGCGCTGGCAGCGCCTCCGGCCCGACCCCGGGTGACGGGCAGGCCCCAACCCTGGCTGCGGACTGGGAGCCAGAGGCCTGCTCCCACCGAGGTGCCCTAGCAGGGAGAGGGGAGGTGAGGAGGCAGGTTGGGGCACGGGAGTAGGGCGTGGCAAGCTGTGGGAGTGCTTTCTGTAGTTGTGCTTTCAGATATGTTGCTATCTTTGCGCTGCAGCATTCAGCTGCCCCTTCTGTCACTTGCTGTGTGAGGTGTTTCGGCGCAGAGGATGCTGGCATTGTGATGAAGCAGGAGGGTGATGCAGTTAGTCTCAGCAAAGCTTAGGGGCTGCTTGTCTGTGGGAGGCCTTTGGAAAGCCATACCCACATGTGCCAGGGCGCAGTGAGTGGTAAAAATGCGTGTGCGTGGTGCCATGCCTTTGTAGTCCAGAATCATAAACACTCGTCAGCACTGCTTGGTTCAGGGCTGCGGTAGCTGTTAGAGGTCATCTTGCTTTCCTTTTGGTCCTCCTCAAGGAACCACAATGTTCTGGCTACACTCCCCAAGACGGTGTGCAACCAACATAAAGATGTGATGACCAGTGGATTATTTTTTTCATATGCAAAAAAGCAAGCAAACAGCAAGTATTTTTCTTGATAAATCTGGGGTGAGCTCATTGGGTTCAATAACAGGTCTCCATCAGATGCCACCTCTCAATGCCTCACTGAGTACTGGGGGAGAAACATTGATTGTGAGAGGATTTGTCGTGGTGGTAGTGCCATGCAGCACTACCATATGAAAGGTATATGTTTAGAAACATAGGGGTACCTTCTTTCAAGCCTTTTCCTCATACAGTGTAGCCCACTGTTAGCCTTTGGGGAAAATGGGTTGCAGGGTTTGTATGTGTGTTGAGAATTGATAAACCGTCCTGCTCTGTGTGCTATGGAGTATAAATGCACAGGTAGAATTACTCTGAGTCTACATGCTTTACTAGATATATTCCTCCTGTTTGTTTCAACTTGCATTAAGTTACTTTGCTCTGTGATATTATATAAAGGATAAGTGTTCTCAGTAGGTGTTAAGCAAAACAGTGCTGGGATGAGCTGCCAACAGAAAATACACTTCCAAGGACTCAGCTTTTCTTGATTGCTGCAACACTCTCTTCGTTCATGACTGCCTCACAGTTGAGAAATCTGCCTGCTTGCTGACAAATGCTTTTGGCAAAGTAAGTTTTGGAAACTGCTAAATTGTGAAGGTGCAGTCCATTGAAGATATTAGTCATTTGCAAATCAGACTGTTGTGCTGATTTGGAACAAAATGTGGACTGGTAAAAGCTGTGGGCAAGCTGAAGTTTAAGTTAATCCACTTTGGAAAAAGTATAAGTAAATAGTTAACATCCTCAAAACAATCCTTATGATTAGGTTAGAAATTTTGGAAGAACTTCAAATTTTTTCCTTTTTTTCAGTTAGTTGTTCCTAGTGCTTGGGAACAGGTACTGTTTCTCTAAGTTGTATGTTCTGTTGCAAACCTCAAGTACATCTGCAGTGTAAACTTCAGGTGCTCCAGTTTCAGCATGGAAAATGTTACTCTGATCTGATAGACATGGCTGATGTTGGTGAATATAAATTGTGGAGCAGATTCTTAGGAAAAATGCAAATTTTCCCAGAAATCAGGATGGGAAATACTGCAGTAGAATTTCACCTGAACACAAAAGGGATGTTGGGGTCAGGATGGAGGAAGGGGGGTTTCTGAATGGAATATATGTTATACAACAGATATTTCCTCCAAATGGAGAATTGTAAGCTGGAGAAGTGCCTCCTTGTCCTGTTACAGATACTAGTTAAATTTCTTACGTTAGTGATGATGATGCTGTAGTTGTTATCACTGATATATGTATCATGGTTATAGCCTTAAAATCAGTGCGTTTGTAATGGCAAGTTTAAGCTGTGGCATTGCAGCTCCTCAATCTGAAGTGAAGAACGTGTTTTACTTTTGTTTGACTGAAAACAGAGGAGTTCCCATTTGTGTAACTGGATAACGCTTAAGCAAGGAGCAATGTGTAGAAAAATGCCTGCTGAGCAAAAGGCTGCCTGTTCGACTGTGGTTACTTTGTTTCTGCTTATGTGTCTTGTATTTAAAACAAGAAGCCTTTAAAGATCCCACAACTGGCCTAGTGTCGAGGTGAGAGGCATGGAGAAGCCATTGGCAGAATAGGCAATAAAAGGAATCATGGTGTTAGCTGGTGGCTTTCCACTGCTACGCTGACTTGTTAACAAGAAAGCTGAAATTAGAGTTGTTCAGAACAATCTGGGTGAGGCTATAGGTATTGAATATGCTTTATAGAGAAGTGCTCTTTGTCTTGCTGCTCTTTGGAATGAAATAAGTCTGTTTTCCCTGAGAGTTCTCAAACTCAGGTTTATTTTCTGTTTACATCTTGCTGGGTATGCTGGGTAGCTAGTTTGGCCATGAATGCCTTTAACTTGCCATAGCTTTTTTTCCCCCTCTTTCTTTTAATCTTCCTGTCCAAACTAACTGCTGTGTGGATCTGTTTGCTTCAGAAATCCTCCACTTGCTCATGGAGCAAATCAGATGGGATAACCTCAATATATCAGGTCTGTCTGGCTTTCTAGCTTGAGGTAGTGTGGTCAGACAGATCCTCTGTTGTTTTCTTTGTCAGAGGGTTATGTAAGGCTTTGTGCGTATGGGAAATGCAGTCGGTGGGAAAGCTTGTCTCAAGGGACAGATATGGATGCAACTTTGTGATATGATCTGTTTGTGAATGTACAGATGTTCCAGGGTTCTGTGATGATTATCATCGCTTGGCTTTAGTTTAATATGAACGCCTTCATATTTCACAGTTTGCTGCCATATCTGAGATCCTTTGTAGTGTTGCACTTCATCGTAGGCAGCTCATAAAGAGCAGCTGCTCAGACCACGTCCTTCTATTTCTGAAGAAGGACAAGACCCGTATTTTTGGTTTAGGGGTTCTGTTAGTCTTCAGTGAAAATTAAATCTGTTGTACTATTTATCTGTACTTCCACTTGTTACAGTTCCACCTGTCTTTAGAAAACATTTCATCTGTTACCTGCTAACGTATGGCTAAACTTTTGCCTTTGTTGTAGTCAAAGGAGCTAGTCTTGCCCACCTGCACTGAAGACTGTAAGAATTTTTTTTACAACAGTAGGTTTCTGAGTTGTTTATTTAATAATTTATTTTTAACATATTTCTTCACAAGTATGTCAGTTTTCTCAGGTCAGACCTCCAATCTCTGCCTTTCACAGCTCGATCTGCATAAGTAATTCCTCAGCGTGGCTCACTCTGGATGTCACCTATCCCAAGCTGATTGGGACTCAGCTGACTAGCTGAATTCTTAATCGATTGCCCCAATTAACTTCTGCTGGTTGTATTCCTATTTTCAGTTAATTGATTCGGAGGTTTTCTTTTCATTAGGCTGAAAATGCAGTGTGTATCCCACAAGGTGACCGTGTCTTATCAAACTTCAAGCCTTAACTCTAACCTAAATTCATGAGTGGCAGAATTGCCTCTCAAGAAAAGCAAATTACTTGGTGATTCTGCTTTCATTTTCTGCTTTTTATGCTGTTCATGTGATAATTTTGCAGCTTCCCCTGCAATTCTTTGTGATGAGCTTGCAGTTCTTTGACAATACTGTAGAGTGTAGTAGTGCTTTTCAGTTACACGTTTGTGTGAATGCTGCTCTCAGTGTTCATGTTCTATGGAGTAAACTCCCTTTACTGCAAAATCCAGAGCAGGCCGATATCACTGTCTTTCTAGGCTAGATTCTGATGTGAGTTCTTGTGGCTTTTTTTTGGTTTTGTTTTTTCAGTCTTGTTTAAGTATTCATATGTTGGGTTTTGTTTTTTTTTTTTGTCTCCAGGGTATGTGAATGCACGACTAGAGAAGGAAACACCAATATTTAACAAGCAAAGGATTGATTTTACTCCTCCAGAGAAAATTAACAGCTTGGTGGTCTCCTCTAACCAGCTCTGTATGAGCCTTGGCAAAGACACCCTTCTCAGGTAATGCTGTTGGTGACCTGAAGTTATTGCTTGTTTTTATTTATTTATCTATTAAGCTTTTGTGAGCTTCGATTGGCAACACGTGTTCATGTCTTGTCTTTGCAGGATTGATCTTGGGAAGCCAGATGAACCTAATCAAGTAGAGCTGGGACGCAAAGATGAAGCCAAAGTCTACAAGATGTTTTTGGACCACACGGGTGAGGCGATGGGCTGCGTATGTTTACAGATGGTGGCTGGCAGCAGAGGCAATTGAACGTGCATACCAAGTAGAGGTTTTGTGAGACTGGCAGACACGTGGTTCTCATGGAATTCCTTGTGATTGCTTTGTGCTATGTGTGTATACATAAGTATTGTTTTAAATGAACTGTAAAGCATCTGCAGCTCATTGTAGCCTTGACTGATCGAAAATACTAACTAACAAAGCACAGCTAGAAGAGTGATTCTTGTAAGTATCACTAGCTGCCAGGGACAGGAGAGAAATCTGGGAGATGTTTGCCCTTAGAACAGTTACTAAAGTGGAAGAATACCTTTTCACTGAAGTATCTGAGATTAGCAATTTTAATTTGCAACGTATGGGCTAATATTCTGGTCCACTATGGAAATCCCTCGCATTTTCATGAATGCCAGGTAAAGTCCTGGGTTAAGTATGTTTAGATAAGCACTAGCATAATGTGAGCCTCAGGAATTTGGCTTGCTCGGGCACAGTGTAAATTTGTTCTCTCCTTGTGCCCCTCTGCTTTTGTCAGGCTCTCATCTCCTGATTGCTCTGAACACCAGCGAATGCCTTTACCTGAACAGAAGCGTTCAGAAAGTACGAGCGCTTTCCCGCTGGAAAGGCCACTTGATTGAAAGCGTGGGCTGGAACAAATTTCTTGGTACAGAGACCAACACTGGGCCTATCCTGGTGGGAACAGCCCAGGGGCAAATCTATGAAGCTGAAATATCTGTCAGCGAGGGAAGCCTCTTCAGCACTAACCCTGACCAGTACTTCCGACAGGTCTACACTCTGGAGCAGGAGTCGGGATCTGCGCCTGTCTGCTGCTTGGAGATTGAACGAGGGATAGAAGGGAAATTTTTTATTATAGCAACCACTCGGAAGAGACTTTTCCAGTTTGTTGGCAAAGTGCCTGAAGGTACGGAGCAGCAAGGCTTCAGCTCCATATTTGCTATGCATGCTGACCACTTGCCCAGCTTCAGGGAGTTTCCAGCCAGCTTTGGATTCAGTGAGATAGCCTTTTATACTCCAAAACTGCGCTCCAACCCACGCTCCTTTGCCTGGATGATGGGCAATGGTGTCTTATACGGTACGCTGGATTATAGCCGTCCTGACTCAGTTTTGAGTGATGAACATGTCTGGGTTTATCCTTCTGATATTGACGTAACGGTGAACAAGCCAATATCCATTGTGCTCACTCAGTTCCATTTTTTGTTGCTGCTACCTGATCGGGTGATGGCTGTGTGCACACTGAATGAGCAGGTTGTTTTTCAAGATCTGTTCTTGGAGAAGTTTGGCACATTGACACGCATGATCAAAGATCCCATGGTCCAGCAGATCTGGATCCACACAGAGAAAGTCGTGTTCCGCTACCACGTCCAGCGGGAATCTAGAGATGTATGGAAGATGTATATGAATATGAACAAATTTGATTTAGCCAAAGAATATTGTAAAGACCGTCCAGAGTGCTTAGATATTGTACTGGCAAAAGAGGCAGAACACTGCTTCCAAAACAAGAGGTATCTAGATAGTGCCAAGTGTTATGCACTGACCCAGAACTATTTTGAGGAAATTGCCCTTAAGTTCATTGAAGCCAAGCAAGAAGAGGCCTTGATGGAATTTCTAATTAAGAAGTTAAATAACCTAAAGCATTCTGAGAAGACACAGACCACTCTGCTGACCACGTGGCTAACAGAGCTGTACCTGAACTGGCTAGGTATATTGGAAGGAGATCCCTTGCAGCGGAATCTCTATTTGGATACCCGGGAGAAGTTTCGCACCTTCCTGAGCAGCCCTAAGAACAAAGACTGTCTGTTTAATAACCGGGCATCTATTTATGAGCTCTTGGCAAGCCATGGGGACACAGAGCACATGGTCTATTTTGCAGTCATCATGCAGGACTATGAACGAGTAGTAGCTCACCACTGCCAGCATGATGAGTACGATGAAGCTCTTAATGTGCTGTCTAGGCACAGAGATGAGAAGCTGTTCTACAAGTTCTCTCCAGTCCTCATCCAGCACATTCCCAAGAAGGTAGTTGATGCTTGGATTTCTATGGGCTCCAGACTGGATGCCAGGAACCTTATTCCAGCCCTTGTTAACTATAGCCAGAGTGCCAGCACTCAGCAGATCAATGAAGCCATTAGATACATGGAGTTCTGTGTGTATCAGTTGGAGGAAACCCAGCAAGCTATTCACAACTACCTGCTGTCTCTCTATGCTTTGTGTCGTCCAGATTCGTTGCTATCTTACCTGGAACAAGCAGGAACCAACCCAAACAGGATCCACTATGACTTGAAGTACGCACTGCGCCTGTGTGCAGAGCATGGGCACCATCATGCATGTGTCCATATTTACAAAGTGATGGAATTATATGAGGAAGCTGTAGATCTTGCATTACAGGTACGTGTATTTGTGCATGCATGCTGTGAGATGTGGGAATGTAACTACTTCAAGTTATCTTGAACAACCAAGCATTGTGAAGAAATGAGTTGCTCATCAGTAGTGGAGCTGTGCAGATAAGTATAGGAGGAAAGACTTTTAACTTACTTCTGATCTTTGACAATTGTTTTAAGTAGTCAGCTGACTTTAGCAACTTGCAATTGAGAGTGGGGATGTGGGAGATACAAATGAGAATATGATCTGTTTTAACTGTAGTCTCTGACACAAAGTGCCTGCATTTGTGCAAGACTTGTTTAACTACTCTTCAGGTTTCTATTAACTTCCTATTCCTATCTGTACTAATTATCAGAGAAAGGCCTTTGCTAGTTTAGTCTGACTTTTGGGGAGATGTTTGAACACTCTCCCGAGACACTGCTATATCGTCATTGAAATGTGTGGCCAGCAAAGACAGCATAACATAGATTTACCCTTATTGTAGTTCTGGGTTTTGTTCTCTGCTGGGTAGCAAGCAAATCTTCCAGCTGTAGGACTACTGGTTGAGTGGAGAGAAGATTTAATGTGTGAATAAGTAGCAGTAGTGCAGCCCTAGGCAATGAAATAGCAATAGATTTTTTTTGTAAATATCTCCTATACAGGAGGCATTGTTGGTAGGTAAATGGAGAAGAAAGCTTAACTCAATTTCCTTGTCTGTTCATCTTCAAGGTGGATGTTGATCTTGCCAAGTCCTGTGCAGATCTCCCTGAAGATGATGAGGAACTCCGGAAGAAACTGTGGTTAAAGATTGCTCGCCATGTTGTTCAGGAAGAGAAGGATGTCAAGAAGGCAATGGCCTGCCTCTCCAGCTGTGCCCTGCTGAAGATTGAAGATGTCCTGCCATTCTTTCCAGACTTTGTCACTATTGACCATTTCAAGGAGGCTATCTGTAACTCTCTGGAGGACTACAACAAGCACATTGAGGAGCTGAAAAGGGAGATGGAGGAAGCCACACAGAGTGCCAAGAGAATCCGAGAGGACATCCAGGAAATGAGAAATAAGTATGGCTCTGTTGAGCCTCAGGAAAAATGTGCTGCTTGTGACTTTCCTCTTCTAAACCGCCCATTTTACCTTTTCCTGTGTGGTCACATGTTTCATTATGACTGCCTTCTCCAAGCAGTTTTTCCAAACCTTCCTGCCTATAAGCAGGCAAAGCTGGAAGATCTTCAGAAGAAGCTGGCAGCTACCAGTCAGCCTTCCAAGGGCCACCATCGTCCCAAGGATGCAGATACTGCTAGTCTGGGGAAGGGGCAGCAAAGCTGGGAACAGATCAAAGCTGACATTGATGATATTGTGGCAGCTGAGTGTGTGTACTGTGGTGAGCTGATGATCCGGTCCATTGACAAACCTTTTATTGATCCCCAGAGGTATGAAGAGGAGATGCAAAGCTGGCTGTAATTCTCCAAATACGCAACTGTCGTTATACCAGAAAGGTTTTGTTCACAACTTGTAAAGCTTCTGTGGTGGAAGTAAAATCTCCAAAAATGGGAACACAGTGGCTTCTGTGGAATTCTAAGGAAAGAGTGATGGGGTTTTCTAATCAGGATTATAGTGAACTAATCTTGAAAGAAGTGGAGATATTGCTATTGCTGTTCTAGAACTCAGAAAGTAATTAGAGCTAATCTACTGGATTTTTGTTTTAGCAGATGTTTGCTGTTTGCAGTTTTGAGGTTCTCAGTGTGAAACTAATGGAGTGCCTTGTTGCCCAGAAGGAATTAGCAACAGCCTGTGGTTTCTCTTCCCTGTTGCATGTGTCTGTTTTGGCGAAGATGAGCTTAAAATGAAAGCTGTGAGGAACACTAAACAGCATTAGTCTTCATTCATCACTTCCACTGCTAGAATTGCCTTTGGTTTCCTTTTCTGCTGAGTCTATAGCCACATACACTGAGAGAACGTGAAAGGAGAAGTGCTCTAGCATGTGTATTTTGTAAACACCGTGCTACACAAATACATGTTTCTATGTTATGTAGTTTAAGAATGTGTATAATTTTCAAGCAGAGGTCTCAACATGCACTTAAGTCATTTGACTGCAATTCTCTTTCCCACAAGCTTTGTGGATAAGTCCATACATCTGAATTTTCTCTGGGGACTTTTCACTTTTTCTGATAATATTTCCTAGTCTGTTTACACCTTCATTCCACTTCCACTTTGACTTCCTTTGTATAGTGGATCTTGTTTTCATCTCCACCCCAAACCAAAATGGATATTTGTACTAGTTCAAGTTTCAAGTTTCAAGTGGTTCTCCAGACAAGTAAGAACACTGCCCAGTTGTATTGCTCTGCTCTAGTCCTCTTCAATCTGCCCTTGAGCACTGGAATAGAGATCTAATCATGGATTTCCTCAAGGGCAGACTACAGAAAGATCTTCACTGGTGAAAACTTTGCTTTCCTTTTTAAAGCCAGCGCTAGGTAACAGGCAGTCTTTTGCCTTCTTGGCAGTATTTGATACATTCTGGGAATGGCTGCAAGTCAGTGTTACTGTCTATTGCTCTATCTTGGAGAATTCTTCACAGAATTATCCACTGTGTTGTGGGCAAGGGAACAAAAAAAAATTCTCCACCGATTAACCTGACTTCCTTGTTCTACTACTGAAGAAACTAAAGTGTTAATGAAGTTCTGCTGGTTGCGACTGAATTGCAAAATTAGCAGAATTGATGTAAGTTACAAGTGATGATTTTTGTGGTGAAGTCAAGAAAAAATACTGTCCTCTGAAGAGCTCTTCTATTCTTTCACAAGCCTGTGCTTGTCTTGATCACTTGCCTCAAACTGCAAGTCCCTTATCCTGCTCATAGGACTGTAGTACTAGGACTTTCACTTCATTATAAGGGAATATAAATCGGTTTCCTTGAGGAGCTGTCTTAAGAATTTTGATAACTATTCATAGCTTCAGAAGACCGTCCATGCATTTTTTGGGAGCTTCAGCCTGTAATGAGTGAATTTTCTGTACAAAGTCAGTAATAAAAAGCAGAGCTGTGGGAAGACCTGAGGTGGCTAATTTTCTACCTTTTCATAGAGACATCAGTAGCAGCTTATTCTGGTGGAGAGAGTAATTTAAAGTTACTTATTTTCCTTGGGACATTCTTACTATTTGTTCCATCTTTTTACTTTTTGGTGTTACAGCATGCTTTCCTAGTATATTAAAAGTTTTAGCCTTACAGTCCTTTCTTATTAATGCAGCATATTTGTTACAGTGTTAGATAAGTGTTTCTGTTTTTCTCTGACAAGAAAATATATTTTTGCTTACTGACCATTCCAGTGGGATCTGCTCTGTAAAATTAAAACTCACAAGTCTCTGCCTGAGACGGGTTAGCAGGGGAAAGTACCTCAAAAACCCACTGATTTCAGTCTTAGATATTCATACATCTCAGTTAACAAAACTGAAACTATGTTGTTTTCTGTTTTTTTTTTTAATGGCCAGTATGCTGTATTCCGAGGGCTTTAGGCTTGTGCAGAAGGTATGTATACCACAAATGCAATGCAAGATCTTTCGCTCTGCTTTCAGAACAATATTTTTATCTTTTCTCCTTGTAATTTCAGCACAGGTATGGTTTTTGAAGTTCTTTGTATTTATTTATTTTTGTTAAAATGTCAATGAGCTATATATGCCAGCTGTTACAAATGATGTGTTCATGAGCCTTATTCTTGTCTGTGTAAATAACCTCTGATGTTTAATTCAGTGCAGGTAGAGAACAGTGTAACCAAAAGGGTGGATGGGGGCACAAACCCTGTTAAACACGAATAAACATCTGTAACTAGATTTATGCTGGAGAAATTTAGGTCTTCCCTGCACAGCTATGGCAAACTTGTGCCCATTCTGTCACCTCAGTGTCAAGCTGGTGAGTGGGGGAAATGCTGCAAGTCATAGGTGACAGCTGCAAATGTGTATTATGGGAGAACTTTTGGATAGGTTCAGATGCGATTGCTGTTGGCCTATCTAGTCAGAAGCACATCAATAAAATTCTGGGAACTGTGTCTCATTCCTAAGAATAAATGACTGGGCTGGAAATTTAGTAAGGCAGGACCTTAACAAACCACTAGATGTCATTGCTGTCCATTTAAATCCTCAGGCTTGCTACAGGCAAGCTAAAACTGGAAAATAATATTATAAAACAGTGAGGAAGTTGTTCACGTTCTCAGTGCCTTTTGTGCCAGGAAGGACGTGACAGACCTGTAAGGTAGTTTCTGGAGGCAAAGATGCTAAAAATAGTCATACATAACTAGAAGGAAACTTTTATTTCACAGATCTCTTTCAGGTTTTGAGTATTAAAAGCAGCTCCACTCAGTTAAATGGCATTTTTGTTATAGTGTTTCATTGCGTTCCAGTGTAAGTTCCTCCAGTGACTATCCAACCCGGTCTCTTCAAGTGACACCTGATGGCCTTGGATCTGGCTATTGCCTCTGCTACTTGTCCTGGTGACATAGATGGTAGAAATGAATGTGAGGCAGCTACTTTGTTGTTGGAGTTTACACATGGTATCTTTGTTAAAAGCACCGGTGGAGCTGGATGTGTTAAAATAGGAGTGAGAGAAGTCATCTATTAACATTTAGTTCTTTGAGAGGCAAGTTCAAATAAAGTACAATGCCCTGCCACTGTCAGCATATAGACTGTTTACAAGTGCAAATACGTACTTCTATGGGAGTTAATGGGAACTCTTTCCATTAGGTCCTTGTATCACTTTGTTCAACCACCCTGTACTGATCTGTGGGAAGATAAACTGGAAATGGGTTTCCTCCTTGCACCGAGTGTGATGAGCTGAAATTTGAGGTTTGAAATATCCAGGACATATGGACTTGGGGGTTTTGTTCTAATACTTTTTTAATTTTTTTTTTATTTTCAGTTGAACTCAGTCTTTTTCTTCAGAATAGATGGAGTACCATGCAATTCACTACAGTAAGTCTGGTGTTTGTGACAGCATCCTCAGAGCAGGGAGATGCTGGCTAGAGTCTTCTGTTCCACCTCTTGTACACCAAGGCAGGAAGAATGTCCTGGAAATTAGAGGGAATGGAAATACAGCTTGGATAAGCTTTATATATCTCTCTGACTAAAGAGAAATCTTCTGACTGGAACTGTGGGAATTAATAAATCTGTCGTTTTTGTACCGATGTCTTGAAAAAAATAAAAAAGGTTTTCTTTTGAATAGGGAGCATCAACATTTCAATAGATTTGAAGAGTTTGGGACTTTGAAAGGAAATATTACAGAAATACATTTTATTTGCAATGAGTTTAGGTCTCTGATCATGCCCCATGTAGGCTTCATATCTTGGAAGCCTTCTAGGGGTTGGGAATTGTGCCCTTACTGTGATGCTGGAGACTCATAATATTCCCCCCTCAAGCAACCTGACCTGCAGCTGCTTTCAGGTGGAGGAAGGGGAAAGAGATTAAACAAATTTTAGATCTACCAGTTGAAACTGGTTGGGATGGAGAGAAAGAAGGACTGAGCTGAGTGTTTCTTTGTAATGCCTGGAGGTGTTGGAGAAAGCTTGTTTGGATAATGTGGGTTGCTTAGGAACAAGGAAGGTACAGGAGCACTCTTAACATTGCACATGTAACTGACTAGAAATCCTGACTATCAAATCCTCTTCCTCCTGAAGAACAGTACTGGAGGAAGTGTCTGCAATAAAAATGCCCAGGAGAATGTGAGCCTACCCCTCATTTTGTGTTTTAGATTGAGTTGTTGTTTGTAGGTAGCAGCTAATATGAAAAAAAAATGATCAGTGGTTTGGTATCCAGAAGCAGGTATTCTCTACTTTGTGCAGTAAGTCCAAGTGCCCATCTCTTGACATGCTCTTTGGATCACAGCCTGAACTTGATGGCTGTTGGACTTGGCTTAAGCAGGAATCTGTTTTTCAGTTTGTTACTCAGTGGTCTTTTTTCATCTCTGCATGTACATACCAAATAGATTTTCTAATAAATGTTTGCTACAGAACTGGGATCTAAAAGATATTCTTACCTATAGGTTTTTTGTTGGTTTTGTTTCTTCTTTTATGGCATAGAAGGTGCACTATGTGGTTTTCTTTAAGGGTATATCTAACATGTTTTGATCTCTAATGTTTCACCTTTGTCTCTCTTTTCACACAGAGGTGTGTATTTATTGGGCCAGTACTTTGGGATTAATTAGGAATGTTACAAAGAGGAACGTGATAGTTACTGTATTAGTTTTTTCAGGACTTCTCCCTGCAGACAAGGTTGTGACAGTTATTAGAAGCTGCTGTTTTTTGATGGCTGCTGTTTTTCATCCATATGAACAAATCTGGATAGGGACAGCAAAAGCCTATGAAGATACGGGTAGTCAGAATTTCTTGGTGTTTGGCTAATTAACACAGTCCTAGCAAAATATTCTTCCAGTTTTCCTCATAGTGGCTATCATTCAGCTCTGCGTTAATATGTACAGCTGATCTGATGGTAAAATTAAATAATCCTCCAAGCACAGCTGAACAGTATGTTGCCATCCTTGATAATAGGGCCACTAACAGCTCATGCTGTTTGGGAAGACCACACAGAACGTTGCTGGGCAAGGAGGAAACTGGTAGTCAAGGCTTACTGTCCTCGATGTCCCAATTCTTTGTTTCATACTTGCTTGTGTGACACAGCATGACTGTCTCATAGTGACATCTGCATTTGTGTTGCAGTGGTATGTTCTGCTGAGCAGCCGTTTTTGGTAGAAAAGCACTTCCTTATGTCCTACAGTCTGTTTCAAACACTTGCCTGCTTTCCCTGTTAATGAGACTGCAGTGACTAGAACTGTGTCATCTTTCTGCTGTGTTCCTCTGGAAGGCAGTTTATGGTAATCCTGTGTATGTGCTTCAAGGACTTTCAGTGGTAGGGATTCCAAAGCAAAACCAAGAAAAAATAGTATCACAGGAAATGTGTAATGAAAGTGGAAAATTCAGAAACCTATTCCATAATAAGCAGTTTGGTTTTATTCTGTTAAAAATTCCTAGCAAGAAAGTAAGAATAATCTATAAAGCAACTTTCACCTCAGACTTCTCTAAGATGATGACAGTGTCCCATGTGTTCTTGTGGTGGTGGAAGGTGGTAAGTTCATGGAACTGAGGGAATTCAGTGTTACGTTTCAGCAGCTTAGAGTTACAGGGAGTTGCTCAGCTGACACGGTGGCACCTGACCCAAAATAAAAGGCGTGGATTATTTGCCTGCCGGGCATCCTGTCCTGCCTGGGTTGTGACCCTAAGAAAACCAACCGCCTGGGAAGTTCACACTATACTTAAGGTGAAATGAGGAAGCGGGAAGAAATTTCTGCGCACAACACAGGTATTATTGTCAGTCTTCCTTCAGCACTTCTGCATAATACCAGGCCAGAACAAGCTTTCTGAATGTTCTCCATTAGTCAAAAACAATTTGTAGGCAGAGCTTTGGGCAGAAGTTCAAAGTGCTTCCTTCTAATGTCATTCTTAAGAAGTAAGAATGCTTCTAGAGCTGTCTGACTTCTTATGAGTCCCTAAATCAAAGCAATGGCAGAGCCATTTCTTCACAACGCCTAGCATGTTGTGCATTTTTTTAATTCATTCTTATTTCACTGGGGCAGATAGTAGCTCAGCAGCCACTTCTTTATCCAGGTCACTTTCTTCACCTCTGCTCACTGCTCTAGTGAAGAACTTCTTGGTTCTGACATAAATACAGGATCGGTTAACAGGAGATGGACAGTAAAACTCCCTGACAAAGAGGTTGAAAAATTAAAGAAGGGAGTTGCACGGGGAGGGTAACCAGAGTCCTGCTGGCTTTCAGGCTTCAGAAGGGTGAAATATACAAGACGGATCAAAGCTGTGCTGGAGTAGCACACTGTCCTGCTAGCACCTTAACAGTTAGGCAGTTCAGCATCATATCTTTAATGCCACTTCACCTGTACCCCATATGGCTGTTCACAGCTAAGCAGTGCAGTAGTAAGATAGATATTTAAATACAGTTGGAGACTAAAATCTAAAGATTACCTGCAGTCGCGTGGTTATGTTGAGGAGCTGAGTTAGGATTTTTGCATTTCCTCAGTCTGTTTCCAGCACAAGTGGCAGCCAAAAAGGATTTGGCTTTTCACCATTACTCTGTCTTTCTGACTAATACCATTTAATGAGTATGAGAGGCTCAAGATGGCTGGAGAAAGTAATCCTTCCATTGACAAACAGCTCTCTGATCTTGTACAGGAGGGACTGAATTCTGCTTCCCCCCTTCCGGATGGGGCTACACTATATCCCCAGCTCAAAACAAAGTGCAGACAAATGCATACACACAAAATAGCAGCATGCCAAAACTGTCTCTTTACCAGCTCTGTTTCTAGTTTCTATTACCTCTCTGAATTTTTTTAAGGCATAGAAGTAGGTTTCTAATATATACAGAATTCTTGGTTTTTGAAGGCAGTTCAAACTGGTAGCCTGCAAGGTTATTGTCTATGAATCCCCACTCTCTGTGATGATGTCCATGATGTCAACCAGCATGCTGTATCTGTTACACAGACAACATCCTTGGAGAGCTGAATTTATATCAGGAAAAAGTTGAATTTGATTAAGTGGGGATGTTATTCACTGCCATGTGTAATTCAGTATATATCAAGGCACTCCTTTCCGTTAATAACAGAAATAGAATAAGATGTATATGTCTTGGAAATATGTATTTAGAATTGGCTTTCTTTTGCAGTCCTCCTTCTTTATAGTTGCTCTGCATAGTAAAGTTTCACTTTTTAGTCACAGCAGCGTGGGTATTGAATTGCTGTAGGATGTTGTTTTTCTGTCATAGCCTTGTTAACATCTCAGCTTGGGTGTTGGTGCTCCTCCCATGTTCAGGTGCTTACTATGGTCCTTATTGCCCCAACACAGTTACTTTGGCTCCTAGCCCAGCATGCGTGGGCACTGGCAGCATTTGGATATTAATAGGGATTTCTACTTCCTTCTTTTCTTTGGGCCACTTTCTTACTACAAGAATTTGTTGGTTCTTCCACGCTGCAATGGATGTGACACTCGCAGGGTGGTGTCAGGGCAATAGCTGTTGTGTATGTACCTTCCCAGCTGCCAGGGCCAGAGTGAGCAGGAGGGTGGGACCCAGCAGTGGCATGTGGGGCATTATTGAAAAAAAATAATAAAAATCATCACCTCTTTTGCCTCCTTCCATCTATTTTGGCAGATGAATTAGGCTTGTGCATTTATTGTCTCGCTGTTGGACTGGAACATCTTGAAATTGTAAGAACTGTTAACAATGTGATTGGAGACAGCCAAATGCTGACCATTATTCCAGTTGAAATTGTTCTGTCTATATGGAGTGGAAGAAGAGCTGATGCTATGGAATGGATCTTTCAAATGGTACAGTGCTGTTTGATACTGATTTGTTCTTTCAAAGGTGAATTGATAAAGTCTAATTCTTCCAGAGGTCCTTAACGCTTACTTCTTAAACTTTGATCTCATACTCTCTAGGTGATCCCAGTGGAGAAGAGGAAGCAGCTGTGGTATTCCTTGATGGCTCCCATGTGTGCAGGCTTGCTCAAAGCATTTGCTGGTGGACCAGTCAGTTGATGAAAGAAAAGCAAACAGCAAAGTCCTCTTTGCTTTCCTTTGGTGGAGGTGCTGGCTGGGTTTCTCTGTTCCACCCAGCAGTTGTTTCCCTCAAAATTTTCAGGAATCTGGTAACTTTGAAGCTTTGTCTCACTCTGAAATTCAGTTCAGATCTGTTGACATGTCTCTGTTGTGAGCTTAGTCCCAGAAAGTGTGATTTCAAAAAGCTTTATTTATTTTGAAAGCTGGGTGATAATGAGGATACCGCATCTGAGCTGCTGTGATCAAGATTGGGAAGGACCACGTGGAACGGAGCAGGATCCTGAATGCCTGACTGTGGAAGACAGCCTGCAGAGGTTATATTTTTCAGTTCTAATCAGAGGGCACTAAGAGACAAAACTGAGACCATTACTTGAAAGTGTCTCCAGCATCCTCTGCTTCTCATTAACAGATGGTTCCAAGGAGCAAGCGTGGCAATGCAAACTCATGCATGTTTGTGCTTGCTCTGCTCTGTGCCTCTCCTGGCAGTGCTCACTGGTGTAATCTGTTGGAAATTAACCTTTTGCTTAAGGTATCGTTACAGAGGTTGGTGTAATTTGTCCTACTGTGATAAATCTTTCTCCCTCCTCGTTCTTCCAAAAGGAAGATATTCTGTCAGAGCGGCAGGGAAATGCTGGGTGTAGGATGTCACGCTTGTAACAGGCAAACTTTCTTCTCATGCTCTAAGTTTGTATGTGCTTTCATTGCCAGGTTTGACCCCACAATCCTCTACCCCAATTACCCATTGATTAGGGCTCCTCTGGTAATTTGCCAGATGCAGGTTTGTTACCAACAGATGGCAGAAAGCATTTGAGGTAATGAGAGAAAGGATAACGATTGCTGATCTGCATAATAATCAGCTTGTGAACAGGTTTCATAGTTGTTTTTTTTTTTTCTTTTTTTCCTTCTGTATTTCCACTGGCTTAAAGATCACACTGATGGGACAACCAGGCACCTTCTCTTTAGTTAAAGAAATAATGTTGAAATAAGCTGTTTCTGCCTGGCCACAGTTTTGTTTCTGAAGATGCACATACTCACCAACAGAGATAGACTGAGGTTGTACCCAGAGTGCTAGGAATGAGTACCCAGTCCTTCCATGGCCAAGACCACTGATGTGGACAAAAATACTTTTCATTCTGTTCTTTGCTTTTATTTATTTGCTTATTTTATTTTTAATTTTCCCACCAGCTAGGGAAGATTTTTTATACTTCTGTAGGGAAACTACTGAATCACAGCCTGAGCCACTGATTGATCCCCTGAGGTGAGCAGTGAGTCAGCCATGGGGCACAGGTGAAGGTACTGATACCTGTGTGATTGGAGGGGGGTGGAGCCTGGCTCCACCTCCCCCCAAGCCCCATTTAAGGGCTGGCTTCCACCCGGGAAGGATCTCTTCGTGGAGATCCCTCCCGTGTGGAGTCTTGCGAGCCTTCGTCATCCGAGGTGAGCCTTTGTTCTTTATACTATTTCATTGTACCATCGTATATATACCATCTGTGTGAGATCCATTCAAATATACCATCTCTCACTACCTCGCTGAGAGGACTTTCTTTTGAGATCCTTAATCCTACAACTTCCCTCTTGGAGCTGTTTCACCTTTGCACTGCCCAATTCTTAGTCTGAATAACGACTTTCTATTTTCATATGCTTTGAGGTTCTTCAGTGTAGTTCTGCAGCTTTGCACATTGATAAGAGGCACCATTACCTCTTACAAGTCTAAATCCGAATGATTCTGGAGTTCTTGCAGGAAGAATTCTTCTCTGATGAACTCCAGAAGAGTGTTACTGGAGCTGAGTACCTCATAACTCACAGACTTCCTACGCTACGCAAAACATGTAGTGCAAATTTCTACTTTTTGTCTAAAAACTGCGTGCGTTTGGACCCCTTCTGTTAGTAATTCCCCTTATATGAAGCCAGGCATCTTATCTATGTGCCATTCACTGTGAGTTTTGATGTAGGATTTGAGGTAACTAATTTGGTGCTGTGCTGTCCTCTGTTTTATTCTCCAGCTGGGCTGGTAGATGCGAGTTTATATCCAGCTCTCTTACTTTCATGGAGTCCTTTCCACATATCAAGAACTAGATGGATTTATTTGAAATTTGGAAATTTGGACTCGGTTCCTCTGAACTGTAACCCTGTGTGCTGCCAGTACGTCAGCCAGTTCTCTGGAACAACGTTGCTTATCACAGGCTCAACTGTAAGATGTGCTGTAGTAACTTGAGTGTCAACCTTGCAAGGCAATTGCTGTTGACTCCTGTGTGTTGCGGCTGTATAACGTGGGGGAAGGGGAGGACTTCTATTTTTGAGCTTGTCCAGTGAGAAATATGCACATGAATTTGCTATTCAGTCTTGATGCTGTTGGTTGTGGGATTTTCCTGTCCTTAGCCTGGTTTCTAAGGAAACGGAGTCTGGGCATCTAAGCTTGTATGTGTTTGTTGTAACAAGTTCCTTGTATTTTTTTCAGGGAAGTCTAGATCTATTCTCCTAATTTAGTATCAGTACAGCATTATAGGCTATCATTTCAGGTACTGAGCTACTTGTGTTTACTTTCTGGGAAGAGAATGGCTTAGCCATTTTCTACTTTAGGTGGATGTTTTCTAAGGAAAGCTGAAAGCATTCAGCTGTTCTGTTGAACAGGTGAGCTCTGATTAAGTTGGGTCTTACCCAGAAGCCTTGCAAAGACGGAGAGCATGAGGCAGAGATGTCAGGTGCACCTGAGTTGGCATTCGTCTCTTCTAGCTTATGGATGGTACCAGAGGGCAGCAGAGCTGAGAAGGAATGTGTAAGGAGAGAAGAGATTGGGGGGGAGAGAATGAATTCCATCTCTTGGTGGTGGTGAGCTTTAATTTACTGTATCTCAGGCTATTGACAGTTTGGATATGTAAAGATGATGTGTATTCCAAAAGCATGATCTCTTTTGGTGGAAACAAAAATCATGACAAATGGGAGCGAACTGTGAGACTGTGTGTATCCTGACAGCAGCGTGCTGGGTGGAGAACAGACTTTTTGGAACTGATTTAAGAGTAAGTAAAAACAAGTGGTTGGTTGGTTGGTTTTTGTTGTTGTTGGGTATTGGTTTTTTTTTTTGTTGTTTTTGTGTTTTTTTGTTTTTTTGTTTTTTAAGATTTGTTTAATTTTTTCTAAGGAGCATGGTCTGTTACTATTTATTCTTTCTTTGCTATTACCCAGAGGCTTGCCTGGTGTTAAGTGAAAAGCAGAAAGGTGCAGAATTAGTGGGGCTTATGATCCTTTGCAGTGGGGATTTGAGCATAGGTGGCTGCCATTTCTACATGTTTGTGCCTCTGTCTGATGCTTATCTGCACATGCTGAACTCTTGTTGGCTGATGATACTGTGGCAAGACACTGGTGCTTGGCACTCTGCAGAAATAAGCCCTGTGGTGTTTGGGTTTCTTCATCCAGTACACCTGCTTGTACTTTCTTCTTTTCCTTATTCTGTGGAATCCCTCAGCAACACCACTTTCAGGGCTTCAGAAAGTCGAACTGCAGCAAAGCATTGCCAGTGACTACACAGAAAACAGTGGCTGGCACACGGCATCTCTCATTCCTTGTAGTGCTTAACTCATCAGAGAGCACTGAGCTTATTCATTAGCACACACAACACCAGCACTGTGTGGTATTTCAAAGAGGGAATTGAAGCTCTGACAGTCCTACTGAGATATTTCATTGCCTTCAGATTGAGGCCCTTTCTTCCTGATGAAGATGCCTGGCTTCATAGAGGCAGGTTGCTTTATTTACAGATGGCATGCTCTTAATTTATCTTTAAATAGAATCTTTCATAGCACCCTCAGCTCTAGAGGGTGTCTGAGTGTTTTCTGTGTAATGTGTGGGTAATTCTGAGGGGGGGGCTGTAGGCTAATCTTGCCCTATCATAGAGTCATTTTGAGTTGGAAGGGACTCTTAAAGGCCATCTGGTCCAACTTCCCTGCAGTGAACAAGGACACCCACAGCTACATCAGGGTGCTCAGAGAGCTCAGTCCAGCTTGACCTTGAATGTCTCCAAGGATGGTGCATCCATCCCCTCTCTGGGCAACCTGTTCCAGTGCCTTAATGCAAAAAAAAACTTCTTCCTTATATCCAGTGTAAGTTTAATGAGGAAGCAATGCAAGGGAGTACTGCAGCCTCAAGCAGTACAAGTTTTTGAGTCTCCTACAAAGCATTCCATTCTCTGCACATCTGAGCCCTGTGTGGGCATTGGTGAAGCAGGATACATCTCAAACCTCTCTGTACTCGGGATCTCTGGATAATTGCTAAGAGATGCAGAGCAGGATGATGCTTGCGTACAGGCAGCAGATTATGCTGAGGTAAATGAACTGTCCCCAGCTGTTCTAACCCTCTCCACATTTGTTGCTCTGGAGCAGTGTTGGGTGGGAGGATCTGAGGAGATGAGAAAATCAGTGCTTGGGTTCTAAGAGGACAATTTTTAATCTCTTCTTGAGCCTGCCTGAACTGTGCTAGGTTGGGAAAGAGCAGCACCTTGTCTTGATAGTTTACAGGAGATACCGCACCACACACTGTGATGTTAACTTTGATATATGAGGGTGGTGGAGGAACTGCCCTGCCACTTCACCAGCTGATCCCGCAGTGGGGATGCTGCTCCCCACTTGCTGCTTTATAAGTAGCACAGTCTGAACTGCACAGGAGAAATGCCACAATTCCAGTTCTTGTTATCTCATGACTAGCTGATCTTTGCTTAATGCTTTATTCTTTGAAGGCATAGAAAACGTAGCACATCTTCCTGGCTCTGATGGTTGCCTACTCTGTGACCTCGCAGTCACATAATGCACAGGCAACAAGGGAAGTGCAATACCTGTGGCAGATGGCTTTGTGGCTATTTCAGGCGCTCAGAGGAAATGTGAATGTAAGGCTTGCTTATTTCTGATTCAGAAAAACTCTGTCAATGTGCATAGGAAGGGAAAGGGGAAAGGAAATCTCCAAAAAGAGCATGTTGGAGGTTTTCTGTCCTCTGCCTGGACTGATGCCAGAGCTTGGAATGGAATGAATGCTCCAACAGATCGAAGTTCACAGAGTCATACCAACACCAAGGTTGGAAAGGACCTCCAAGGTCATCTAGTCTAACCATAAAGTTAGCTAATCCAGTTGCATGAGACCCCCAGTTGTGCATGAGGAAACCAGGAAATCAGACTGTTGCCACTCTAGGGAAGAAAGTACTGTTTCCTGAATGTTCCATTGAGACTATCATGTTTCAGTCCTCATACCTTGCTGTGAGCAGCTGTGTCCTTGGTGGTTTCCTGCTGCCTACTGCCCTCGTTTCCAGGAACTGAGGAATGCTTTAAAGGCTGCAATCTGGGGGCAGCTCACCTGTTTGGTTTTTAATAGATTGATGTTATTACTGCACTCTTAGATGTATGTCAGTCTTGCACCTTGATCAAGATGTATTGTGCTCTTTGAAAATTGTTGCTTATGAAAGCAGTGATGAAGTGGTTACCTAAAACTGTGAGAGGTGGTAGCAGTGAAAACACATCTTGCTTTGTCTGTACAGCTGCAGTGTGAAGAGATGCAACTCCCCCAGAGCATGGAGGGATGCTGCACAGCCACGGGTCAGCCAGTGACAGCAATGCCGCACCCAGCAACGCCATGGGGCTCTCAGATTCCACTGAGCTGGCACATGGGGTCCACTGTTCTCCTAAACTCATGCCTGTGCCTGTGTAGCTGATGTTCTCTGCCTTCTGCAAGAGGAAAAGTTAATGAAAGCGGTGCCATTTTTTTCCTGATGTTTTCTTGCCAAACACTGTATCTGAAAAGAATCTTTATTGTGTGCAAATTTTCCTCTGCAGCTTGTGAGCTAATTAATCCCCTGTGGGTCAAGGGGATAGTGCCAGGAAAGGGAAGAATTAAGTTCTGCCTCCTCAAGACTAATCCTGAAACACAAGTGATTGCGTGCTGGAAAGCATTTCTGTACATTTCTGAGAATTATGAATGTAATCCAATGCAGCTGTTGTACTAGCATGCCCATTCCTCTCCTCAGGCACTGGATTTGGCCTCTGTTTGAGCTGCCATGTGTTTTGAAGACCTGTACAGGAAACCTCTGCACCTGACTGTACAAAATATTTCAGCTTGGAGTGAGATCCCATAGGGCCCAGCACTCCGCAGTAGTAGTCATTGTCTCTTGTGCTGCAGGGGGCTATGTTAAAACTGGCCAAGGTGAAGGCAGTTGGGCTTGGGTGCTGGTAAGCACACTACCAGAGCATCACCATGTCTCCCTGGGGACGGTCTGGAGCCAAGTTGTGCTCTGCCTTCTGTAGGCTTTGCCCTGAATGAGATTGATTTCCAAAAAGCAATAAGGGTGTGGGAAGAGAGGGCAAAAAACAATCTGGTGCAAGCAGACATAATCTATGTGTTATTGGGCTAGGATGCATTTGCCATAGTTCTTTGAGAATTCATTCTCCTTCTCCTAAAAGAGAGAAAAGAGGAGAAATATCAACTCTTTAATTTAGTTATGGTTTTTAAATTAAGAATTTCTTTCTCTTAACTGCTTTTGTAACCCCCCACTGTAACAATTCAAGCTGTTCACAATGCTTATGACTCCTACCTCTCCAGCCCTGATTTTTCAGCAATGGAGAAATCTATAGTTCTGGCCCTGTGGCACTTTTATAGGCGGTGGGGATGTTAATGCCAGAATCTTGGCACCTTTCCAAACAGAGTAATTACATTCTGCCGACCTGAAATTCTTCCTGCTTCCACACAAGGTCACTTTAGGCCCTGACAGAGCTGGGGCTGCAGCCCTGTGCCCCTCTCTGCCCTCCCCTCCAGGCTCTGTGCTCGCTGCGAGGTGCCCAATGCTCCATGAAAAAAAACAGAGCAAAGGAAATAGATCTGAGCAAATCCCCTGAACTGCTGTCGTCAGGTTTTGAAGTGTGACCTGCTATCCTGCATCCTTTGATAACTCAAGACTGGCGTATTTTTAGCAGGCAGTGACTCTTTTCTTGTTCTCCCTCCGATCTCTTTTGGAGCCAGTGTGGCACAACTAATTCGTGGAGGAAATTACATTTATTACTTTTCCTAGCAAATGCACCCTCTCCACAGTGCCATTTCATGCAGTGTAGGGCAGATGCAAGTCAAGCAGCCCATTTTCCTAATTTCATTTGGAAGGATCTAGAGACATCATGCTGGTCTTGCAGGCTGGGGGCTCGTCAAGAAAGAAAAGGGGCAGCAGGCTCCCGCATTGATGGAATCTATGGCATTGCCCCAGAAGTTGTTTGTCCAAAAAAAAAAAAAAAAACAACCTCAAGGACAAAGTGTATCCTTCCAAAAACAAAACAAATTGCCCCAACAAAACAAACCCAGCTGTTGTGACAGCCATGGCTGGGAGGAAGGGAGCCCGTGTTGGGACAGTAATGCAGCCATGGATCTGACGTAGATCTGCTTGTCCTGCCTTTGCCTTCCTGTGTTGCAGGGCAGAGCTAACAAACCCTCAACCAGGGGACCCTGATACTCAGGCAGTTCTTTTTGTATGAGGTGCCTGCTCTGTGACTGTGTGCAGACCTATGTTTCCATGCCCTTAATCCCTAGCATTCATTTTTTACAGTGCCTCTGTACTACAACCTTCCTCTTGTGCTCAATCTCTTTGATGTTCCAGCTCATAGTTTCTCAAAATGCCATAACTGCGACTGTTTTTCTCATCGAAACTGCAATTGCACTTAGCTAAGATCTCTGTTTTCGTTTTACCCTCTTCTTCCTTTTGTTTTTGTTTGATTGTTTTTCTTAGGGAGGAGGTGCTAGGAGGAGGCACAGTAATCATGCCTGAATTATTATGCCTTACAAACTAAGGTGATTTGGACATTCATTCAGTTGTCTTTCAAGCTCTTAGGATAGCATAGCTGGATTCAAGCAAGTGTTACAGGACTTGGGCTCAGACTTGTCATTCTCTTTTGAAAACAATAGAAAGCGAACCCTCATTTGGAACAGTTCAATTCCTGTGCCCCATCTCTGCCCCAGGTGAATTCAGTGCTTATATGTAGAGAAAAAGAAAGTGCAATGAAGTTTCTAGTTTAACCAGGCCCACTCAGAACTCTGTGAAGATTAGGTCTTTGCAGAGGATGAGGTTAGACTGAGAGCTGCCTCTTGAAGTGTAGATGCGCTGGGACATGGCCAGGTCTGGGAGTGACAGTGAAACTGCATGCACAAGGAAGCATGTGTGTTCTGGGTGCACGTAACCACGTCCGTGTGCGTAGACGTGTGAGTCTGCAGCTCTCTGTGTACTGGCACACCAGGGAGAGGCCTGCCATTTCTGACGTGATTCACCATTTGGGGTATACTTCCACACGGGCTGCCTCATCAGAAAGAGCCCTGGGGGCACCACATGGCAGTCACCTTACAAACAGTGCGTGGGCCCAGCCTCACTTGCTGCAGGGCCTCTGGCTCCTGGGAACCACTGTGCCAGCGCTGACACCAGTGCTGCACCCACGCTGAATGTTAAGAGCAGCCTCCAGGCTGGGCCTGAGGCCAGATCTGCTGCTGGTCCTTGCTTGGGCCTGGGCTGAGGGTGAAGTGCAAGTGCATTCAGGAGAGCGCCTTGAATGAGCTCTGTGTGTTTGCTCGCTCTCAGGCAGATCCCTGCGTGCCGGCCTGCCCATCTGCTCTCGTGGCGGTGGCACATGACTGACAGGCACACAGAGCACCCTTGGCTCTTGCCTCACTTGTCACCTGCCACAGGGCAGCTGGGATTTCAGCAGCATCACACCAAGGGACCAGCCCAGCTCCCCTCCTCCCCTAGCTTGCTCTGCTTAGGTGTGTGGTTTGGCAGCTGTGCCCTACCAGGAAATGCCTTTACTCCTTCCAAAGCTGGGCTCCTCATCACCTCGAAGGCCTGGCTGGGACAGGCCCTGCTGCACTGAGCTGCATCCAGGCATGCATGTGATGTAGTACTAAGAAGGTTGTGTGCTCTGTACATGCAGATAAACCCTCTTCTGACCCCGTGTGAAGTTTCTCAGCCATCCAGTAGAAAGTTTTCTCATGCAGAGCTCAGCAGAGAAGTATAAATAACAGAAAATTTACCAATAAGATGTCTGAACCGGAAAATCTGTCTGTCAGCCAACTGTGCTCTGGCATGAACTTGAGGTACTGCATCAGCAAATTGTGAAATGAGTTTTTTTGTTTTTTTTCCTGTAAAATTCAGCTTATTCCAAAGAAGTAGGTGATATGCATCTGGCCACAATTAGATTATTAAAGCAGCAACAAAACAGAGACATGGGGGTTTTTTGTTTTTTTTCCTGTAAAATTCAGCTTATTCCAAAGAAGTAGGTGATATGCATCTGGCCACAATTAGATTATTAAAGCAGCAACAAAACAGAGACATGGGGGTTTTTTGTTTTTTTTCCTGTAAAATTCAGCTTATTCCAAAGAAGTAGGTGATATGCATCTGGCCACAATTAGATTATTAAAGCAGCAACAAAACAGAGACATGGGGGTTTTTTGTTTTTTTTCCTGTAAAATTCAGCTTATTCCAAAGAAGTAGGTGATATGCATCTGGCCACAATTAGATTATTAAAGCAGCAACAAAACAGAGACATGGGGGTTTTTTGTTTTTTTTCCTGTAAAATTCAGCTTATTCCAAAGAAGTAGGTGATATGCATCTGGCCACAATTAGATTATTAAAGCAGCAACAAAACAGAGACATGGGGGTTTTTTGTTTTTTTTCCTGTAAAATTCAGCTTATTCCAAAGAAGTAGGTGATATGCATCTGGCCACAATTAGATTATTAAAGCAGCAACAAAACAGAGACATGGGGGTTTTTTGTTTTTTTTCCTGTAAAATTCAGCTTATTCCAAAGAAGTAGGTGATATGCATCTGGCCACAATTAGATTATTAAAGCAGCAACAAAACAGAGACATGGGGGTTTTTTGTTTTTTTTCCTGTAAAATTCAGCTTATTCCAAAGAAGTAGGTGATATGCATCTGGCCACAATTAGATTATTAAAGCAGCAACAAAACAGAGACATGGGGGTTTTTTGTTTTTTTTCCTGTAAAATTCAGCTTATTCCAAAGAAGTAGGTGATATGCATCTGGCCACAATTAGATTATTAAAGCAGCAACAAAACAGAGACATGGGGGTTTTTTGTTTTTTTTCCTGTAAAATTCAGCTTATTCCAAAGAAATAGGTGATATGCATCTGGCCACAATTAGATTATTAAAGCNAGACTTGTCATTCTCTTTTGAAAACAATAGAAAGCGAACCCTCATTTGGAACAGTTCAATTCCTGTGCCCCATCTCTGCCCCAGGTGAATTCAGTGCTTATATGTAGAGAAAAAGAAAGTGCAATGAAGTTTCTAGTTTAACCAGGCCCACTCAGAACTCTGTGAAGATTAGGTCTTTGCAGAGGATGAGGTTAGACTGAGAGCTGCCTCTTGAAGTGTAGATGCGCTGGGACATGGCCAGGTCTGGGAGTGACAGTGAAACTGCATGCACAAGGAAGCATGTGTGTTCTGGGTGCACGTAACCACGTCCGTGTGCGTAGACGTGTGAGTCTGCAACTCTCTGTGTACTGGCACACCAGGGAGAGGCCTGCCATTTCTGACGTGATTCACCATTTGGGGTATACTTCCACACGGGCTGCCTCATCAGAAAGAGCCCTGGGGGCACCACATGGCAGTCACCTTACAAACAGTGCGTGGGCCCAGCCTCACTTGCTGCAGGGCCTCTGGCTCCTGGGAACCACTGTGCCAGCACTGACACCAGTGCTGCACCCACGCTGAATGTTAAGAGCAGCCTCCAGGCTGGGCCTGAGGCCAGATCTGCTGCTGGTCCTTGCTTGGGCCTGGGCTGAGGGTGAAGTGCAAGTGCATTCAGGAGAGCGCCTTGAATGAGCTCTGTGTGTTTGCTCGCTCTCAGGCAGATCCCTGCGTGCCGGCCTGCCCATCTGCTCTCGTGGCGGTGGCACATGACTGACAGGCACACAGAGCACCCTTGGCTCTTGCCTCACTTGTCACCTGCCACAGGGCAGCTGGGATTTCAGCAGCATCACACCAAGGGACCAGCCCAGCTCCCCTCCTCCCCTAGCTTGCTCTGCTTAGGTGTGTGGTTTGGCAGCTGTGCCCTACCAGGAAATGCCTTTACTCCTTCCAAAGCTGGGCTCCTCATCACCTCGAAGGCCTGGCTGGGACAGTCCCTGCTGCACTGAGCTGCATCCAGGCAAGCATGTGATGTAGTACTAAGAAGGCTGTGTGCTCTGTACATGCAGATAAACCCTCTTCTGACCCCGTGTGAAGTTTCTCAGCCATCCAGTAGAAAGTTTTCTCATGCAGAGCTCAGCAGAGAAGTATAAATAACAGAAAATTTACCAATAAGATGTCTGAACCGGAAAATCTGTCTGTCAGCCGACTGTGCTCTGGCATGAACTTGAGGTACTGCATCAGCAAATTGTGAAATGAGTTTTTTTGTTTTTTTTCCTGTAAAATTCAGCTTATTCCAAAGAAATAGGTGATATGCATCTGGCCACAATTAGATTATTAAAGCAGCAACAAAACAGAGACATGGGGTTTTTTTGTTTTTTTTTGTTTGTTTTTTAATTATTTAGGCTCAGACATGACCATGTGCTTAGATTCCTCAACTCTTTTATTGTTATTATTTTAATTTTGAACTTTTAAATGTAGTAGGAGCAACCCAAACCTGAAGAGCTATTAGCATTCATAGCAAGCTGGCAGGGCACAGCATTGTGCTGGAGCAGGGTGGGTCCATAAGCAGGTTGCTGGGCTATGATTTAAAGCCCCCCCTACAACACAAGCAAGTGCTTTCTGTGCTGTGCTCCTATAAAATTCACTGGTAAGACCCTCTGCTTTCTGGATCACTCTGGTACAAAGGACAGAAGGTGTTAAAGCAGCATCAGAGTGGCTCTCAGGATTCAGGAGGTACAGCAGACACAGGGAAGTTCCATGAAACTGTAAGTGCTGCAGAAGCTGTGAGGAAGGTTGCCACCTGGCTGGCAGTGGTGAGGCCAGCAATGCTCCTACACCTGACACAAGCAGACAAAATGGTGCTGCTATGGGCTGGGCAAATTATTCACATGAAAAAGTGATCTACAAGGAAAAAAAAAATAAAAAAGGAAATAACTTAAGCTGTTAAAAACAATGAGCTAAAACATCTTGGCTATATTTAAACAGGGAGAAGAGGCCAGAAGCCAAGCCTGGCCTGCCCTGTCCTGTCCCAGCAAAGGAAGATACCAAACTTGCAGGAAGCAATCAGACACTTAAACTAGAGCGGGCTGCGATCCCTGTTACAAGAGACAACCGCAAGTTGGTGGACAGGGCTTAGACATAGTTCCTACCACAACTGCTGCTGTTTGAGCTATCCACCAGTGAAGGATGGGCTGAGAGCTTCCATACACAGCAAAAAAAAAATAGATACTTCCATTCTCTGCAATTCAACTTGTGCCAAACCAGAGGAATGAAGGGAAATTTTAATGCATATGCCAAAACTCAGTCAGTCCATGATTCTGCATGACACCCTTCCGCACAATATGTTTGTAAACTGTTTCCAGATTACAAACAGAGCTGCTTAATGGTGTTCATTAGTTGTTTAGGCTGAGGAGTTGGGTGTCTGGACAGGGAATTTGGCAGAATTCAGGAAGTTAAATTCAGGGTGCAAACCCAGAAATTCCCTGTCACCCCATCCACATCTGTAACAGGCTGTGTTTGTTCCCAGCTGCATTGTCAGGACAGCCCTGGTACAGGTCTGCCCACCTATCTGCTTTTCCTGGGCCAATATCTCCCATCTTGGCCTGTTAGCTGTGGCCTGAACAATTTTGCTGGAGCTTTGTGTCACTTTTGGCCTATATATAATCTATAATTTGGACTATACTATGTTCATGTGTCATGGGAGCATCACTGAGCACACACCTGTTGAGTTTGTCATTGTGTTTGAGGGTGCAGACAGCATTTCACAGCACCTGGATGAGAATTCATCAAGACCACTTGGGAATTAAATACAGTAGTGGTAGCATCTGAGAAGTGATTTTGAAGTCTTGCAAACAAATATACCTTTTGTGACTGTGACCCTTCCTTTTGCTATACCAGCACTGTGGCAGTAACAACTTGGGACTCTGAAATCAGTTTTTAAATCCTTGGTCTCTTAGCATCAAAAAGCAGCAACAGTAGGAACAGGTGGCTTTGCTGGGGATAAAGTTCTTATCCTCAAACTCTTCCTCTTTTAATATAACTCTAGGGATAAAGATTGTCATAAATCCATGGAAAGCACCTATATTCTGTGACCGTTCAACTACCAAGTGGTATACATGTCAGGAAAATGGGTTGTGAGGTGACTGGGCTCTGAGAAGTTTGCCATAAATTCACACATATTATAACTAGACTGTAGTCAGAGTATTCAAGCAGGCGCTATTACATTCATGCTTATCTGGATCAAATAGATCCAGAGAACAGGAACATCTTGCTCTTGGGTAGGAGATGGTGTAAGTATGGTATTGCAACACTAATGTATTGCTGCTCTGAGACCCTGCTTTCCTTAAAGGGCTTTGAGAGTCAGAAGAACAAAGTAAATATTTTTAAATATCAGTAGTTGACAGCTGATCATAGCAAGGACTCCAGGAATCACCTTCTTCAATGCATGAAAGAGACAAGCTCAGTAACAGCCTCTGGCATCTTCCCTGTCTGCAGCTTTGTGGCAGTGAGCATGCTGGGTTTGATTGGAAGACATCAGAGATTTGAGAGCTCCTTACAGCCTGCCCTTCCCTTGCTTGGTCTTTTGTCTTTTTTCTTTAACCCCCTCCGAACCCCCCCACCCCCNCCCAACCCCCCCCCCCCCCCACTTAAGTATTTAAGTATATGAGAGGGAAATCTGCTAAACAAGGTAGGACTCAGTGACCTGCACTAGGACAGGGCTATTTCTGCCTCTGATGACTTCGGTGCTGGGCAGGATGATGCCACAGTGGCATGAATTGTCTGCTTTGACCTGTCATCTCTTAGCACTTCTTCCTCTGCCTCCATCAAGTATGCAGAGGCAGAGAGCTGTCTGTTTTATAGTGCCCTAGCTGTTCTAGATTGTGCAAAAGGACACACTGGTCATCCAAGGAGAGGTCATGGCTTCCATCTGCTGCATCCTGACTCCTCAAGTTCCAGAAGTCCTCCAGCATTTCCATGACACTGCAGCAGTGTGGTCACCCACCAGCCTGCCTGCAGCCCCTCTGCTGCCAGACTTGGCATGTCCCCAGCCTGCCATACTTGCTGCCAAATACATCCCATCACCAAACACACCATGAGAACTGCAATCTGCATCCAGCTGCATGTATCTAGCTTTCCATGGAGCCCATGGGCTCTTCTCTCACTTTGGCTTCTCCCAGCAGCAGCAAGGGTTCCTCAAACTTAAGTTGCCCCAACTGTTGTTCTTTCTTGTCCTTTCCCTCCAGGTCTTCAAATGACCCCAAACATCTGGAGCACCTGGCACACTCAGGTCAGTGAAGGAGTACAGTGCTGGGCAATCTGTCCCTGGCTTCATACTGCTCAGGGAACAGGCTGCGGCATGGCTCAGGCCTGCCACGCAGGCAGCATCTCCTCCTCCCCACCCCCAAGGCAGCCCCAGATGCCAGGGTCGGCAAGCGAGGGCACCACAAGGGGACCCGCCAGCTCTGCCACTGCAGCTGCTCCCTCTGTTGCTGGCAGCTGGGCTTGAATATTCATGGCAACAAAAGATTAGCACTGTGTGCGCTTGGCACTGGAGGCAGATAAACTTTCTTGAGGTGCCGGTGGCTCTGTTCTCATCCCATTCAAAGAGCTTGCTCCCTCTCCCTCGCTCCTCTTGTCTGCTTCATAGACCAGCTGATTCCCTCGCTGTATAAATGGCCTCTGTTGGGAGAGAGGGGCAAGCAGCTTGATTAAGCATTCAGCAAAGTGGTTCAGACTCCAGACAAGCTAATACAGATCTTGCCAACACTTACATGCGGTTGGCACTGAGGAAAGCCAGGAAAAAAAGCTCATTTATAAGTGAGTGAAATTTAGTAAGGCATCAGAGTGAACTTATGAGCTGCTGCCCCCAGCTCAAGTGATTTAAGGGCATTGTCCCCCTGACTTCAGTGAGATTTGAGTTTTTTAGTGCCTGAAGAACACTTGAGAAGAAGACTTAGGCCTTTCAGTTACTTAGGAACTTTTCAGATCCACCTCACGCCATTGCTGACTGGTTTATGATACTGTCTGGCACTTCTCCCTCCCTGCTCTGAACTGGCCCCAAAATCACAGAACCAGAATGAAAAACTGGAATTGAGGATTTTTATCTAAGTGTCGCTGCTGGACAGGATAGAAGAGTAGACGTCCATAGCTCGCCCACTTTTGCCACTGCCATTATTTGGGGAAATAGCATGGAGTCATGGCAAATTCGTAATGCTGGTGCAGTGGCAGCATGAGAAGGCTCATAGTAGTAAAAACTGCCTCAGATGAGGACTTCGGTGCATGAGTCAAGTTCATGCTCCAAAGAACTGGAGTCTTGTGCTGTTAGTAGGGACGGAGGAGTTTTCTAGATCTTCCCCAGGTCAACATATAATGAGTCTTTGGGGGCTCAGCAGTAAATGAATGCCACAAAAGGCTGCCTGATGGGGTCTGCTTAGAGAAGGCAAATAATTGTCTTGCTTGGACAAACCACACAGGTCTTCAAGTCAGGATAATATTAATAGTTTATTATTTGCTGCTGTGTGGGAAATGGGAATAATTTTGAGTTTTCAATTATTTGCTAGCAAATTACCTTCTGATGCCAAAAGCAAGGCTGCTGCATTGCTAACCATTCTCCAAGGATGACACTATGGGAAGAAAAGAGCTTAGGGGCATGGCCACCTGCTCCTTCTCCATCTGACACTGCTGCAGTTGCAGGCTGCCCAGATTTGGCTTGACAGGTCTCTTGTGAGGGCAACTGAAACAGCCTCATTAGAAAAGTAAAACTATTCAGAAATGAAAGGTAAAATTTACTTCTGTCATATTCATGAGTCTGTTGGGAAAATGGCTCCCCACTGTGCATGAAGTGTGCCACGAGGCTGGTGCCATCCAGGAGCCGCCAGTGTCTTGCTGTGATGTAAAATGGCCAGCTGCCTTAGGGAAGGACTGGCCACTTAAAGTTAATGTTTCCCTCTGAAACCTTAGCAAAGGAAGCCCTGGCAGTGCTGGGCACCCCCTGGGCTGCACTGTGGCTGCCACAAGCAGGGAGGATGGATCAGGCTTATCGACTACATGTTGCTCTCTTGCTTTGAGAACTCACTTGAGAAGATAACACAACATCGTGCTGTTGTCATCACTTGTTCGCCCTCTGACTGTGCACAGGGGCTTATCCTCTGAAAGAAAGGAAGCAAGAAGGAACATTCCCCTTGGCAGCACAGGGCAGCTGCAGCTTTTCCCCAGTGAGCAGCCCCTGGGACAGCCCTGCCTCGTTCCTAGATATAACGACAATGCAAGGGAGTGATTCATGTGGAGAGCAAGGCCAGCTCAGCCTGACTCAGCCAGCAGGAAGAACCGGCCCAGGATGTTAAACCTTCACCTGCTGTTCATATTTAAACAGTCTAGAATATAAATCCTTTCCTAACCTGGACCAAGTGTCTGGGAAGATCCCTAGCTATTTATTCATCGGCATGAGAGCTGCCGATGTAGTTGCCAGCTGCTGGCCTTCATCCTACACTGTTAAAGATATCTGATGGCCACAGGGACATGGTCACAGAGAAGAGCCAAGATTCAGGACTGCCAGACCCTGAGCAGCTCGTTCCTCAGAACCAGGCCTGCTACTGGACCCTTTATACAGCAGCCACCATTTAAAATCCAGATCCTTTAAAGGACTGATGTCTAGCAGATGCTACAATCAATGTGACATTTTGTTGGACCCAAACCCAGGTCTCCTAGCGTTACTACCTGCCTCTCTCTACATTTAGCACCTAGAGGCTGAGCCAGGGACTTCACACTGTTGCTCAATGTGACTTCTGGCCAAGAGTCATGCTGGCAGCCACAGACAGCACCCTGACCCCACTTCTGTCAGCTGCCTGGGCTGCAGCTGGAGAAGCTCCAGCACATCCTTGTGACATGGGGATCCTCACACCACAGGACAGACAAAGCAAAAATATCTTTATTCAGCATCAGAGTAGAATTTTCCAAGAAAATGCACCACCTAAGTCAGCAACAGAGAAACCAGCTAGACTGTAGAAACTGTCTGGGTTGTAAAACAAATAAATGGATAAAAACAAATCTCCTTGCTATGTGCATGAAGATTGCAGAGATAAGAGTCTTTCAGTACAACAGGAAACTCTGAGCTGGCAACAAACCTCCTATAAGGAATCTTGGAAGAGCTTTAAAGAGTCAGAGTGTTGGGACAGGGAGGGGAAATGAGTAACAAACAGGAACCCTGCGCACAAACAACTGCCTTCTGCAGGCCTGTGACTCTGGCTTTTCTCATGCAGCTCAGGGGGGCAAGGATGCTTCATTCTTAAACTTTCACCTTTGACAACGAGCAGCCCAAGCAGCAGTGCTATGTACCAAACCTTGGAGTTTTACAGATGTTCTCCCATCATCCTTCCTGTTTCTCTTCCACAAATGACTTACTATCTGTTGGCACACCAGCATACACACATACATCCATACTAGCAGACAGTGGGACTCGGCTTTCTCAAGGGCAGGCACAGAGCTTTCCTGGTGACACTGATGGCCACAAGTGCTTCTGTCCCTTTGGGACAGACACCCCAAGGAACATGTATGGTGCATGTGACGGGATAGCCGTGTAAGGTTAGATGTTGTCTCTTCGGTTGGAACATAGCTGGGGAAGGGAGAGAGGAGCTGGGAACTGGGGTCTGCAGTGCAGGAACAGGTGGGCAAAACTAAAGCCTCCCTTGGCTGCAACTCCATACCATGTGCCAGCCCTGATCATAAAACATGTGTTTACTCGTGAAGCTGAAGTTTAAGGAGAGGAAAATCCAGATGTAGCTGTCTTTCCTGGCTTTCTGATGACAACGGCAATGATTAAGCCCAAAAGAATTTCTAAAAATATAGAGAAGTAATGAATTTACATGTTGCACTTTAGTGCTGTGCATGCTTTTGGCTGATTTTTTTTTTTTTTTAAGAAAAAAATTCAAAAAGAAAAGCGAGGTGCTGTTGTCAGCCTCTTGCGCACCAGTTTTAAGCCTTAACATGAATGTTCTCCGGGCTGGAGCTGCCCGGTGTGTGACTAAAAAGTGAATGAACAGAAGCAGGCTGGGACAAATGAAGTCTTCAGTAGTATCTCAGAGGAGAACCTGTCGTCGTTGGACCTCAGAGGAGCAGAATATGGGACATGTGTGCGTGCACCACTTGGAGAGCTGTTGGCACAGCATGCTAACACATTTGTAAGGGCTGCCCTCAGATGAACCATTAGGAGGCCAAGTGATTAATAGGTTGATCCGTCAAAACCGTTAAGTTTCCTAAAAGTGCGACATAGAGGACTCATTGCTTATGAGGAGCATTCCAATAGCTGCTTTTTGTTATGTGACTTAGAACTGTTTGGTTTTGCAGTTGCCCCTTAAATAAACGAAACGCTGCATTTGTATAGCCAGCGCATGTTTCCTTGAAGGGGGTCGCTTCCAAAACAAAACACGTTGTCCTCTGGCAGATGCAGCTAATAGGTACCACTTTGCAGCCCAGGGCTTTCATCTCCATTGGGACATTGTGACCTGAAGTGACTGGGTTCCTTCATATGATGCTGCTTTTCCACACCAGGATGCTACGCTGCTTTTATAGCACATGTGGACCCCAGGCGTTTGGGAACTTGCCTTTTGGCAGCCATATTTATAATGTACAAATACAGCAGAAGAATTTCTTTTCCCCCACCCACAGTGCCACATACATGCATCAGAGTCGTGCCTCTTTCTCCAGCTGTTGGGCAAATCAAATCAAAACAGTGATTACCAGTAAATTCTGCCTCAGCAGAAGAATCCATGTTCTGAAACTTGTCAGCACTATAGGAATGATCAGGGAATTACAGCTGGGCCAAGGAAGTCAGATAGGGCAGTGGTTAAAGACCAGTTTACCCTGAGCAACTTGAGCTCAGCAGCCTGCTGAGGGGCCTAGAGGTCTTTGGACAGAAGAGCTGCTTTCTGCATGGACTGACTGAATGAAACCTGTTCAGCGTCCCCACAGAGAGGTTCTTGCAGCCTGATTCCTGCTGAAGGGGAGCAGGAGGGTTGTGAAGGCCTGTTTGTGGTTCAGAAAGGGCTGGCACTTACAAGAAATTATGTCACACTCCACTGCGTTCAGGGAAACTTGTTTAGGATAGGAGGTTGGGACCCTCCAGGCTTTGTTATAGTGGGGCCTCTATATGCACACTTTGGGAGTATACAAACTGCACGGAAGAATGTTGATCCATTGCTTAGGTCAAAAGGGGAACAGTAGTAGCAGACAGAATAAATTCCTTGTAAAACTGGGGCAGGACATGGATGGGAAGCTGTTCTCCAATATGGGAAGATGTTCTTACTGAAATAGATGACACTGCCTTGGATTTTCAATTACCAGCAAGCTAGACAATTTCCTCAGCAGATGGGATGTCTCAATTCATGATCATTTTTGTTACGCCAATATTCAAACCCCACTTAATGCTCTTTTGGTGAATCATGTTTGTAAACTGTTCAGTGCAGCAATTCAGATATTGGGCAAGGTCCCCTCGGTCTCTTTAAGCTGGGAGTCTGGAATCTATTTAAACAATCTGAAATGTTCAAGAAGTCTATTTTATAACATGCATATCCTGATAATAACTTTCTGGGTCATCTGCCATGATTTATACCTCCCTGGAAGTGCCCTTAGGGCATAGAGTAAAAAGTTCTCAGTGACAAGCACAGATGGAGAGGTACTACATGTGCTAGTTGCAGCATGTTTTCGTGTTGTTATTCTGAGTCAGAAGTGTTTATGCAGCTCTCTCCAAAGACATGAGAGCAGTCCCTTTCTGTGCTTTCAGCTGACTGAAAACTCTGTAAATGGGGTAGCTATGACATCAGGGCTGCTTGAGAGAAGGAGAGCCTCTGCGATGGTTTGGCAACCCTATCTTACAGTCATTGCTGTGCTAACCAGGTTCCTGCTCTTTGCAACCTCATCAGGGGGTAAATAAAATGAATTTATGTCTGCTTTTGAAGGGCCACGTCATCATGCTCTCATCCAGCATCCTTCCCATGGATCTGCATTGGCCCAAGAGCTACTTACTAAGCACGCATCTCACAAACGGAGCAGTGACTGTTTAAAGTATAAGGTCCTGATTCACAGTAGACAGAGGAGAAAACCCACCAGTCAAAGGCTCAGTGTAAACCAAGCAGGCTGTGCTTTCCTGAGTCGGCAGACAGCTCAGAACAATGGCTCTGAGAAGTGCGTCCTGCCTTCATTCATCGCACCAGGAGCCTTGCCACCCAGTTCCACGGAAACAATGTGAACGGCCATTTTCAGGGCCTACTGCTGATTATTTTAGCAGACAGGATGGGGACAGGGTAGGAATGAGACCCATATGGGAAGTGGGAATTGCATGGTAGGAAGTAGGGAGACAACACTGAAAAAAATCAGGGAAGGGGGAAAGAAACAAAGACAGGAGGGAGTGAAAGAATAAACCCTCAAGGGCAGACATGATGGTGATAATAAGGTACTCGTTCTTTATCTCCAAGTGTCACTGGACACAGCGTGGCAGGAACAGAGCTAACAGGATGAAGATAACTGGGCCATTTCTTCCTCACTGCATATCTCAATGGTCTGCTCTGTAGCATTTTGGGGAATTGTTTCCTGGCTGGAGGAGTCAAGCTGTCCCCTTGGCATATTGCAGCCTGTGGGCTGTGAGAAGATGGTTTCTTCCACCCAGGCCAACGACAGCTACCAGCATGGCCCTGGACTTAGAGACCAGCACCAACAGGGGGTTTTGCCCATTTGGGATGGATGGAGAAACAACCTCCTGGAGGTTCCCCTCCACAGGGAGGCAGGCTCCCTCCCCGTCTCTGGGGAGACCATTCTCATCTGATGGACAGGTAGGAAGGAGTGGTGTGCTCTGTGCTGCTTGTGCCTGCACCCATCAGGACCAGCAGGGTTTTCTCACCGGGTCCTCTGCTGTGCCTTCTGAGTGTGGAAAATAGGACTGAGAGGACTGAGCTCCGCAGAGTGAGCGCCAGCTGTTCCTGTGGGTAGAAAGCAGAGAAGCCAGGCTGTGTCAGAAGCAGTGGGGTTGACAGACACCGCTGCTGCACAATGGGGAAGTGTCCTTGGCACCAGGACCAGCAGCAGGATGTTTACTACCAGGGATTTGCAGAAACTATCCGAAAGGGTTGCAATAAGTGGATCTGATACATTTTATAACCCTTGAGGGCCTTTTCCTTAATTGGCCACGTGGCTTAGCAACCTGTTACTGTCCTCTACTGCTTTTCACACATTGATGGCACTGACCTCCAAAAGCCCACAGCCTAACATGTTAATGATATTACTGTATGTGGAAAGGCAGCAGAATTCTAGGTCAGAGACAGGGGATATGTCTGAATGTGGCAGGACCACAGGCTGCAGACCACGCCAGGTACCAGTTGGTGTAGACCAGGTTTGCGGTGAGATCCACGAGACACTGCTGCTTCAGCTGCTGCACACCTGGAGAAGCAGCTGCTCTGCACTCCTCTGAGCCACATGAGGATGAGCTCCTGCTGAACCCTACAGCACAACACAAGCCATATCTCAGTCAGTCACACTGCAGTCTCACAGAATACAGTTCTATCGTCTCTGCTTTAGAGTGGGAAATGGGAAGGATGCTTAATAAATAAGAAACTGCAGATAATCTTAATGAATAAGTTTGCAGAGCATACCAACGGCAGAAGGAAACACAGCAGTCTCCTAAACTCCTGCTCTTCCCGTTTGAGGTGAGGCATCATCCTGGGATCTTCATCCTTACAGAGTTTTCCTTTGGTTCCTCATCACCACTGCAATAAACACTGACCTCAGAGGCTCTTCCCCTCCCACTCACAATCATATACAGCTGAGGATGCTTCATTGTACAGGAAAATGTGACGTGGAGGTGGTTAATGTGCCAGTCCTGCTGCAGCTGCTGCATGAAATGCAAACAAGGGTCAGGTCAGCATGTGCTTCCAGCAAGACATCCAGTTTTCCTTCCAACTCAGCTGAGATGGAATGATTCTATTCCCTGTTCGTTGCAAGGGAGTTGGACTAGATGACATTTAAGGCTTCCTTGCAACTTAACTGGTTCTATTATTCTATGCACCCTTCTTATTAAGGCTAAATGTAGGCTGGATTCATCAAACCCAGAAGATGCCGGCCAGAAGCACAAGGTTCATTCACCCTGGGATCCCACTAGAGAAGTTCCCTTCAGAACCGAGGAGCACAGGAATTGCCTGTGCATGCGGCATTGCAAACCTGAGACTTCTAACAGGTCAGAAATCGAAACAAGACAGAGTGCTGGTCTTTACTCCAGATAGCATGCAAAGTAAATACTGACATTTGACACAGACGAGCCTGGTTCCGCCCAGCTGCACGGCTCCTTTGGCTTTCCCTGGGGCGATGCCACGCGCTAACAGATCGGGAGACCCGATCGTTGTGCGGATGACGGTGGTTGCTAGCTGGAAGCGAAACACAACGACCAAAGGCGAGCAGAACCTCACAGCAGAGGAAGACCGCCCGATTCTCGCCCCCTTCGCCCGGCAGCTCCGGGCCGGTCCCGCTCCCCGCCGCTAGGTGGGGGCCGAGGGCCGAGGCCGGAGTCCGGCGGTCCGTCCTGCCCGGTGCGAGGCGGAACGGCTGCGGGTCCGGGGCGATGCGAGGGGTGTGCCGGGGCCGTGCCGAGCCCGGCGGGGCGGTGGGTACTGGGTGTCACCTGGGGGAGGCACCGGCTGTCCTGGCGGGGCCGAGCGTGACCGAGTTGTTTCTCAGGAAGCGGTGGGAACCTGCGGGCTGCCGGCAGCCAGCATCGTCCCCAGGTTTCAGCCTCTCCATAGGAAACGGAGCTTGGGATTCCCTGGCCCCTCCCCAGGGCTAGCTGCTGGGGCTGACGGAGGCACCGGGGTTGGTGGTGCCCGGAGAGCTGCCTGCAGAAGCCTCCAGAGCCAGGACGGGGCTCTGCTGCTCGTCGCTTCCCAGTTGGGTTGTTGAGCTACTGTGAGCTCGGCAGTCCTGTGGCATCCACAAGAGGATGAAACAGCTGTGGGGATACGACCCTAAGCCATTCCCTCCTGAAAAGCAGCCCTCCTGCTTCTGCTGTTAGCATGGGACACAGAGCAGATGGGTCCTCCCTAAATGAAAACGAAGGCAGTGTGGTCAGTGCTGTCTTGCAAAACTTTGATCACTGAGACCCACAACTCCCCAGCTTTTGCCAAGAAGATCAAAGCTGATAAATCAGGAAGTGTCAGTTTTGGAAAAGGCGGCTTTGCAAAAGCTGTGCACAACCTGATAGCCCGGATCTGCTCAGCAGACAGCACACGTATCCCCTGCAGCATCCAGAGGCGTGCACTGTGTGGGGGCTGGCCTGAAGCAGGCATCAGGCAGGAGCCCCAGACTTACCTTTCTCAAGGCTTAGTGCCAGCACACCATCTATGAACTCTTCACAGAGCAATAGTCATCTTGCTTCTGCTGTGCACCCACAGGCTCACAAGGACTGGCCTGAAGCAGCAATCCCACTGTGAAGGCTCTGTTTTTGTAGTGGTGATGTGACGGTGAGAAATCCCTCTTGCTGGCCTCATCCACCTGTGTGTGACAATAATAGCTGACGAGTCAGGACAACAAGGCTCCGCAACACTTCCATCCCTCGTGTTGAGTCACCAGCCGGGATGGGATGGGCCCAGCTGGGAAAGCAATGTGCAGGATGTGCCTCAAGCACAGAGCCAAAGCGGCAGGTCTTTTGGTACGCCTGCCTGTGCAGTCAAAGGCAAATGGGGATGCTAGATGCAAGCCAGGCTGGCTGCAGGCCCTCAGGCCATGTCTGGACCATCACACCGCCCTGTGCAGGCTCAAGGTGCTGCTGTCAGAGTAACTGGATTCCTTGATCTGAAACTGAGTTTTCAGGAAAATTCTTAGGGTGAAATTGTGTTTGCTCACTGACTTTTTGTCTTCCACTGTACACCCCCAGTAGTGGGGGTGTGCACATGTCTTAAGGGTGCATTTCTTTATCATAATGCATTTGGAGCACATCACTACTCCAAGAACTTCAGTGTTCTTGGATTTGTGCTGTGTTATGAAGGTATTTTCTGCAGTTGTTTCCTATTTATTTTTTATTTTTTTATGTTTGCACTTATATTGTGTAACTTCACTTACTTCACTTTAACCTTTTCCTCTAGAAATTTTACAATGGAAAATTGCACTTCAACATCATGTGATGCAAGTGTAACAATAAATTCAGACACCCCCTCCGCAAAGGAAAGCAGAAATTCTTCCTAGCATGTAGAAATTAAGCACTCAAGTCTGTTTTCGCTTACTCTGAAATCAGTCAGGAATGGCACCAATGAGTTTCATCTGGGGGAAATTAGTGATGGAGGATGCATCATGAATGTCCGTGTGCATAAGCTGCTGTCTCAGAATGTCCTCAGATAACCCATCCTCCTGGACAATGGTTGCTATGTCAGCAGCATGGTCAATGAGGAGCTGGGTGAAGGTGCAGGGTGCTGACACAGCCTGCTTGCTCTGGGCATCCACACTTCTGTGACAAAGCTGAGCAGAGCCACGGCCATCACAGCAGTGACTTTGCCAATGTAGCCATCTCTATAGGCAGCATCATGCAGTGTGTTACACTGACACGGGCTCTGGGGAACATTTCGATTGTGTAAGGCTTCTCTGACTGTTAGCTCACTTCCCACTCCGAGTCCTGAATCGAGGAACTGGAGTTCAAGTCTTGGCACTTCTGTCTTGCTCATCCAGCCTCCTGGAAAAGGCGTCACTGGGGATGCAACAGGAAGAGCTGCAACAGCTGAGCCAAGGATGGCATTTATGAGCCCCTCTCACACAAAGCCCCATCTGCCTCGCTGCATGGGGAATAAGAATCATCTCCATCTTTAAGAGACAGGAAGTGGTCGGGAACCTCTTATGGTTCCTCGAGCAAATATGTGCTTTTTCTGCCTTTTTTTGTTGTTGTGGTTGTCCTTTGTTTATATGATTACTTTTTTAAAACAAATGGTTTCTATTCTGGTTTAATTTGCATTTTAGGCTGCATTTTGGGATTGGTTGTTATTTTGTTTGGATCTGACACAGACCTCCCATTCCAAGTGCCCCTGAGGTTAACAGCTCGAGGCAGCTCCCATTTAGTCTGAATTGGGCTGAACTGCAATGTAAACTTTGGGCAGGCCAGCTTGCTTCCCAGATGTTCCCGACCATGGTTTTTCAGACGGTCCCACTTCCCAAAATCATCTGGGGGATGTTCTCAGTGTGGCAACATGGCCAGGAACTTGGATGTAATCCCTTGCATCTGAAAGGGCAGCAGATGCCCTCCCAGCATTTTTTATCAACCATAACCCAATCTCTGTGCGGTACCTATCCTAATTGCTCATAACTAGCGTACCACAAGCAAGGATCAGCTCTCTGCTTATAGGAGCAACATGTTTCTGTTCCATTTCATGGCAGCAGCAGGAGAGGCTGGCTGCCTATGCTATATTTGCTATCTCTATGCTGGCAAATAGCCACCTGTGCTTCTCAGAGCAATCCAAGGAAAAAAGCCCCTTTTCCCCAGCTTCTCCCACAGTTTTCCTTGAATTTATGGCGGATGGATTATGTGTTGCCCTCTTGGCAGGGTTGTGCTTCAGCACTGCAGAAGCCCAAGTAGCAGTTAGAGGTTAGCTTCACAATGGCTATTCCTAAGCAGATTTATTATCTTTTTTCCCCTGCCAGCCCCCTCAGTGCAGGCAGTCTTGTGGATACCTTGTGCCTAGGTCCAGGGCCATAGGGCTCAACACACTGTGCCATTGGCAGGAGCCAATTACAGCCCATGTCTTTGGGAGTGGAAAGGAATCCACAGTTACAAATAGAAGGTAAGATGGATTTGGGAAGAAAAGTTCTTGAATCCTGCCCCATTACCATGGACAGAATAAAGGACACAATTTAGATCATGAGCTGAAAGCACCTTGGTAGTCTGTTTTGCTGGAGGTTTCTCTGTGTTATCCTCTGGACAGAGGAAACCAGGCATCAGCAGTGCTGGGAGCCTTGTTCAGCTCCTTCCTCAGGATGGGACTCTAGGTTTGTCTCTGCTCTGTCTCCCAAAACACAGAGGAAGGGAGGTGATGATTCCCTTCCCTACCACTGTCACACAGAGCAGGGCTATTCTTCCTCCCCAGCCTGTCTCACTCCCACCTAACCTTGCAATAATGCCCCCGAGCCCTTCTATGACACATTACATTTTCTTCCTGTCAGTTCCTCAGGGGAGCTCTCTAGCTCAGCACAGCCCCATGCTATGTCCCCAGCATGGGCAATGGGGCCCAGGTAGGTACACTTTCAAGCCCTGACTACTTCACAGGACTAGCAGATGCAAAACACTGGCATTGCTTTTGTGGCCATTTTGCATCACTGGTGGAGATTTGTCACTGTGGCTGCAGATACAGAAGTCCTGGTATTAGGTGTGTTTTCATGCTTAAGCCCTGCTTTCTCCAAATAAACAAAATATGAATTTGCTTCAAACTAATGTTTCTTTATCTCTTGGCTTGCTTCAGCTTGCTTCAGCTTACCCACATCATTCAGTGTCCGGCTGCCTCTTTGAGCCCAAGGCACAGGAGCAGAATGATCTGACAGGAGCTGCTTTACCACTCCCAGCCTGTCTTGGAAGTATCAGAGTTCTTGCAAAAAGTTGTGATATTTCCAGTTCACTTCCAAGCCAGAGTGGTTTGGAGAGCTTCCATTGGGCACTTTGAACAAACAGCGACCAGGCTCAGTGGCTCTCCTTGGCCAAGTCACAGTTTGGCATGCTGCCAGAACAGACTGCGTGGGAGCCCAGCCAGGATCATCAAGATTCAGGTGTTGCAAGCAGGAACAAAGTTCACAAGCACACAGCGTGGGGAATGGGAGAGCTCGTTAGAAACCTCAGCATAATGTCAGCTGATTTCGTGATGATGGGCACAAAGGTCACCAACCTGCTGGTCACCAGAAGATACCTGTTCTGCCTTTTGAAGGGTGACACAGGTTCTGCTTCTTCCCACCAGCAGCTGTACCTGAGGTTAAAGTACACCAGGCAGATACAGGCAGCAGAAGAGCACCCTCCGTTGGCCAAGCCTCCTTCCAGGAAACAAATGCTTTTCCTTCAAATGTTCAGGCCAGTTTTTTTTTTCCTTCCTTTTTTATAGTAATGGTGTTAAAGTGCAGCCACCCTCAGCAAAGTTCTTTTGTGCGTAAATTGCCTGATGCTATCCCTGCATGTGTTACGAGCCAGACCTGCTACCTGCAGCAGCAAAAACACAAACTGCTCTCTAGCTCCTCCAGTCTTTTCATGCACAACCACATGGAGCTTAGGGTCCTTTTTTCCCCTGAACCTCGTCAGCAAGACCCAGGCATGGCATGAACTTTGCAGATATCAGCTCACATGAGAAGTGGCTGGTCCTTGCCTCCCTTTAGCCAACTTGCTGCATCTCTTTAAAAAATGGAATGCTCCTGGCTTCATCTGGACCACAGCTCCAGAGCTGTGCCCTGTAAAGATGCCCAGCAGTGCAGCATTGAGGTGCTGCTTGGCCAGCGGACGGCTGGTGTCCTTCAAAATGCCAACCACTCAAATTGGGGATTCACTTATTCAAAACTGAGGATGGGGGAAAGAAGAAGAAAGGGGTCGCTTGTGCTGCTGTTCTCGTAGCGGTGGTGCTGCCTTGAGGAGCTCAGCCTCCCATGCTTCTCTGCAGACTGCGAGAGCAGCGGGTGCTTCCCGTCGTCTATGTGGACAGGCATGTTTGTGTTTGTCCTGTCCGTGTCAGGATGAGCCGGAGGCACTCTCTGCTCCCCACCCCCTCTGCTCGTATCCTGTTTTCCCCGTGAAGGAAATCTGGGCAAGTGGGACGGAAGAGCAGCGGGGGTCCCAGCCACAGTGGCAGAGCTGGGGAGTGCAGGCAAGGCACTGGGCCACACACCTGCACTGCCAGGCAGGTGTCACCTCCACAGTGCCCACTGCCCTGACACCACTGCACCAAGCACCCTATGGCTTCACCTCCAGGCTTCACATGCGCGGAGAATGTGGGGACACTAGTGGTGGCCATGGGACATGGGAGATAGCACACTAATCATTGTGTTTTCACGTGGGCTGGGAAGCTGACCTCAAAGGGTGCAAAACAGGGGACAGAGATTGGAGTTCCCAGCACAAAGCAAATCAGGCTGGGTCAGGCCATGCCTTTCAGTGAGCCTTCCCAGTCCTCCATGTCTTCAGTGGCTAGTTGGTGACAGCAAATGTTGACTTCCAACATGGAACAGAGCAAAAATGACCCATCCAAGAGGGAAAGTAAAGCAGAACTGTGAGCCCAGGAGAAGCTACTGCCATCACTTAGCTCTCAGCACAGGCATCAGAGGCCTTAGGAGAAGGGAAAGCAGAAGGAGTTTTTGATGTTAAAAAGAGAGACAATGAAACTATGGGGGTAAGGTGGGAGGGCGGCAGGAGTCTTTCATAAGTCGGTTATTAAAGAAGCCTGTCTGAAGATCCCTGGATTGTCTCAGGGTCTAGGGGTGCTGCAGTCATGGCAGAAGGAGGATCTGGTCCGCTCACCACTGAGTGTATGGGCATGAGATGAGAGTATGCGGCTAGTGAGAGTGGATCAACCCATCAACCCTGATGATCTCAGCCAGGTCAGAAGAAAGAGCAGGAAAACCCACATAGAGGAAAATGAATGGAAACATCCAGCTCACTGCCTTTTGAGACCGGATTATTTTTTTAGCTTTACCACTTGATGTACACAGCTCAAATCCTCAGCTGCTGTGAACGTGTGAACCATGAGCCACAATTAAACATGAGAGCCGGATGCACTGTCTATAAGTTAGCTAAATAAGTTCGTGGCAATGAGACACCGGTTGCGGAAATTCACAGATAGGTTTAGCTGTAAGCCAAGGAGATGAAGCTGTTCATTTCAAAAGGATGACATCTTGGTCACAGTTTGGGGATGCTTGGGGTTCAAACAACTTGGTTTCCATAGGTGATAGAAGAGCAAGGTTAATCTATTTTGTTCTTCAGTATGATGAAATATCCCTAATCACCATATCCCCACCCCCAGCCACTCTGCCTGTCTGCATAGAAACAGGTCTGGGATGCTGCACCAGATGAGTGTGCAGGAAGAGGGCTCTTCCACTCAGGAAGAGTATTTTTATAAACAGGAAGTGTATTCTCCTATCAGATTTACTTCTACATCAAGTCCTGGTTTAGGTGGAACTGTCTGATCAAGGGGAAGAAAACAAGAAGCCCATTCACAGGATGGCCGAGCAAGTCAGCATGTGAAAAACACATATTGGCCCATTTCTCTTCTCAGTCCTGGTTTCAGAGGGTCAGTTTTTTCACCAAGTGAGCTGAGTTGAGCTGAGCACAGTAACAAAAATCAGGAGCCTGCATTTTGTAAAGGATATGGCAATAATAACAGTAACAACATAATGATCCACTGACTTCCATGAGATCGTTTCTTGTGAGCATCTGAAGGAATCTGCAGGACTGAGGCCTGATGAGCTAGCAACCAATGCACGAGTATGTCCATCCCTGGCCATGAGAATGTTGCTTCCTCTCCTGTTCTGTCTTTCCCTTGACAACTTCTGTCTTACTCAGCCAATGGACTGTAGCTTAACCCGTCCTTGGTTTTGTTTTCTGCTTCTGTTTTGGAAAATGGACTTGCTGAATGCACAATGAAATGGAAGTAAGTATCATCTAAATGAGATGTAACTCTACACCTGATACAGGTGCACATTGCATCAACCAGTTGTATATGGATGGCTCCCACGTGTTGCAGGCCAGTGGCAGCTGCCATGGCTGCGCCCATGCTGTAGCTGGCTCTTTTAGCCTGGGGTGGGTGCTAGCTTGTCAGAGCACTTCCAAGCTATAGTGTGGATGAAATTCCTTGTGTGTTTAGGCCATATCCTCACCCATCTCAAAAGTCCATGTAGCTGTGCTGGATAAAACTTGTTAGAAATGCAAGGACTTTCACTTGCTCCTATAAGCAGTGTTAAAGGGGAGTCTGACAGTCTGTGACTCATGCATTTTGAAAAGCATCTACATACTTTACAAAACAAAGTGAAAGTTCCCTCTCTAAAATGTTATCCATATATTTAAATACTTAAACCCCACCTTTGCATATCCATGTTTCTACTACAACAATGGTGTCCTGCTTGTCCCAAACTTCAAATCTAAGGTCTCATAGAGAGAGCATTCTACCCAGCATTGCAACATCCAGGAGAGGCAGAGATTAGCAGAGCAGCTCAGAACATCATCAAGCAAAGTTTTGCTATACAATTATTTTTTCTCAGTCTGCAGTGTGTCACTGGCAGGGCTGAAGGTGCCCAGCAGCCAGATCAAGATTCAAAGACCCCTAACTGTGATGTAGCAGAAATGCTGAGTCATGGCTTGAAGCAGTGATTGAGCACCTGGTGGGAAGGCAGTGCCAACCCAGGGGAACTCAGCTGCATGCAATGTACCTGAGTGACTGGAAGGGGTGGAAACAGGATCCATGCCTCCCCAGACCTCATTTAACGTTGCAGTGGTGGCAAGTGTATCGTGCTGGAGGTCTCTGTGTACCTGTGGTTTTCTGAAGGTAAGTAGGTTCTTTATTTCTGTGCTAATGGCTGTTGTATTTGAACAAATGCTCACTTGCTGTAGTCTGAAACCTTGTTCTGCAGTCATTGTTGTGCTTTCTATTGCTTTACACATATGGGATAATGTCCTGATTCTGCAGTCTGCTCCTGGCCAGTGTGGCATTTCTTCAAGCCAGATCATTCAGGAAACACATCCTATCTCCTTCTGCTCTTTGGACTTCCTTCTCCTAGTTGCACCTTTTGTGTCACACCAGCATTCAAAGATTCCCATTCCTGGACATGATGGAGAAGAACCACCAGCTACGTCTTTCTGCTCCTTCACTTTCCCTTTCTCTGGCTGTGCTCTCACTCATCATGTCAGGACAATATCCCATTACTGCACTAGTGGACCTGGGAATAAGTAGCTGAAGGAGTTTATGCCTAGGATACGATACACCTCAGGGACGAGCATTCACTGAAGGAAAAGATTACATTTAAGGGTGAAATGTTCTCTCCCGGTCTGCCGCATGTATAGTGCGTAGTACAGCCTGCATGAGCTGTTATAAGGAAGTCAGCCATTTACAACACTGATGCTGCTATGAAATGCTGTTTGGCAGGGTGTTTTCCAAATCCCAGACTTTTATCTCTGCAGCGTTTGAAAATTTGTGGATTGTGGCTGAAATCCTGTCTGTGAGAGTTGGTAGTTGCTGGTAGTTCTAGAGTAGATCCTCCTCTTTTTCAGCTGGCATTTGTCATTAAATAAACAGTGTGTTTCCTCTTTCAGTTAGATTAATACAAATTGAGAGCAATTCCGGCTCTGTGTCAGCTTAAAACAGAAACTGAAGGCCTAGGATCCCCTCTATTTGCAAGAAGAAGTTCACAGAGGAGCAAGGTGCCAGATTAGTGACCCAGGGGACTGCGAGTTTTAATCAAAGATGGCTTGCTTCCCAGCAAAGTCCCAGTGCCCAGTTTCCTCCTCAGTAGCCCTGCATCTCCAAAAGGCTCTGTGCCAGGAGGAAATGCTCATCTCCTGCACGTAGGTAAGACTACAGGTGTGAGCAGTGCTGTGAAGCCTTCCAGAGCAGGTGCACCAGGAGCTGGGCTCTCAGGAAGCTCACAGCCTTGACAAGGGGATTGCTCAAAGATCCCCCAGCCCACAGGTACCTGGAGACCTCTGCCACTGTCTGCAGCCAAAGGGATGGTTCCTGGGCCATGGGCACCCCTCCAGCAGGGGATGGACAGAGGTTACCATGTGCCTTTCTCAGCTCTCCCCAAAGAGGGACATGAAAAGGGGAAATAACAACAACAACGGATGTTACTGGTTCTACATGCTTATTATTAGCGGAGGAAGGGCTGGGATTAATCACTCCCGCAGAAGCAGCTGTAAAGGATGGAAGTAGCTGATCAAAGTGGACTTTGTTATTCCCAGTGTATCATTCTGCTGAGCAATGAGAACTAGCACAGGGCACTGGAGCTTCAAAAGGGCTTTAACGACTCCAAGGCTTGAACCAAGGACACTGCTGGAGCTAATCGAGAAGGAAATCCAGGGCAAGGTGGAAGTGATGGAAATGAGTGCTTTGGTCCGAGGAATTTTTCCACATCTTTCATTTCCTAATTCCATACCTTTGAGGTAATAAAACTCACAATGATGGAAAAAAAAAAAATAATGGGACAATGGGAAGCGTTCCTCTATGGACTAGGCTACGTGTGGCTGGGCTGCACCTGATTGCTGTGTTGGTGGCAGGGGGGACAGAGGACACAAGAAGTCACTCCATCTTGCCCTGCTGAAGTCTGACAAAAACATGGTGACTTCACCTATTGCCAGGCAGCTCAAGAGAACAGTGGAAGCTGGGACAGGCCTCTTTTCCTCCTCTCTGACTGAATGGATGCACAGCAAGTTTATTCTGTGTCCTCAGGTGTGCGGTCCTAGCATGTCCCTTCTGTCAGCTGCAGGGATGAGAAGCTGTCCCATGCTGTGGCTGAGGTGAGCAATGAGCAGGAAAAGAGAACTTTTGAGCAATGCCTGGGAATTAGCCATGGGGAGTCTGACTCACCTGCACTGTAGCTGGTGGAGCTCTGCCAGACAAAAGCACAGCCACATCTTCAGGACAGCTCTCACCCTAATTTTGGAAAATAAATGCATTCTATAAGGGGCAGCTTTGTTAACAACACATCCACCATGTTGCTCTCTTCCCGCTTCCTTCGTTTCTTCCTTCCTTGTTTCTGTTTATAGAGCAAATAGACCCAAAAGAGCACTTCCTACTCAGCAGTGCTAGCATCTTTGAGACAGTCAAGGACATGTTGTCCACAAACAGATCTTTTTTCTGCCTGTGAAATGTTGGTCCCCTCTTAAAAGAAATGCTCTGAGAGCATTCATATCCATACAGACTGCAAGCCCATCAGAGCCTGATTTACTTGGTGTCTCACATAAGCTCTGCCTGCCCCATGGCTCCACACGTAAGAGCCAAGGAGTATCTTCAGTGCTTTTTCTCCCTCTGTATCCAGAGGAGCTCTATGGGTCTGTTTCTTGTCACTTCTGTCAGGAAGAATCCAGTGTGCATTTTGTGGTTACAAGTCAAAACTGAGAGCTTTCCTTCCCCAAACCCAGCAGCTACAGTGTTGTCTGTTTTGCTTTCTCAGCCTGAACATGCAGCAGCATGTTCTGCTGAGGGGCAAGCCAAGCAAGCTGCTGGAGCAGATGGACAGTATGAGAAATAGAGGCTGAGGGGCACTGCATAGGAAGGGAACCCAATGCCCTGTGCCAGCTGCAGTGCACACGGCAGCCCTCCTACAGCAGCAGTGCACTGTGACTTAGTGCATACCGATTCCTGCTTCCTCCTTTCCCAGTCCAATGTTTTTTACTCCTCTGCAATGGGCAAGGTGGACCTGGCCTGCATGCAGCTGTCTGTGTCCCCAGGGATGTGACATTAACTGAGGCTGGGAACTGCCCCGGCTGCATCCCTTTCCTCCTGCTGTGGAGGTATTCCCTGGGGGAGCATCTAAGTACTTGTCATAAGAGCATGGTGCCAGGCTTCTCCTCTACTCCTGTGTCCTGCAAAGGGCTGAGGAATGCACGTGTCTGTAGCCTCAGTGAGTAAAGGAACCCAGATCCCTTTTCCTGACAGCAGAAAGGCTGTAGAGAAGGAGGATCTCAGCTGATCCCATCCCACAGCTTTACCCTTGGAGTCTAAAATGCAGCCTTTCACAGGCAGGAGGGCAACCAAGCTGAGCTCCGTGTTTTCTAGCAACAGTGTCTGTTAGAAAGCAACTTGCACTGGTGGGTGGCTGTGTCCTCCTCTGCAAAGCCCCTAACACACCCTGTATTCCTCACAGTCGGCAGGATGGGGAATGTTGAGCTTCCAGAGTTGAGCTGGACACAGCAGAGCCCCACAGCCACAGTGAGTACAGTTGAATGGGTGTAGTGTGGCACGCTGGGGGAATTGCTCTTGTTATTCCAACACAAGTGAAGGCAGAAATTCAGTTTCTGGTGATGTCCTGAACTCTGCTTCCGGTGTCACCAGCGCTCCAGTGCTGCCAAAACAAGCGCAGGCGCCTGACCAAAGAAAGTAAACCAGAGCCCTCCCAGCAGCAGCCACAGGCACACACTCAGCTTTACACCAGCACCTTCCTTTAGACCTTGGTATCCTGATATGTTTTATTTAGGCAAGAAACACAGATAAACTGTTGCACGGCAGAGCAGACAGCTAGCACTGCCAAGCTGTGAGCACAAATGGAGGTGGTGTAGCACAGGCAGCATTGCTGGGCACCTAGAAGGGCTGACCTTGATTCCCAAGTGAACACCTGGATAAGCTGCATTGAGGGAGGCAGCGGTATCTCTATTTCATGGTTAGACTGTGGAGCTGCAGCTTTTTCATGTGCCCTGCCTTGTGAGCATCAACCTGGGCTCTTGCACTCTTCTCAGATGCAGCAAGCAGACAGAGTTGATTTCTTCCCAGAATGACTCCATGGGCAGCAGAGCTGCACAAGAGATACTTATCTGGACTTCAGAAACATCTTCCTGTGAGGTTGACATCTTTTTCTTCTCTTTTTAAATTTTTCTTCATGAGGTGAGGCCACAGCATGAGCTGCTTGAAACTGCTGGCAGATCCCGGAGAGAAGATAGAGGCAAAGGGAGGAACAGGCAGTGAAGTGGGTTTGATGGAGCAGGTCTTTTTGAGGAGTCTGAGTGTCCTTCCTCTGCTGTCCTTTCCCAAGAGCCAGGCTGAACAGCAGTCATGAGCATAGTGGCAGAGAAGGAAAAAGGGGCTGTGGAGGCAGCACATCTGCAGGGAGTGGTTTCTACCTGTCTCCTGAGAAGGATGCTCAGGTTTTGGAGTTCAGTGGGAGTACACCTTATTTGAGTTTAACTGCAGACAAAGCTAGTAGGGATGGGACACTTCGGATATGCCCTCAGAGTTGGTTTTGCAGACACCTTTCACTTCTACTGTCTCTTCAGGTATGCTAGAACAGAAACAAGTGAGTTGGATGTGGTCTCTTGGTACCAGCAGCCATACAAACAGCCAGACAGTTAGCTGTGGTACTGTGCTCTCTTCTCTGTGCCTCCAGAAGGTATCCCCAGGGCTACTAAAACTCTTCCTACCACAACCTTTGTTCTGGCCTGCCCCAAACTCAATGACCCTGCAGCCCTTCCAGCTTTACTTTAATATTCATCTCCCACAGGGCAGGTGCTGAGTGACTCCCACAACATGCCATGCAGTGAAAGCTCAGGTCAGGGAAGCTCTGACCCTGTCCCCAGCCATCAGGAGCACAGCAGGCAGAGGAGGACCAAGCCTCCGTGACTACACAGGTGACAGATTTTGAACCTTTAGAGCTGGGTTCTTGAGAAGCTGTATTCAGACATAAGCACATCCAAGACTACGTCTTTCCTGTTCCTTGAGTGGTCTCTTTTCCTTTGCCAAGGGACAGCAAGACTGATGCTGTCTCAGTCCCTGTCTAGGGAGCAGGGGCTCTTGGCAGCCCTGGTGAAGGTGCTTGCTTCAGTGATGCTGCTTAGCTGTCAGCTTGCCTGGCTAGTCTCACCAGAAGCAGAGGGAGCTTGTCACTGTCACAGATCCAGCAGCATGTGTGAGGCAGGGTTTAGCTGCAGGGAGAGGGTCACCTGCTGGGTTGTGTTTCAGCATTGCACTGTGTTTTGGTCTCTTTTTTCCTTTCTCTGCAGCACACTCCTTGTACAAAGGATTTGACACCAGGTGATTATCTGAAACTGGAGACGCAAGGTGCTGGTGCAGCTCTGGTTACAGATATTATACTGAAGCCTTCACTCTTACTGATTGTGAGCATGTCACCCCGCGGTTTTTCTTTCTTTCTTTGTTTTTTTGTTTGCTTACATAATTAATACAGTGAAATGAAAACACTGTCCATATAATAGTGAGGATGTTTGGACATAACTATTCCATTCTAAGGTGACAGATGTGAGGTAATCTTCATGTTTAGTATTTGTGTCTTGAAAATGGTGTAGTTACGCTCATCTATTCAGGGTTTCTGTGATTATTGGCCATCATCTCTCTCTAGACCTGAGGCTTCCCTGGGGTCAAAGTAGAAATATTCAGCAACAGCCTGAACCACACAGATGTTGCCTATCTGCTTGACAGTGTTTACTATTTGCAGGATTGTTTTAAATAAATAATGCTTTCAAACAGAGAGAGGATTGCCTCTATAAAGATGGCCTCATATAGCAGGAGAAGGAAAGAAGCACTGGAGAAGAAAGAGAGATGCAATCAGGCAAGAAATAAAGAAAGAGAGGGAGATGGGAGCCAAACTGAGCTGCATGCTATCCCATAGTTTATTAACATTTGATTAGCATAATGAATATTCAGCCTCATTATTATCTTATTGTTCCTCTTTGCATAGTATGTTAAGTATGGAAAGTTTCTTCTGTGGTTTTTTTCATTGCAAATTTTGCCCCTGGAGAAATGAGTTCTTATCAAAAGAGTCTAAGACTAAGGATTAGGCATGAAAGAAAAAGAAAATATGTTACAAGGAGCATGTCTCATATCTCATAAAATCTAATGCCGAATGATTTCTATCACGCATCTATAACTTTCATGGGACTATTGACTAGGGTTCACTTTTAAAATGTGTGTGCTACGACTGTTGTTATCTTTATATGGCAGCAGCATTACATTTCAGTGCATTGATATCTAACTCGCTGATTAAATTTGTTTTGAAGATTGTTTAAGAGGTGACTGTCAAACTGAAATGGCATCACCTTGGCCTTGGGCCAGCATCTGTGGCTGAAATGCAGATCAGCATGGGAGCACAAGCCCATCACCAGCTCCTGATCTGCCCCTGAGGCAGAGCTGGAAAGAGATGTGGGGAATTGCTCCTGAAGGCTCTGGGCTCCCAGGATGGCCCAGAGACACCTCGGGGCGGCCAGGTGGGCTCTGGTCGGATGCTGCCTGGGGGAGGCCCCGGGCATGGCCCTGTGGCCAGGCCCAGCCGTTCTCAGTAAAGGGAGGCTGGGGAGAAGGAGTTTTTTGTAAAGCCTGGGCACTCTGGATTGGAGCAGCTGCAGTCTAGTCCCACTGTGCAGCCTTTGGTCTGGGGTAGGCCATGGGCATGTTGTACCCTTGGGTACCACTTTTTCTCAGTGCAGGGGAACCATGCGGGTGGCTTAAGTGTGCGGCCAAGGAGTGAGGAGCAGAGGCTGTATGCTGGGAAAGTCTCCAAGCAGTTTTCAGATCAATGAACACACTCAGAAAAAGGTGCAGCGGCAGAGCTCGCCAGCATGGCTGGAGGGGGCCACAGGGGCTGGCAGCCAAGGCAAACAAGGAAGCCACCTGATGTGACTGGGGTCAGATAAGAGAGTCACTTCGGGAGCAGGTGCTTCCTGTGCTGTGCACTCGCCTGATCCCAGCCCCGCTCCCTGTGGAGCAGCCCGTGGCCTACAGATCTCTGAAGTGGCTGCCCTGGCACCTGCATCCTGGGTCAGGGTGCTCCTCGACCTGGAGGAGTGATGCCTCTCCTTAGTCCTGGGCTAGCACTGGCTTCAGGGCTCCTCCATGGTACTGGCCATGAACACTTGCTTTGAGTTGGCTGAGGATGGCTGGAAGCACCTGCAAATGATTAAAGAAACCACGCTGAACGCATAATAGATGGCTGGTGTGGTAGGGAGCAAGGGGGAGTTTGTACAGGGGCATTGACCACCCTGAAGTTGAAGTAAGCTTTGTAGGATGCTGAGCCGGGCTGTGAGTGCCTGGATTTTGTTTTTGTACCTGCAGTGTTTAGATAAAACCAATCAGCCTTCAGGAGCTGGTATCTCTTCAGCTGCACAAGGCAGTGCCAGATCAGGGGCAGCATGCCCTAGGGGCCATGTCCTCACTCTCACCTCTAGGAAGTCTACAGATGATAGGAAATGTATGGGAGAGAGAAATATATCTTATGCAGTACAACCCTCCCAGGACGTACATGTGTGGTGCTTTCCTCAAATACACTGAAGAAAAGCAGGCTACAATGAACAGCAAGTGACATGTACTTCAAAAGATGCAAATTGTTCTTCTCAACTGGGCATAAAGTGATTGATGACAGTCTTTTGTTTAACAAGTTAGTATTTTACCATAGGCTTTCTAGTAATAAGACCTATAGTCTCCTAAGAATGAACAGAAAGGCCCTCGAGAGGCAGATCTGGTCCTACTCAGGGGTCAAGGTGGGTTCCAGTCTGTTGAAGTTACAATTGGGTTTGTAGGAAGAGAGGTGAAAAAGCATTTTTCAAAAGGAATGCTTTCCTGTGGCTATAGGACAACTCAAGGTTTGGGTACCATGTTGATTCTGCATCTCTGACACTGGTTTCCCTTGTGAATTTAGATAAATTAGCTTTACAAAAGAAGGGGAATAAAATAATAACTGCCTACTGTAATGAGGCTTCACTAATCATCTTACTCTCTGGCAGATATATATGAAACTCATTATGAATGTGAACGTATTTTTCAGAGATGTATGGGTTAAGACTGAAGCTCTATGGGAGTCCTGTGTGATTAATTAATGCAAGACGAAGCCAAAGTAGCAGAATAGTGTAGAGCTGAGAAGAAATTTATACCTGGGGGCTCTTCATTGGCTGATGAGCCGGCAGACCAGAAAGGTCAAATGGAACCATTATAAGTGTGATTGTACTGAGAATGTCAGAAAATTCCAAAACAGGCAGAAAACCCATTGTATTCCAAATGTGCTCAAATGCCATGTCACTTGGGAAGCCCTGCATGTATTCCTCTGATCACACAGGCACATCAATGGCATCTCTGCTGGACTGTTTCCTAAGGGGTCTTCTTCAGCTCAAGAGCATGCTATTTGCCCTGGAGAGCCTTTGAGGGACAGCAGTTTGCTCTATCAACACATCAGTAGTATACACTGCATGCATCTCTTGGAGTGGGATAGCTAGCTGCGTCTCTGAATGTACTTTCTGGTATCAAGATCTGGTTAGAAGCCTTTCCCTCCAAATGCATGCAAGTTCAGTTTCCATTCTGCAACCAGGTTTAGGAGCGTGACAGTACACACTGTGCAGAAGAGAACTTCCAGATGGCACACTGTATAATGTACTACTGGCAGAACCACCTAAGATAACTCCAAATGTATGAAATTTGGTCAAAGTCCAGTCTAAGGGAAGAGTCTGGGGGTTGACTATGAACAAGTGGACTCACTCAAGATGAGGTGAAAAACCTGTCCTTTAGACAGTTGGTGGTAGCCCTGGTACTGTCTACCTTGCTCCTTGGCTGCCAAGTCTTGGGTTGCTTGATGTTCTTGGGAGTCTCCTCAGGTGCCCTCATCTTGTCCTACTGCTTCCATCCTCAGTGTCAACAGTACGAGAGCCTAAGTGCATCTGCTCTGGTACCATGCCCAGGTTCCTCACCCTGGTTCTGAGAAGAGCCTGTGCCTCAGTCCTCTCTGGCCTAGCTTCCACTGCCTGTTCCTTGCTCTAAATCTCTGGTGCCTTGGTACCTGATACCCCTGGCTGTGCTATCTTCCCCTCACAGTCTCTCCTTTAAAGAGTTGCTCCTGTGTATTATCTGTGGTTGCTTCCTTTTTGCTCCGTTCCCAAACACCAGGTCTATTCTTGGAACGTCCGGCTACAGCACTCGTATTGACGTCAAAATTACTCAACAGTTATTGTCAGGAAGGACTTGATTTGCATTTGAATAGAGTGGCTTTTTAATGTCTCAGAAATAAGATGTTGTTGGGGACAATGTCTGGAAAGATTCCCCAAGGTAAATGTGAGGAGGCAAATTGCAAGCACGTCTCTTCTTGAGACTTCTTGAATCCCCTAGGTGTGGTGAGGACAGGGAGAAAACTACCTGTGTGAGGTGAAGGAGTATAGCTGCTTTCTCCAAACACCACTTTCATGCACTCTGTCCTCAAGGTCTGGTGGGAAAAGCACAGCTTCCTGCCAGGAACTGCAAAGCCCCTCTTGAAACTGCTGTTAAATCTGACCCAGTCACTCATGGCTGTTCCTGAGGAGGAGGGGAAAGGCACAGAAGGAATTCTGTGACCTCAGCTGATTTTTCCATTAAACCAATGACCATCATCTTTCTGTCATTTGACACAAAAAACTTGGTTTGAATGCATCTGGGTCATTTCAGCTCCTAGAACACTCCCAGATAAAGTGCAGGCTATAGGCCTTGATTGTAGGATTGCTATATCAACATTCCTACCTGAGACTGTGAGGTCTCCTCAGGTGAGCTATTAACACTACTATATTGTCTGTACATTAGTGTTATGAGAACCTGTTATTGACACATTTCATGAATTTAATGAATGCAACTGGTTGGATGTCATGTACTTTTGTCCATGTGCTTGACTGTGAGCAGAAAGTTTCTCAGCAGCTATAAGCTGAATTACCCCTTTTCCTTTAGCAGTAGGAAAGTGGATACTGTTTTGCTGCTACCGAATCCCTGTGAAGCAGATTGGCCTTTAATGCAGATGGTGAAAGGGAACATGGGGACGTACAGGGTAACCTGAATGAACATTGCCTGACTGATATCCTGGGCAGTACCTCACAGATTGGATATTAGGAAAAACAACTTCTCAGAAAGAGTAGTGAGATACTGGCATAGGCTGCCCAGAGAGGGAGTGGAGTCACCATCCCTGGAGGTGTTCAAGAAAAGGGTAGATGTGGCACTGAGGGATGTGGTTGGTGGGCATGGTGGGGATGGTCAGAGATGGTTGGACTAGACTGTCTTAGTGGTCTTTTCCAACTTTAATTATTCTATTATTCTAAGCAAGGAAAGTTGGCATGCAGCACTGGAGTGGGCAAAACTGCTTCTCTGGAGGTGAAGATACATCCTGAGAATTACTCAGACAGCTCTAGTGCAAAATATGCTCATTTTTAAGCCACTGAAGGTTGGGCCTTTGGATCTTGCACAATTGCTTAACCTTGTCGCGTCACCTTTGAAATAGGGGTGACATTTCTTACCAACTTCATGAATGAGAGGGGCCTGTTGGCTCCTATATCACCTATAGTCAACAGAAAGCAGCTTCAATACCTGTGCGTAGGCTGAGGTGTTAGAGCTGACTATCCCTGGAGAGCAAGCTGTGACCAGGCATGGAGCAGCTCTTCAGAATCATCGCAGGGCTCTGCACACCTCTCAGCTGGATTGGTCTGGGTCATATTGCTGGGATAATTGGACTTGAAAATCAAAGCTCAACCTTTCTGCTCCAGCTCTTCCCTGCTCCTCACCCAGCCCACTTCAGCAAGGCACTTAGGGCAATGAGCCAAGGCTTTCTTTTCAATCACGTTATTACCAAGAAGGATGTGAAACCTTTCAAGCTCAGGCTGATTGCATGTTTGTGCTGAACAGTGCCACTGTTTACAGATAAACGAAGCACAGTTCCATCTATGGGCTGTGTGCAGAGCAGCGTGGGTTGGGCTGACCTCCTGCTGCACCTCCCAGGCCTTCCGCTCACCCTGCTTTCCACTGCTGGAGGTATCGCTGCGGCTGTTTTCCCTTCTAAGCCTCTCTTGGGAGGTGAACTTTAAGGCCTGCCTAAATCGTGCAGGACTTGCTGGTGAGCTGCAGCTGTCCCTGAGGAAAGTGCTACTTGTCTAGAAGCCCTCAAGGCTGCACAAGGAAGAAAAACCCCTGTGGCAGAGGAAGAGCATACTCCCAGCTGAAAGCTTCATGCTCAGCCTGGCTTAGGTGGGATGGGGGGCAGGCTGCTTGTAGAGAATGTGTCTGACTGACTAAACTCAGTTCCCACTTGTGGTATCCCTGCCATCACGTGGAAAGTGCATGCAGCTTGCTATGCTATGCTTAATGTCTGTTTTGCTAATCCTTGCTGTGTCAGCAGCTGCAAACACTGAGAAGTGAGATGTTGCACAGCTTAGTATGTGCTGTGTAATTGGGAAACCTTTGTTACTTGCTAAATATGAGCCTCTCAGCTTCTTGCAGGCCAGAGAGCTTCTCATATATAACCTTCTCCTGTCCCTTTCCTTGGATGCCATGTATGCTCAGCACAGTGCTGTCAGACTGACCACGTGCAGAACATCAGGAGGGGGTTTCATTTTAGCTTAGCCTCTTGAATACCCATATGTACCCCTACTCAGTTTGTAATGCAGGAGGTGAGCGTAGCCCATACCAGAGGCGGAACAAGACACGCTTCACTCCTCTGCTATGATCAGTTAAGCACTGGATACAAGTTGCCTAGAGATGTGGTGGATCTAGAGACACTCAAGGTCAGGTTAGACTGGCTCTGAGCACCCTGATCTAGCTAGAGGTGTCCCTGTGCATTGCAAGGGAGTTGGACCAGATGGCCTTTAAGGGTTCCTTCCATCTCAAACAACTCTATGATCAGTTAGCCATGGGCAGATGATGTGAGCACCCTGATATGAGCTGGGAATGGGAACTGAGCATAAATTTGGTTTAGTTCATGCAGATGGGGTGCAGCTTAGCTGATACTGCTGGAAGGAAGCTGAGGCTGCCAGCTCTGCAGCAGGATGGAGAGGAAGGTTGTGGTGCTGTGACAGAGAGGCATTGCTGGGAAATCCTGCTGGGTTGCAGTGGAGGAGTTCAGCCAGCCAAAATTCCCATTGCAGACTGGGAGAGCCAAGGGTGAGGAGCCAGTTGGGTGCTGCTGGGGCAGGAGCTGACCTTCGTTCATCTTCTGTTAGCTAACCAGTGTTTTGGATCATGTTCATTACTTAGCTTTCCAAATCTATGAGGAAGGCTAGAGAAGGAGTTTGTAAGAGCAATAACAATGAGTGATTTCCTTCATCCTGTACTCTCTTTAAAAGTTTTTAAAACTGTGGTCAACAAGGGATCTTCTAGGTCAAAACTCAGCCTGCTTTTTCCTTTAACTTTGCCCTAATCACTCCTTCACCACCCACAAGAAGCTCACTCTGCAAAACTCCAGCAATAGCTTGATACACATTAAATTTGGCTTACTCACCTTTCTCAGTTATGCTGACTACAGAGGTCTTCTGACAGGGTTTGTGAGCTTTTCTGCAGTGTACTGAATGGTACAGTGGGTTTACTGGTGAATCTGCCATCACAGGTTTTTAGGTAGGCCCTCAATTGGAGCGTTACACTTTTAAGTCTCATCTCCTGCTTCATTTACCATGTAGGATGCTTTGTAGTCTTTAGCATTTGTATTCTCAGTGTCTCTTGCGTGTGCTCTCCATACCTCTTTTTCTGACCTTATTCTATCACTAGTGTTTTTCCTTGTTCATATGTAAAAATTCCAGCTGGAAATATTCTGAGAAAGGAAAGGATTTTTATTTATTTGATTGTTTGTTTTGTGGAAACAATTCATTAGATGGATAGTTCTGCAGAGTTGTTTGAGTTCCTGTGTATTCTATGGGTAAGAATTCTTTAGTCTCTGACGTGAGTTGCCTAGAAAAGGTACATTTGTGGTACCTGACTGGAAATACTTTTTAAGTTGCTGAGTCCGTGCAGCCCAGTTGCCCAGATTGTGTCAATCTGCTCCCTGCTGCCATGGTCTGCTCTCAGCAGGAAAGCAATCCAGACTGCCTCCAGCTCTGCTCCTAGCTGCCCTGAACCTGGGAACGAAGAGCGCAGGGTATGCTTTAACCCACTCACACACTTCAGCCTCTCCAGCTGCACTTAGATTTCTCTCAGATGAATAAATGAGCTAGAGATAGGTGTGTGCCTCAGGGATAACCTCATGCGTGGATGTTAACCCAAATACCAGACCTACGTATGTATCTCATTTTTGTGATGAGGCAGGGAAAGGAAAGAAGGAACTTGATTCTTTCTCACTATGTTCTTCCTGATATCTCAACTTTGGTCTCCGGTTTTTCCATACATTAACTGCAGATGCTTTTGAACCCAAGTGGATTTGATGTCCTGGCAAGCTCAGGTGAATCTAGGTCAGTACATGAATGGCTGCTCTGGGTCCTGTCCACTCAATGTGGAGAGCTCAATGTGACCCAACTGTAGAGGCATATATGAGCAAAATAGTGTTTGACAAGTTACGATGCTCTTTTTAGATATACCCATTCCATCTCTTCACATCTTCTGTGCCAGGTTGCTTTTTCCACACCTCTGTTAATGTTATGAACCTTGTCTTTCATGCCCTACTACAGTGCATGTGTCCTGTTTAGTAATACAGTCATTCAGGTTGTGCATTGGGCTGTAGACTTGGTTTCTGATTGTGTTCTTAGAGCAGACTTCGTATACCACATTCAGGATTGTTTTCTTGAAACTTCTTTGAAATCTAGGTCAGAGTAAGCAGATACAAGTTGTCTCCCCATCCACATTCAGCTTGGAGCCCTGAAGTCCAAACGAAGGCTGACCTTAGGCACAGTTACTGTCTCACCTCCCAGTTAGTTACAACTTTTTTCATTATTATCACACTGACACGAATTTTCTTGTGCAACACCAAAGCCTGCTACTTTCCCTTCTTATTCTGCTGAATAAGCAGAGATGGATGAGCAAGGACTGAATGGAAGTGGAGACCCCAAAGCCCTCTCTATCCCTGGGGAGGTTGTTGCAGGTCAGGGCTGCGCACTGTAGGGCTGGCACTGCACCTTCTGATGAACCTCCTCCTCCTTTGGGAGGCAGCACCATGAGAGCCCCCATGAGAGCCCCCATGAGAGCATGGCATGCCCAAAGGCACGTGTGGGAAGAGAAAGCCACTGTGTGGTTCTGCAAATGCAATGCTCCAGACGATTCAGCACCTCGACAGTTAAAGACACGTTCAGTTTTCAGCCCCCTGGCGTCTCCCAAGTGCGACTAATCGCTTACAACCAGGCACCCCCTCCTTGGCCCTCGCCACTGACATGGCCCTTCTCTTTACAGCTCTACTAGAGCGTGTTCAAGTTTCTGTCAGAACCAGAAACATGCCACACGCTGCTCTAATCCCTTTAGCAGTGCACAGACTCAAGCAGTTCTCCAATAAAAGAATGAGTGCCACCCTGAACTTCCCTAATTCGTCACAGTCAACAGGATTTTTTTCCCCCTCTTTCACAGCACAGCAGTAACTTAACACGCCTTTGATGCACCGGCTGGTCCCTGTCTCATCCACGGGCTGATGGGAGCACTGTGGGCATCAGTGGGCAAGGGATGCTCAGCTATAAGGGAAATAAAGCTTCCCCTGTAGCCATCTCCATCAGCCCACAGCGGAGGGAGAGGAGGATATCCTTCCCAAGCCAATCACCTCTCCAGGCTCCCCAAAATGCAGGTCAAGTGTGTCTGTATGGCACAAGGCACCTCCTTCCATGCTCTGGCTTACAGCGGGGTACAGGTGGGTGCTGCCATCCCAGCAGAGCAGCAGGAGCTGGGACTCCCCAGCTCACCCCTGTGAGGTTTACAGTTTGTACATGCTCAGACAGATGGAGCTGCCTGGTTGTGCAGCAGTTCCATACAGGATGCAGCAGCAGCAGCCCTGCTGAGCAGAGTATTTTTTCCTCTGCAACTTGCAAATCACAGCCAACAGTGAAGACCAGCAGGCTTTTTTTCCCTCCTGTGTTTAGGAAATCTCTCGTCAGAGGCTGGTGAAAAAAGAAGAGCTGGGTGTGTTCTGGGATATTTGGTGCTCCCTGAAAATGGCAGTGATGAGGGAGACTGCCTCCTCCTCTACAGCTCATGTGTGTGTGTCTGCACCTGCGTGTGTCACAGAGTGTCCCAGCAGCTGTAAGCCTATGGGTGGCACTGAGGCACAGGATTCTCAGAAACAGCACTGCAAGTCCCGCTCTTGAGCACAGCCTCATTGTTTTTTAAGGGTCTAAAGAGGGTTGTGTGTGCACATACACGCGATGTGCATTCAATACACACGCAGTGTAACACCAGCCAGGATGGCTGTTTTCCTTTCAGGATGGTGACCCTGTCTGAGGGAAGCTGATGAAACCCTACAGGAGGGAGATCTGAGTCATGAGAACCTTCTAATGGAAACTTACTTCCTGGACTCCTTTTTGCTGCTCACTGAGAACAGAAGATGAACTAGGACGCGATGGGGAGAAGCTGCAACGGTGTGAGCTCTCTGGAGCATGATAAGCAGTTTTCGTTCCTATAAAACATGCAGTCCTTTGGTATCTTTGCTCTTTCCTGCTTCTCGTTCCTCCCCTTTGCCCTCCTTGCTCCTGGCCCAGCTCCGGGAGCAGCCTGTGGTGGCTGGTCACACATCCATTCAGCAACACGCGAGGTCCCATCATTTATAATTCTTAGACACACAATCTGCCACTTTCACATACGGAAATTCCCTAAGGTCAGAGAAGGGAAATGGTTAATTCCTTTTATTCAATACCTAACCTCCCCCCTCATCCCCCACTTCCCACCCCCACCCTGTGTGAACAGGAAGCTTGAAAAGGAAAAGCTTTCTGAATCCAGCAGCTGGGAATGGAGGAATCCTGGAACTTTATGCTGCAGAAGCTTGGAGACAACAATAAAGGTTCCCTCCCCCACCCTCCCCCCATCCAAAGAGCAAGTATATATATAAAGTAGTTATCTCTTCAGACTAACACATGGGGGATGGGACGGTCAAAATCCCAGCAGGCAAGTGCTGAATTGGATGAAGCTCCAGCAAGAAGAAGGAGATCCCTGTGCATGCACACCAGCATGGTAAGCTGGAAGAGCTGGGAAGAAGCCAAACCAGGTGATGTTCATACAGGTGTGGTTTATGACTTGGCCTTGTTTGCAGTGCTCTCTGAAACACTGTATGACACGATGTGGACCTGGACGTCACACACAGGGTTGTTCTCTCTGTAGGACAGGCCACAGGCAGCAATTTTCAGTCCTTTCAGATGTGGAAATGACTAAAATTTGAGCTATCCTTGGATCTTTCCTGTCAGAGTGGGAAGATGAGGATGATTTGCTTAGTAATTACCAGACTGCCTGACAGAACTGATGGTTTCTTCAACAAAGTGTGTCACCACTGCAGCTGCATGGGAGTGGGAAGAGCTGTGCTTGGAGCGAAGCTGTGTAGATGCCTTGGTGTCAGTTTGTGGCTCTTGTCTCGGTTTGCCCTCTTGAAGCCAACAGTAGCAAATACATACACACAAGCATTGCCAATTGTTGCACATCCGTGTAATGATGGCTTTGTCCTGTGAACCATAGTGTACCGTCAGCCCCATGAAGGGCTTCCACAACTGGAGACAGCAACATCAAGAGGGCAATCCAGTGACCAAGCTGCACCATTTCTCTGCATTTGTATCACTGAATCTCTTTCTCCAGGACTCAAAGCCACACCTACATTTGGCTTATAATAAAACTAATTGTGTTCTTTGTATATTTCCCCTTTTGAACCTTGGCCAGGATCTCATTACAGACCAGGGACACATTCACAAGCCACCAGAATGCAGCCACTGCTCCGTCACAGGGCTTTTTCTCCCACCACTGCCATAATGCTGCTTGCTGCTCCCCCACACCCTGCCCTGATGGACTCATTGCTGGTGGGGCTGTGTGCCCCTGTCCCACTGCTCATTCATTGCTTTCCTCCACCCAGGGCCAAGTCTGTGTATGGGACTGTGAGCTGCAGCCCTTGGAGGGCTGGCAGAGCTGTGCCGTGCTGGAAGGGGAAGTAGCAACTGCCTGAGTCACAGTTGATGTAAATACCTCATCATATTTGACAAGTGCTCTAAGGCAAGTCTTCATTAGTAGTGTTTTGTTCTACTTTGGGGAGCTTTCTGAGGTTTTCCTTTTTTTTTTTTTTCTCACTCTCTTGTTTGTAACACCTCCTTTGAACTTGCGACAATAAAATTTCCTTCCCCACTGATTTAGTCCTTTTCCACTTGGCACGCATGGACATTTTCTCTGCTGTTTCTATGGAACCAAAGTCCCCATGAATCCCTTTTATTTACTTCCTTGTAAGCAGTCGAGCATCGTTGGTGAGGTCAGGGGAAGGTGTGTGGCTCAGGGAGTAGCGAGAGCAATGTCGGCAGCAGCAGTAAGCTGTAAAATAACCCAGCCTTGACACCTATCCCATCTACAGGCCCACGCTGTAAGGATGCCAAGGTATTTGCAAAATACAATTAAGAAAGCTAAATAGAAGATTTCCTTCTGAAAACATTTATGCTCACATTCTTCTTTAGCTTTGGCTCTCCTGTCCCTCAGTTTTCATTTTTGAATGGAGGGAAAGATAACTAACCTGAAGGAAAACAGGACATCCACCTCCATTCTGACTGCAGTGCTGACAAGCAGTTTCCATTAGAAGTTGCCTTAGAAATAGACAGTGATTTTGAAAACACTTCTTAAAAAAATGCTTATTGTCATGAACTGTGCAACTGCTCCCTAGCACTGCTCTAGCTGCAGCCCCTTAACCCAGGCATTCTTCCTCTGAGCAGAGGGCCTACAGGATTTAGACTGGATATAAAGAAGTTTTTTGTAATAAGGGTGGTGAGGCACTGGAGCACTTTCCCCAGAGAGGGAGTAGATGCCCTGTCCCTGGAGACACTCAGGGTCAGGTGGGGCAGGGCTCTGAGCTCCCTGCTTTAGCTGTGATTGTCCCTGTTCATTGCAGGGGAGTTGGACTAGATGACCTTTAAAGTCCCATCCAACTCACGTAATTCTGTGAATCTGATTCTATGGTTCCTCTTCTTTGGTGCAGCCTCAGAACCTGGACCATCTATGTCCCCAGCTGGATATGTCATCACAGTGCTATCACCACTGGCCTCCTATGCAGGGAGCAATCACAGCATCTCTCCCATCTGGTGTGGACAGCTTGTGTCATTAGACAAGGGATGGGAGAAATAATGGCTCCACCAATAGATAGAGTGGAGGTAAATGAAAAGAGAGGAGAGCAATGGTGGAGAAGTGGATTATATAGTTGAAATCTAACCTTCATCACATCTTCTGTACTTCACCTGTGCACAGTGACTCTGTTAGAGCCCTTCCATATTAACCTCAGGAAAAAAACAACAACACAATGTTCAGTATCTTAAAGATTAAAGCAGTTTGGTGATGGAAGTAGGAAGCTGCTGAAGAACCGACTAATCATGTTTCTTTGTACTGGCTCTTGCAATAATAAAGCAATGAAAGACTTTTCACTTCCTGAGTTCCTCAATATACTTCCTCTTACCTAATATCTTTGTTATGTGAATACAATTTCTGTTCCCATGAGCAAGGAGTATGCTTCTTCTTGGTTTCCAAACACTATCGAGAATCTGAGAATATGTTTTTTTGAGTAATTACATTCAGGTCTGGTTGTTGTGATATGGAAATTACTTTTATTTTTCTCATCAGTCCTCAAATTCCTGCCATCTGAGTAGGGTAGGAGAGGAAGGACAATGTGTGTGGTGCCTGAGCACCTTCGGAGGACTAGGCTTATTTTCAGAAGTGCCTTCACTATTTACAGACCTAAATCCAAGTGACTTTCTCAAATGCTTCGGACCAGATCCTCAAAAATAGTCAGATGCTTCATATAGAGGGAAATCAATGACAATCGCACACTGAAATTTCATTGACTGTGGTTGGAAAGTAGAGTCGGGGTTCTAAATCACAGAAGCATTTTTGGAGGTGTAACTCAAGAAGCCCAAGGTTGATCTGAGTTGTGACAGTGTAAGTCAGCACAGGGGCTGTAGAGGGCTGGGCTGGGGCTGAGGCTGAGGCTGTGGGGAGGAAGCCCAGCAGCTTGTTTGTGTTCTCAGGAAGGCAAGCATAATTCACCAAACAAATGTCAGGAGGGTCACATCCCACTCTCCTGGCAGCAAGGAGAATTAGCCAGGGAAGAAACCTGTTTCAGAAATGGTACACGAGGCTGAGACTTCCACATGTTTGCAAGACTGTGGACTTAGAGCTGGGGCTCAGCCCTGTCTTTGATCCTGGCCCTTGTTTTCTGCTGTTACATTGATGGTTTCAGGCAAATCCACATCTCAGAGAGAGGGGTGGTTCCCCAGGGGCTGTGGTGTAAGGGGGTGGGTATGGCAGACAGATGGCCTATTTTCTGACTGTGCTTAACTCAGCATAGCTGCAGGTGTCATGCATCGTGCTGAGGAGTATTGCTGTGGCAGAGTGACTCAGGTTGGTTCACTGATCTGGAAAAAAAAAAAAAAAGCACCAAAAAATAAAGGAAAAATCTTCTATCAGGTCTTTCAGTAGCTCACTGATTTGCTGCTTCCAGTGCAAGGGTGGTGCCAGAAGCGTGTGGCTGGGAGCAGGCAGGAAGAGCAGGACCACCCCTTTCACCAGCAGCCCACGGTCAGATCATATTAAGCCCAAATGGGAAACTGCACCCTGAGGGTCAGCAGATAGTACTGTTGGTCATTGCGCAGCCGGAGTCCCCATTGTTCGGGCCTAATTTCATGGGTGTAACCCTGTTGGTGCTAACACTGTTGTCTCTACTACATCTCCACAGGTCCTGGAGAGAAGCAGAGGTTTGCTGGCTTAGAAGAAAGCTTGCTTCCCAGGTCTGAGTGTTATCTGAACTGCACAGGGGACTGGCTGTGACCAGGCAAAATGGCCTTGCTGAATTAAGAAGAAGGAAACCCCTTAAAAAATAATGTCCCTATAGGTAAAAGGGTAAGAGTGAGAGAAGGATAGCTTGGGAGCACTGGTAAGGAAACAAGAGCTCCAGGATAATGTAATCAGGAACATCCTTCAGCCAATTACAGCACGTGCACTTTATCTGCAGATCTTACCCTTGGTGTTATTCAGTTCATATGCTCTCAATTCACTACAAAAGAGCAAAAAATGAGTAATGATCTGAGAACTCACCCTTTCTGTCCTCAGCCCTAGCTGATAGCACAGGTAATGATTTATTTTCATTTCTATGTATTTTACGTCAATCTGATCAATGTTCCCAGCAATGTCAATGACAAAACACCAGACAGTAGCAGAGAGCTGAGGGTCCCCTGTCAGCAGCAGCCCCAGAGTGGTTGCTGTTGGAAGGGAGGTGCCAAGAACCTGGCCAGATATTCAGGCTTTCATTTGTTTTGCTGCCCTACTTAATCCTCACAGCGTCCGAAGCCAGAAACGCTTCACTTAGATTAATGAGCCAAACTAAAACAAACCCGCAGGCTTCTAGCACATGAGCTCCTGTTTAACACTGTGAGACCCACTACCAACAGCAGCTTGGCTGAGGTACAGCTCACTAAGAGGAAAGCTCCTCTTTTCCCCTTCTGGGGTCTACTCCAGAAACAAGGGGCTGGTGAGAGGCTCTGAGGACTGAATCCATTGGAGTTTGTGCTGCTGCTGCCACCATTCCCAGCCAAGGTGGGCTGGTAGATCATAGAATGGAAGGACTACTAAGTCCATCTTGTCCAACCATCAGTCCATGCCTGTGACCACCCTAGACCATGTCCCTCAGTGCCGCATCTAAATGTTTCTGGCATACCTCAAGGGATGGTAATTCCACCACCTCCCTGGGCAGCCTGTTCCAGTTCCTCACTGCTCTTTCTGAGAAGAATTTTTTCCTAATATCCAACCTGAACCTCCCCTGGAGCAACTTAAGGCCATTAGATGCCCACCATGCAGCCACACCGAGCAGCTGCTGGAGGAACTCTGGGCAGAAAGTCATTGATTTGGCCTATAAGTCCTACCAGTAAACAAAAATACCTCATTGGTCTTTTTCTGGAGTAGCTCCCACTTTTTTCTCATGTTGGTAAAAGAATTTCACTGCTTTATATTTATGGTATATAAAGAGGTCCAAATCTCTTCTTCCTTTCTTCCTCAGAGATCCTGCCTAGATAGGAAATCCCAGACAAATTATAGCAAAAAAAAAAAAAGCTGAGCTGCAAATGAAAGAAAAAGGGATGTGAGCAAAGGTAACAAGTAAACGAAAAAAAACCGACAGTTTTTAGAAGAGGCTAAAAAAAATTCATCTCAAGGAAGAAAGGGGGAAAAGGGAAGGAAGGAAAGGAGCTTCCCTCCTGCCAAGTGCACGCAGCAACCTCTACTCTCTCAGAAGTGTTATTTCTAGCCAAAACCAAATGAAAGGCTTCTGGCTGAACTGAAATGAAAACATACAGTTTTGAGATTGGTCTGCACATTGCCAGAACGGAGGTGATGAGAGGCTGCTGGCAGTGCAGGGCAAGCAAGGCAGGTGGGGAGCAGGAAAGGAAGCTTGAAGAGTTTGAAAGTCACTATCAGTTAATTTTGACTACAAAAAGGGTTATCTTGGTTTAGAGTGATTGCTGCAATGCTGTAGAATGTATTTTTCCAGCCGTTTCTATTTGAAAGTGCAGATAAAGGAAGTGCAGCTCCTTCCTCCTGCAAATAAGTTATTCTGCATGGCAAAGTACTGCCATGCACTCTGTTGCCGAAATGTGTTGCCCAAAGCTAGGCAGCTGCCTCCGTGCAAGCAGAGAGCAGCTACTGTCATTTCAGGTGTTTCTTCTACACTTGTACTGGGAGTCCCTATGGGCAATCTCCATGGGCAATCTCTAAATTTTACATCCAGGCATGGGAATCCCCAGGCCTTTTAGGAAGAACAAGTAGCAGAAAATCCTCCTAAATCCCACGTGCTTTCTCCTCCCTGGGAATTCTCTGCTCGTAAGCATCCCCGCAGCAGTGGAACTCCACGAGGCTCCTTCCTGCTTGTGCAGTGAAGGAAGCCGGATGGAATTTCCCCTGTCATGCTGACACCCAGGCACCATGCCGTGAGCTACAACTTGGCACGTGTGACTCGACCTCTCTGCAGATGAGCATGAGCTCGGCACAATTTCACCACAGTCAAGAGAGTCCCTGGAAAAAATGGAAATGGAACTCAGGCCAAAAATTTCCTGGCGACAGAGTGCTAGGATCATTGGACCATATCTCTTATTTGCACTGGTGCAAATCAAGATATGTTTTTATTGTGGATAGCGTGAGGAGCAGAGATGGAGGAAGATCAGTGACTGGGTTTAACTAACACCAGAAGTTGTATTTACGTCAACCAGAAAAGGGTGTCTTCTCTTGGATATTGTATTCAGGGTGTTCTGTAGCTCTGAGGTTTTATTTTCCTTTTCCTAACCATAAAATATAATAAAAAGAGATTAACATAAAGATAAGAACCTGAGCCAAGGGGCTGGCACTGGCTCCCTGTCAACTGCCCAACTCCTTTCCCTTCACCTCCTGGGGCAGCCAGGCACTGCAGGCAGCACTGCCCACCCGTGGCACACCTGGGGCAGGTTAGCCCACACCACATCCTGCTTCACCCTCCACCACTGCAACCTCAGATCCAAGAAGCAATGGTTGTGCTGATCTTGTCAAGTCCTAAAAACAGCTCTCGGGAAAACAGAAGAGCAGGGAGTTAGCCACTTAAATAAGGACGTTTGCTCAGGAGAAGCTGACTCCTTCAGAAAAAGAGGAGGCCCAGCTGTGCTATTTTATTACCATGAGCAGGAGATTATTTATATGTGTAGAAATACATTTTTTTTAACTCATATCTCAGGCATCTGTGTTTACTCTGCTGGAAGCAGGTCAAGCTGGGAAGCGTTCTAGTTCATGCTGACATAGACTGAAAGCTGTTCACTGTTTCTGCTGGGAGCCTCTGAAAAGAAAACACAGCACTTGGGAGTTAATACCAGAAGGGAGGACTTCATCTTCGTGTTAGGGCAGAGAAAGGCAAGTTCTACCTGCAAGTGCAGGATGCAGCCATGCCCATAGGGTGCTGGTACCAGTCTCTGCAGGATGACATCTTTCTGTACAGATGTGCCCCAAACTCCAAGGTGCCACAGCTTCATGAATGTCAACCCAGTAATGTCAGACACCACAGGACTTTTAGCAGCAGGGTCACCCATTCCTTTCCACGTGTGCTACAGACAATGGGTGTCCCAGCGGCACATCACTCGTGCAGCAGGCAGTGGTTGAGACATGAAGCCACAAATGCCTTCCTGTGAAATCTTGTTTCTAGGCTACACACCAACCCTTATAATTCTGTGATCCTGTGATCTCCCCGAACTCCTTCCACAAAAGCTAATGAGAGGCTGATTTACAAGAACAGTGTTTGTGTACACGGTTCTGTTGCTAGAGATTGGCCATGGTGACAAAAGGTTTCTGCAGCAGCCTGGTCACACAAATGATTTCAGGGACTCTAAGATAGCGGCTCCACAAAGAAGCGTTCCCATGGCTGAGTGCTGTATCAGCCATGAGAAATGACAGCAATATATCTGCCTAAGCAGGACTACTAGGTGCCACTCCAGAGATAAGCCTTCTAACCAGCCCAGCACACGTGTACATATATCACAATTTACTGCAGTTTTCACTGGGGAAAAGAGCCATCAGGAGCATCCACCCCATGCGAAGTCCTGCAGTTCCCACAGGCTTCTGAGGTTTCTGACAGAACTGGGGCCAGGGCTGTCCCCTGCAGTTGCTGAGTCATGCAACTCAGTCCCAAAGAACCTGCAGGGTCACTGCCATCCTGGGAACAGCCACTCTTCCTTCTGTGCGGGGTACGGCCGTGAGCTCACAGGCAAACAGATCTCCCCTGTTAGGCTGGGACAAAAGGAACCATCAACTTCTCCCTAATGGCACCCTTGTAAAATACACACCCAAAAAGGCTAGCCCTGGGAAGCCACCATGCCACAGCTTTTAATCACTCCCTTTCTGGACCTGGTCTGTGGCCATGAATGCAATTGCACAGGTTGTCATGGCTGTGGTGATCCATGGAGCAGGAAGTACTGCTAGCTGCAAGAGGTGCCCCCACTACCTGGCTTTAATCTCTTTGGCTCTGGGGCTTGTGGATAGATTGCAACAGTATGAAGCAGAGAAAATATGCAATGTATAATAACAGCAATGTGTTTCAGAGGAGAGGATGTCCTTTTGCATCAGCAATTGGAGAGAAGTCTCCCAGCTCAGCAAGTCTCCCTAACCTCTGGCCAGCATCAGGCCAGCTGAAAGATTCCTCCCAGCTCTGGAAACAGCAGCTTTGGCACTAGTAATGTCAAACAACAGCATTAGGACCCCCGAGGCTCTCAAAGATGATGCAAAGTCTAGCTGGATTGTCTGCTAATGTCCAAAAAGTTTGAAAGCCTACAGCCATAGCAGTGTGGCCATACTTCACTGCGTCACTTGGAGGCTGCCAGGCTCTGCATGCAGATGTGAAAGAAACTGTAGGAAAAAGCACTTTACAGCCTGCTCTGACATACTCCAGCCTTCCCAGGGACAACTTTATCTGCTGCGTGCTCTCCTCCTGTGCCCACTCTAAGCATGACTAGCTCTGCCACACGCCCGCCGCACGCCTGGCCAGCAGAACCCTGCGGAGGGGCTCCTCCGTGGCGCAGGGCTGGCGATGCCCTGCTGGGATTGCTCCTCCAGGGGCAATGAATGGGCTGCTTTCCCAGGCTGCTGAGCAGTGTGGTTGCGTCTGTTAGTCTTTGCGTGCCTCTCAAAGCAAACTGCATGTGGAAAAGGACCAGAGGAACTGTTGGCTGCGGTGGGGAATGTCCCTTTGAGAGCTGAATTGTTATTTTCTCACCAGGTGCCTGGTTTCTTTCTTTGTGATCATCAGCAATATTTCTAGAAAATATGTGTCCTTTCTCTGTCCTCTACTACAAGACCTCTACTGACACAGAGAGTGAGGAGTACCAGGAAACCTTTGGGACGTGCCTTCTCCAAATGCCTTTCTGTACAAGGATCTATTCCTCCTTAGTAAATTGCATGCACTTCTTCCCAGAGCAGCTGAAAAATGCAGTCATGACATTGTGCCTAATAGTGACCACAATTGCAACAAGGTGACGATGCTGTTTTAGTTGATGTCCTGCCTGACAAGTCAGAGTGGAAAGCAGGCTCAGCAGCTGTTTGGACACTTCTGCGTTGTGTCACCAGGAGCCCATATGCTATATCCAGGGATGCAAATTTTAAATTATGATGCAGCTCTCTCATCTCTCAAACACATGCCTCCATTCTATTTGATCATATTACTACATGCTGACAAGGACAAATCTCTCTTTCCCAGTTTTGTGTCAGAATTACCGGAGGTAAGATTTAAAATATTTAATCCCCAAAGACAGCAGCCCTATATATAAGCTTGCTTGCAGAGTGAAGAAGAAGAATAGAAATCCTGGAATCTATTCAAGTCATCCTGGGTCAGACTGCAAATACACAGTTCCATATAGAGTCTGAGTGATGCTCTTCTCTTCTGACTCAGACCACCATCCCATTAGCCCTACAGCATCATCCATGTGTGCAAACGTTGTCTCTGCCCAGGTGAAATTCCTCTGACTCTTGGTCTGCTCATTTAAATGCATCAGTCCCCTTTCAACACCGTGTCAAGGACAGAGGATAAAAACAATCCTGCCAGCACAGCAATGGGCCTCAGTAAATAACCTTACTTTATCCCTGACTTCACCTGTCTGTCCCACCCATTTATGGCCAAAATCACAAGCAGGAGCACACAGGTTGTGGAACCAGTTAACGTGGGAATATGATAGTGAAATAAGCAACAAACGCTGGATTCCAGGTCAGAGAAAGGTCTCTTTTTCCCCATCACATAATTGAAAATGCTTCCCACAAACACCATAGAGCGTAGGCCATTGTGTGAGCTTAAGCTGCTCTAAAGGGTTGCAGTGTCTTCTCTTGTTACATTCTCCAGTCCCTTGTGCAAAAGAAATAACATAATAATAATAAAAAAAGGTTAAATGTTGAAATCCAAGTTAAAAAGGTTAGTTGGGCATCAGTGCCTAGCAGTCTCTAAATCCCTCCTTACTTCCCCCCCTAAAAGCCCAATAGTCTTGAATAAAGAGGATGCTAAGCAGCATCAATGAATGCACTGTGGAGAGGGAATCAATGAACTTCAATGAAACTCTGCAGGGAGCCCCAGGGAAGTTCCCTGCATTGCTGACATAGCAGCTGCACAGCTTTCCCATCTCCTGGAAATCTCACAATACTATTCACAGGTGACAGCTGATGGAAAAGCAACCAAGCCTCTCCTTGAGCTGGATTACCTTTGTCCTGAAGAGTCCTAAAAGTGACCCTACGTGCTTCTCTCAGCACATGGCACGTGGCCCCACCATCCAGCTGGCACATTCGTGACAGAGGAGGAGGTCAGTGCTGGCCTAAATCCTACAGAGGTAAAATGTCAGCGGAAGTTGCACTGGGTGTAGAAGAAACAATCTGGCTCCCTGGAAATGGGCTGCTGTGTGCTTCTAGATGGGCTTCTGTAACTCTGTTCAACATTTGTTGCATTTCAAATGTGTTGCAAGAGGATATCCTAACGTTAGTCATAAAAATCTCCATAAAAAGGGCTGATCCCAGCTTTCTTCTTCCATACCGCATTTCTCTCCAGCTCTTCATCTGTGTGATCTCCAGCCAGCAGTCAGTGAAGAGGTTTTCTGAGATGGTCCTACAATGACTTGAACTGCAAGCACACGAAAGACTAAGACCATATTACATATCTGATGAGCTGTATACAAACATCCAGAGAAGGGAAACAGAAAGCTGTTGGGTTCTGCTTATATTTCCTTGCCTGCCCCTGGGTTGCTTAGAATGTGCTTCCAAGCTTAATTTAACAGTGCAGTACTAGTCAACGAGCTAACTGGCTGCTGTTTGCAAACTTTCACATAACATTATTCTCCTCCATTTGCAGATTTCTGCAGGAATCAAGCCTTAAAAACTTTTCCAACCATCTGTACAATCTGGTATCTATCCTTTGCATTGGATTTTACATATGGCGCGCTGACCAGGTCCCCTTTGACATGAAGTGCAAAAACACCCTTCTTCTTTAGTGAGGACAGCAGAAGACACCATTTAGCCCATGGCTTTTCATACAGCTTACAAATGCTTTGTGTCAGATCCTAACCGTCGGTGTTACTCTCTTCTTATTCCTAGAAGTCACTAAAGCCAAACAATTGAAATCTGTAGAACCTTCAGCTGGAGAATATGGTCTGATTTTTGAGTGGTCCTGAGTGGAGCCAGGAGTTGGACTCAATGATCCTTATGGATCCCTTCCGAATTGGGATATTCTATGATTCTGCCTCTATCCAATTTGGAGTACTTCTCTCTCTTCCACTTCGCTTGCTTCCCAACCACACTGTATCTACAACCTCTTCTTCCAGCCTCATGTCTGAGATTTCTGCACAGTGATAAGTGTCTGTAAATGTTCCTCCCCATTTCTCTTTAATCTGTCTTGTTTTCAATCCAGCCATCTCCCACATGTACATGGATTTTATCTTCCAGTCTATTGCATTCTGAATTTCATCACTTCTCATTCCTTGGCCTTGAGTCATTCCTATTCCTCCATAAGGAAGTAACAAGATTTGCCTTTACACAAAGGGGTGGAAGATGGTCTAACTCAAAACTGAACCCTCTTGAACAGCTGTTCAAGCTACTCAAAATGCCAGATTGATTTGGGAAGGGAGGAAATCCCTCTGAGTGACAGAAGACAAACCTTTCACCACATTATCAAGAAACCACGTGGAAAAGTGACCTATATTCTTGAAGTCTTTATTTTATCAAAAAACAGTATTTTTCACTGTTCAAATGTTTAGATTCTCTACCGGGCTCAGAATTGAGTTGGTGACTATTTTTGATACAGAGGGTAAATGTTATCACACAGGCAAAATCCAAATGTTTCCATAGAATCCACACATCTTCTTCTTATAATGGGAAAGCCAGCAAAGAGCATACAGTACATTTTAGAAATGAAGGTGAGTGACAAGTTCAAGAGAGTGCAGTATTTAAAATATTCCTCATGCCATCCTCCTACTGCTGGACTTTTTCCTAATGACAGATTATTCTGAGAGAAATTTTAGCTCAAAAACCACCAATTATTTCCTATCTAAAATATGAATCATAGTTTTCATCCCAGAAGGAAAAATTCCTAAAAATTTCTTTGGGACAGCCCCAGCCATAAAATCCTGAGAAATATATCTGTTCAGATATCTCCAGAGTCTCACTGAGTTATGTGGGAAGAGGCTTCTCTGAGAGATCAGGTTCAGTGGGGCTACCTGGCTGTGCAGCTAGCTAGACAGTGGGATTTTGATGTGATACCTCCAACCAGCATTTTGCACTTGGAAAGAGTGCCTACCTATTTATACATGTGTGCAATTCTTTCCTTTTACTTCTGGATCATTGTATGCTAGTCCTTGCCTTGTTTAGCATAGAGGTCACCAGAAAGCTAGCAGATTTAAATGATCACCTCTCAGCCTTATGACTTGACAGCTCATCCCTAAATGTGAAACTGGCAGAGAGGTAAAAAGTCAGATATTTTATTTGGAGTTCAAATGATCATTCTTTCATCCCACTTGCAATCCAGTTCAATTTTACAAAAAGAGACATGCTTTCTCTTGGAAAATATTGCTTCCCAAGAAAGAAGATGCACAGTAAGTAGAACAGCGGTCTAATCAAACGCAAACAGATTCAGCTTTTGCAGTCTATCTAATCATTTATATAAAGTTTATATGTCGCATGTTGCAAAAGAGTAACATGTTCCAAATGTGAGTTCTTGAGAAAAAGAGGCCTTCCTTGCCAACCCTTCCCCCTCCTGATGGTGAATGCTTTTGTTAAGAGCTTCAGGAACTGGAATTTCTCTAAGCAACGTTGCATCAACACAATCTAGTGGCCCCCACCCGCTCCCTGCTAACATGTCGATTAAAGTTACAGAAAGCATGTGTTGCACAACACAAAGACACTTGACTTCTTTCCTTTATAGCCTGTGCAGAGGAAAGCCCCGCTTTTTTGTTCCCTCATTCCAGCTTGAGCCTTGGACATTCCAGTAAATAAATACAGTACTCACACTGGAGAGGGACATCAAACGTCTCCGAATGATCTGTACTTTACTTAATTATTTTGTACCACAAAGGTCGATTTTTTTTTTTCCTTCTAAGGCTTAAGGAGGTGTTCATTATTTAATATTTATTGAGTAATATCGGATTTCCTATTCCTGGAACTTTCCCATTCTTGTAATACTTGTCTTAGTGTGAAGATATGTGAGTGTTTCCCCAAATCTATATCGATAAGCCAGGAAGGAGAGACAACACGGGGTAAAAACTAGTAAAAACTGGTAGGTGAGAGGGAAAAAGGAAATTTCAGGGTCTAAGTACCAGAGGAACACAGAAACAAAACACAACAATAGTCTTTACTCCTGATTGAAAACCTTACTAGGTTAGACTCTAAGTAGTCACTTTTGGCCATTCTTTTCTATTGCTTCAGGTACAGTGCTGAGCATGTGCTCCAAACAGAGGCAGCAGGAGAGAGGAGCTTATTCAGATCAGCTTTGCATAAGACATCTTCTTCCTGAAAGTATGAAGTGGCCCCAGGAAAAAAATAAAAATAAAATAACATAAATAAAAAAAACCTTCACCATACTCCAGACTGCTGTGGAGTCTAGCTTGCAAAGTGCTGATGAGTTCAACTCAATACCTTTGTTCAAGAAGGAACGAAACAAAACATAGAGCAATACAAGAGATTTTTTGAATTGCACAGTCTCATCCTCTGTAGCTGCAGTCACCAGGCACAATCATTTTCAAAACACGCATAAATCATCCACTTTTGCTTGAAAGGGACATAGGAATTACTATGATACTGCTCTTAAATAAAAAGATTGATGATTTTTTTCTCCTGTTGCAGAAAGGAATGTAATCTATGAATAACACTGTAGTTCCCCAGATTGCTCAAATGAAGTGGGTTGTTATGCTTATTTGTAATAATTGAACATTTCTTCCAGTTTTCAATTCTAAAACCTCCAGCCAGACAAGTATATGAATCCTGTCAACTAAATGAAAAGAATCATTGGTATCAGCTACTTTCTTTTGATCTAGATTTTTACCAGCAAAGTTTAAATCACTTCATGACCATCTTCAAGGAGCACTTGTTGAACTCCAAGGCCCCTTTTTCTCATGGCAGATTTTTTATTCTTCTAGCTTATGTCTGGCCCATATGTAATTTGTCACCCTCCTTCAACATCCCCAAGCATGGCTAGCAGAGCTGGATCTGAGACACCACTGTGATTCCCATCACTGTAGCCCAGAGAAGTGAATCCTCTCTGTGTTCCCCTAATGTACCATTCCCAAGAGTTAGCCTCAGATTCATCATGCTATTGCAAAATGTAAAATTATCACGTTCTATTAGACTACCTTAAAACTCATGCACTTCAGCCATAGATTGAGAAAACAGCATGTTTGAACCCAAAGGGAAAAAGACAAATTAGTTTCAGAGCCTCCCTTCTAATAGGCTTAGAGGAAGACGAGGTGCCAAAAAATGAATAATGGGTGATATTAGTAGAAAATGATAGTGTTTTCTCTAGACAGCACAAAAGCACCTCTTTCCTACAGGAAACCAGACAACTGTGTTCAGTATTGGTGTGTGGTGGTGACTTGTTGTGTCATCTACGGAGAGCCAGGACACTCCACTCCTGTATGTTCTTAAAGAGATTCACACTAAAGAATGATCTTCCTCTCACAGATGATGTGAGTTTGTATTTATCCTCAACATCCAGGCCAGGAGGATGAACCTCCTGGTGTCAACATCCATGCCTGACAAGCAGGGGTTGATGCTGATGGCCAGGAAGCAGGAAGACACATGATTCCTCTGTGGAAAAGGAGAGCTTTTGTTAAGCGTGGAGGGTTAGAGGTTTCTGTGACTAATATTCTGCTTCATGCAAATTCAGAAGACGTGAATCAGATTTTCACATAAATTCAGGAGGGAACGGGTTCAAATGAAATGAGGACAAAAGTAACACTGGTGCAAAGCCAGCTGCCTCCAGTGCAGGAGGAGACAGGCAGAAGAAGCAGCAGAATGGCGCTGGAAATGCTGCTGCCCACAAGCGTTCCAGCAGCTATGAGGTAAAGCTCTGGAGTAAATTTCCATTGTCTTTAAAAAGCAAAGTAAACATTGGAGGATTGCTCAACATCAGTTCTGCATGGATAGGGACAGAGCGGAATTACAGCAAAGGCCTAGCAAATGTATCTGAGGTGTCCAGAGGACGTACCTAAGGTCTGTATCACTTCAGCCTGTTGAGTGCTGTGTGCTTGAAGGTGGTAGAGGTGTGGGATCTGCAGACCAGCTCCATCTCTGCCTCACTACAGTGATGCGCAAGGCAGCCTGGTTAAATGCCCCAGCAGCACCCAGAATGCACATCCTACACCTTGTCCCCTATATGGCTCAGGTCCCAGCCACTCTCACTCAGCACCCCACACCTGGGCCTCCCTCCCCAAGTGTCCTCCCCTCCCTGCTCCTTCTTCCCACCCCCTGTCTGGGCTGGTGATGCAGCTGCTTCTCCAAACCCTGCACTAGCTGGGACTCTTCCACATTAACAACATTTTGGAGACCCATACCTCTAGGCTGTGCTGAGGCTTCAGCCCTTCTACTTGACAGTGTTTTGATGAGTGCTAGACTTTTTACATGTTGTCACAGCTCTTGCTTATCATCTCATTAACCTCATTAATACAGTCATGAGCTGCTGTGAAAATCAACACCACATCTTTGTTAAAGGTTATTTGCAGAGGAAAAAAGGAGACTCTTAGCTGAAAGTCAAGTAAAAGTCCACAAAACTACTCACAAGTGCAAAACCAGTAATCAGCTCAGAGAAATCCTATTTCCTATCCAAAAATCCATTCTAAACACTTTCTGACTCATTTGTTACTGTGTATGCATTTTTGGGGTGATTCTTATAGAGATATTTAAATTGGTCGTGAGGCATACATTGATCACTAGTGCTAAAAGTGAGGCATCACCCACTGATTGAGTATTCAGTCTGGACAGTACTGCAGAGACTGTTCTTTTCTAGATTCTCCAACACCCTCAAGAATGTTCTGTCAAGGACATATGATATGCTGGGCATAAGCCAGGCTTCAGTGAAATGCACATTCAGTGTTGTTCACTTTTGAACAGGTTTACTCTTTTCATTCTCAAGCACACTCCCTGGAAAGGCAAGCAGGAGGGTAGCTGAAGGCAGGAGGGTGTTGTCCCTGCTGAAGTCTGGCATGGCACCTTTCTCTTCCAGTCTGGCTTCCTTCCTTTCATGGGTATCTCATGTCTTCTGCATCGCAGACCAACAGGGAAGAATCAGGTCACCATTTGACATGTTATCCTGGAAGCAGTTGGGTTTGGCTATCAGAGTCAGAGACTCTTACCTGGCTGCACCCCATCAGAAGCACCAGTGGCAGCTCTGGGAGCCCACCATCTGCTCTGGTGCCGCAGCATCCTGCCAGGCTGGTGTATGGGGTACAACAATAGCGAAGCTCCCGGTGCCTGTGAAGGGGCTGGAGCAGGTGACACACTTCACGCTCTGCTGCCAGATGCTGGCAGACCAATTTCAAGCCAACCCTTTCCACGTGGCCCCTTTCCTTCTCTCACCGGGGTGGTGTGATCTCCGAGCCTGGCTCTGTCACTATTAGTCCCCTGGCATATGGAAGCTGCGTGGTCTCAGGGCGCTGCTGCCCGCATGTAGGGCTTCCCTTCTGACAGTCCTGCATTCAGGGCCAGGGTCGCAGGGGGATTTGTACAAAGGGGAGAATGCTTCCTTTCAGCAGCCTGAGGTCAGCACAGGGCTGCTTTGCTAGCAGAGGTCAATCATTAGGATGCTCAGAGATGGCTGGGATGCTTGGGGAGGGCAGGGCGTTCTCCACCCCCCCCGCTTCTCCCAGCGCTGCGCGTTGTCACGATGATAAATGAGAGAGTGAGGTGGGGAAGCTCTTGACTGCGCGTGGCCCGGGCCCCTGGGGGTTCACAAACTACTGCAAAGCGGCAGCTGATAAAATGGTAACTAATTCAATTAGTGAAATTTAATTTAGGTGGGGAGCGGATGGTGGGTATGCCAAGACCATATGGGAAACCAGTGGTGTTTCCATATAGAAGAACTTAATTTAAACAATGAACTCATGGGTCTTCATAACCCGGCAGCCAAAGAGCCCCCAGGAAGCCCTGCAAAGGGTTGGAGTGATTAAACAGACAAAAGCGCAGCAAGTCTGGCTGAAGTGGGGGGAGCAGGGGACAGAAACCACCCGTTCTCAGGAGGTGAACACGGCCAAGTTGGAAGAAAGCCCTGCACACACCAGAACCCCATGTTTGCGTCTCCACATGTCCCCCACCCGCTTCCTCACAGCAACGTGCTGCCCTACCCTGCCTCTATGGCCCAGCGGGAGGCTGCAGCAGCAGAGACGTGCAAGGTGAGAAGGAAGAGCGGGATACGTGCTCCCGATCAGTGGGGAAGCCGCTCTGAGGAGAAGTGCCAAGCTTCTGTAGTGGCTAATTAGAGTAAAAGCTTCCTGTCTGTCACAGGCCGGCAAAGCTGCGTGCTGGCCTCGTGTGTCAGGCACCTGCGCTCAGTGCACTCGACCTTTGCGGGGGCAAAGAGGGAGGCTCGAGGCACCAGCAGCCCTGGGAGCCATCATGCGTCTCACCTTTTGTCACTGGAAAAAGCTGCAAAAAATGAGTAGGATTTGAGTTTGATTTGAGTTTGTTTTAGTTGGCACAGAGCCCTCGCCAAGTTTGGAAAGAGTCCTGTGATGGAGTTCTGCTAAGGAGAGCATTCTCAGGCTGTGGGTATAAACCTTCATGGAAACAGATTTATAATTCTGAAAACCTGGGAAGTCCTGCTGAAAAGGCTTACCAAGACCCCTCCTCAGGGAACAGGAGCAATGCCACGTGATGAGGGCAACTAAGTGCTGCAGACAGACAACCTCAGCAGTAAATACCAGACACTCTGATTCCTCTGACACACAGACAGATGCCCAAGCAGTTGCCCATGGCTGTATCTCCAAGGCACTGAAGTCTGCTGGGAGCAATTAGGACTCAGCAGCAGGCTGGGAAAACTCCAGGAGAAATTCCAGCTCGGTTCGTACAGAGAAAAACTATGTTGTTGCAACACTCACACTCAGGACGAGGCCCACTTTGGTCCGTGGTTGAGACTTAGCAAAACATGTCCAAAGTATGTGGAGGGCAGGTACATCTCCTGGACTAAAGTTAGCCAGCACAGCATGGACACTCCTGGATGGGAGTGTGTAGCAGAAATGCAACACCATGGCGTGAAGCAGTGATTGAGCACCTGGTGGGAAGGCAGGGCCAACCCAGGGGAGCTCAGGTGCATGCAATGTACCTGAGTGACTGGAAGGGGTGGAGACAGGATCCACCCCTTCCCAGACCTCATTTAAGGATTGGCAGGGGGGAGGTAGGGCTATCTTGCTGGAGTTCCCTGCCAACCAGAGGTCTTCCAAAGGTGAGCAGTTTTTCTTCCTTTGTTTCGGTATCCATAGCTGCAACATTTGGTCTTGTTCTCGTTCACTGTAGCCTAGGATCGTGCTGTCCTGCTATTATTGCTGTGCTTTCCATTGCATTATAGTATTGTAGAGTGGATTTGTGCACTCATGTTTGGTGGGTTGTGAGGCTGAGTAGGAGCCTTTCACAGCTGAAAAGTAGAATCTGGTACTTTTAATCTTTTTCTGTGGTTTTATCTGCAAGACATCAAAATGCAATGATATCTGGGTTTGCCTGGCAAACTGTGATACAATGTAAGCACGCTTGAGTAATAATCCCAAATCATGTGCTCAGCACTAACTGTAACCCACAGTATTGCATACTGTTAACGCTGAGGAATTCTCTTGGTAGGCTGCTATTTTGGACACTGGTGAAAGGCTTTTCTTTTTTTTATGCACGAACATATTCCCTGAGATGTGTCCTGGGGGAAGAGAGGAGAGTTAAAAACATAGAAACTTCTGCAAACCTTTAACATTTTGCTACTTGCTCCAAATAACAGCCAGGCTAAAAAAAAAAAAAAGAAAAAACTCTTCAGGACTGGCAGAGCAGGGATGAAGGGGACAAGAGAGCTTCTGGCTTGAGGTGTGATGAAGGGAAGGTCTAAATGCCTCCCTGCACTAAGGAGGCCTTGTGTCCTGTGGGGATCTTGGCAGACAGAAGAGGACACAATGAGGTGGGCGCTATACACTTGGTTCTTGTTGTACCCATGACTTCCAGAGGCTCTTGTGTGTGAACAGTATCTGTCTCTTGCACTTCTCCAGCACTTCCTTCTGCCAGCCAGGGTCTAACTCCTGTGGCATCTGCTTCCACCTGACCCAAGCTGCTGTGAGCATTTGCCCGGAAGAGAACAACAGCACGAAGAGGCTGTGGCACCACTCACGCACGTGTGTAGCCCAAGAGGGAGTGTTACTGCTCAGGCTGAGGTATTCCTGTATAGGAAGAGTGAGGAATATAAAGGATGAAGAAATGTTGCTCTGAACACAGAAGATGTGCCACAGAAGTACTGAAAATTGAAAGTGTGAAGCAAAAAGGTGTGAAATACTGGGAAGGGCATGGGACAAGGGGATGATGAGAGCTACTCTAGGAGACCAAAATGGACCAAAATATAATCAGGTTGACTGCTCACATGTGCAGGCAACAAGAAAAATGGAAAATACATCATTGTGATGGAATCCCTACAAAGTTACCATAGTGAAATTTGTCTTTAGCTACTCCCTCCCTGGCTTTGAATGCAGCCACCAGCAAGTGGTGGTCATCTCTTCTTGGATGCTCAACAGAACCTGTGTGCAGCACAGGCACTGTGCTAACTAATAACATGATAGATTTTGCTCTCACAAGAGAGCAAGGGAAAATCCAGACCGGGGCTTTCTGGGCTTTGTTTCTTTTATGCACCAATGGAACAAGGGAATATATCAATATGGAAGTTTAGAAATGGTTTGAGGTTTCACGGAACTTGCATCAGAGTGGCCCTGTGCCTAATACTACCATAGTTCACAAAGGTCACATGGTGAAGTGCTGGTTTCAGGCAGCATGGCTCTGGGAATTTCTTTGGGTTGTTTAGAGGAGCAGTCCAGGACTTGGCCGAGGTACTGATCAGGCTGTACGGGAACTTTGCTTCATCCCAAAAATGTCTAAAATTCAATTTTGTTGCAATGTGAATAATATGTAGTCAATGTAAAACTTTTGTCTGCGGTCAGGAACTTTTCTATGAGAGCAAGCTACTAACTTCCCTGGCTTGTCTAGAGAGCTACTAGCATTTTGAGATAGCTCTTGGCAGAAATATTGAGCTTCAACTGGGTTTGCTAAGAAATTCATAGGGGATAAGTGAGCTGGTGTTTTTCTAACACACAGCCTTGATCAGCAACTCACGTTTGCTCTGAGGAGCACTGTGTACTGGCACAAGGAAGGCTGCCCAGGAGGGAGCACAGGCTCCTTGCACTAGGTGACTGTATTTTTATTGCATCATCACACTGAATCTTGCTTGCAAGAAATGAGATAAAGCAGTGCTAAAGCCATGGGCAGCCTGTGATGGCGCTGGTGCCATTGCTAGCAGAGAGAACTTGATCTGCGGAAGTATGGAGAAGGCCAGTGTATTCACAGAGACAAGAATAAACTGTTCTACAATAGGATTTGGCAACAAACGCAAAGCATTGTTCACTTTGCTGTTGTTGGGGGTGCAGAGGAAGGCACAGTTTCTCATAGAGAATCTACATTTCAGCTCAGTTTGCTGATCCATATGGAAAATAGAGAGACAAGCCTGTAACTCAGCCTCTGGATTTCTCCAAACTGGGTTGGCTAGTTTTTGTTTCCAGTTGTGTCAGAAGCTCTCTTTGTTGTTTAGCTTCATTGGAGTAGACTGATTTCTCCTATAGCCTGGCTGTAACAGGTTCTGCCTGTGGAAGCTCTGTGTGTGCACAGCTCCATCACACATCAGTTGTGGAATGCACCACCCTGGTGAGAACCTGAATTAGCCCATTTGATCAAATGGACTCAGATAAGGAATGACAGGCTAAATATCGAAATGTATACATAGCTGCAGATCTAATATTTTAGGCTACTAAAATGGGGAAGAGCAGCTACTGTCTGCATTATTAGCAGGAGATACCACACTAGTCTGTCATTAGTCTCATGAAATGGATCATTTGATGTAGTCAAGACTCAACAAAAGTCCAGTTTGGTCTAGCCATGTATCTGTCTTATTCACTGTTAGGAAAACCATGTTTGCTTGCTTGTTTGTTTGTTTCAGGATCTCCATCAAGCTAGTGTAGGTGATCACTTTTCATGGTGTTTTCATGGTGCTTTGCAGGTCAAGCATTAATTTAATGAAACCATAAGTTTCCTTTACTGGGAGCTGAAAGTCACCACCACAGAGAATTCTGCATTTTCAATGGCCTGTGTTATTTAATGGCTTATCTGAAAAGCTCTGAAAGCTGTCTTGGCACTGTTGGAGCTGGCAGCCTAGCAGCCAGGATAGGCAGGGCCACTGTGCAGAGGGAAGGAGTAATCATGGTCAGATGAGGCTTTCCCACAGGTATCCCTTGGAGAATGAGAACCTTACAAGATGAGCTATATGTGCTCAGTAGGATTCTCATTATGGCCAAGCTCACATGCTGTATATTTCCTCTATTAGTTTTACCTTAAGTTAATGCTCTTGATTGCAGGAGACAAGATCCCTGGTAGTCAAGCTCATGGACCCACTGTTCACCCTTGCCTTTGCTGGTTCTAAAGAATAAGTATGTTGCCAAATTATTTTGTTGGTTAGATGGCCAATAACAATGGAAAACAAGAATCAGACTTTTCTTAGGAAAATGTATAGTTATATTTTACTGAGGCAATTGTTTCCTACAAGGTGGTACCACAACTGCCAGAAGAGCAGAGGCTGTAAGTGCTTAGAGCTGCATGTTTACAGGTAATCTGATTTCCTGTACAACGTGCTTCTAGGGAAGGCGTTGACTCCAGTTGCTTCTTGAGGAACTCCACTTGATCCTCCAGCTGAGACAACCTCAGCTCTGTATGGGTTGCAGAGGCTTTTTCCTGTATGCCCTATCTGGTTGCAGTTCCCACAGCTGGCTGCCCATCCCCAGGCGAAGCCAGCCCTGTGTGTTGCAAAACCTTTCTCTCAAAGTGACTTCATTGTCCCAAACAGCAGTGGCTCTGGTATGATGCTCAGCGCATTTCCTGAAAAAAAGGACATTGTCAGAGCCATGGTCTTGTACAATGCCCTCCACAAAAGGAGGGAAGGAAGGTAAATATAGAAAACTGGGGAGATATTCTACACTGAGAGACACAACAAAAGGAAAACTGCTAGGAAATGACTTCACAATGGGGCCAAATTCAGACTCCTTGGTCCTTAACACTCAGAGGCAACCCCCCTCCTTCAGCAGCTGAACAGGGAGTACCCACCACCCCTGGAAACTGGGAAAGCCCTGGACAGAAATCAGTGAGGTTCTTTCCACTGAGTTTGAGAGCCAAGCTCTTATTGAATATCTTCAAAAAAGCTTTTAGGTTGGTTGTTGACAGATTTCAGTTTTGACAGTGTGAGCCTATCTAGGTCCACATAAGCATTCTTCTCTGCAGATATTAGCAGATGTATTCATATTCTCTGCACTCAGAGCCAGAGAAGGTGCTGATACACCCCAAGCCAATTTATTCCCACGCTGTATGGTCTAGGCCAGTCATCCTTGTGCTCTTCAAAATCAAGAGAGAGAAAGAGAACTATTTCCAAAGGATAATTAATCCCATCTGAAGATAAATGATGCTAGCAGGGGGAGGAGAGGTTAAACTGCTCTTTGAAGATGTCTCCATGGATTACCAGGAAGCATGACTTAGACTAAACACCTACCTGCTAAATAAAGAAGGGATGAATCCCACCATTACAATCTAAACTGATAATACAATGCAGATGTGTAGAGGAGTAAGTGACCAGATGGTGAATTTATCACACTACAGTGTAGTTTCTTGCAATATAAATACAGGCTGATTAAATAGTTGATTTGCTCAACAGACCATCTCAGCTTCATTACAAGAGCTAGTCTGGAGCCATTACAATTTGTCATAGGTCGCTGTGTAGGTTTTTAGAAAATATGATGTTCTGGAAATAAAAGATTATGTGCAAGCAGCAATTTTTGGTCAATTAATCTAAGGTTCTCTGTACTGAAAAAAGAATCCTAGTGCCCATTTTTCCATGCTATGTGCAGAAATGATATGTAATGCCAAATTACATTTAATTAAATGAACAAAACCACTACAATACATTAAGGCTGCTAAAGATAGCCTCTGCCTGTATTCCCCTGTGCCTCAGAATCAATGGTTTTATTTCAAACTAGCAAAGCAGATTTTTTTTCTTCAAGGCTCTCCGGGTTATGGAGATACCAAAATGCTTTGACAAAACTATATCTGGTACCATGGGTACTGAAAATAAAGAACAAAATAAAAATAGGGCTTGCATGAATCATCTTATCTGTTGGAAGCAGTTCCCTACAGTTAGAGCATGAGCAGCCCACATCCAGCATCTCCCAGGGTGGACCATGTGTGGGGATCCAGGGTCTGCAACTGCAGTCACAGCATATCCTACAAATTCTATTCCTATGGCACACATTCATCCTTTAGGCCAGGCTGCCCATAGCTTGGAGGAGGCACAGTGACACCAAGCCCTGCTTGCCTCTCTGATGCAAGCAGGAAGCTCACATCCATGTTGCCACCTTCCCTACACGGCTATGGGAGGGTGCATGAGACCAAAGTCCTGGTGTGGGTGATTCCAGAGGACCTCAGCATTTTCGGAAGTTGTGCCTGTGTTAGTAGCTAGCATCACATCACAAAAGAAACATCATGTTGAAAATAATCTAACAATTCTTTGATCTATTAATCATCTTGTTTACATAACTTTGTCACTTTTGAAGGTTTTATGCAATCGCCAAGGTCAGAAAAGTGACTCTTCAAGGGAAATGCAGATCAGGAACTCAGGATGTTGGTGAGTACATCTGCTGGATCATGCCTTCACAGTGAACCAGCATGACCTATTACTGTCTCTCAGCTCTGCTCATGAAATAGCCTAGCCATTCAAATCTAGCAATTTTTTCATGCCTCTCTGTCCTCCCCTATGGAGCTTTTCTTCACAATAAACCAAAGGGAAAGAGCCTAAAGGACAGCTCTTGTGGTAAGAATGAAGGTCTGTTGGAGATTTCAAAGTTAACACTTGAAAATCAGGGGACGTCTGGGCTATATAACAACTGTCAAGTCTAATGCTCTCCGCATGCCATTCTACTCTCAAGGGCTGCTCCCACTGCTGCTTCTGTTCTGACCATTTCTCCACTGGTGCTGATGTCCCGTGGCTGACAGACTCCACACCTGGGACTGGAATGAAACTGCCTTGAGAATATTTTGTGGACAGTGTGTGACAGGTGGCCTGGGGAAGCAACTTTCTTCAGGCTAGAGAACAGCTGGAAAGATAAGCTCTGAATCATCCTCTAACCTCATGCATTACCAATGCAAGGAAAGGATCTGGGTTTTTATGATTTCTTTTGTGTACATGTGTTTGTTTTTTAACCTGACCAGCAAATTTCTATGAGGCAAGGGGGCTGCAGAAGGCCAGAGTAAAGGGTTGAAATTCAGATGGTGGGAGTGGGAGAAGGGTGATGAAGTGTTATTCACCCGTTAAAAGTACAAAAGGGACATAAATGACTGATCTGAGTACCACTGCTATTCCTCCCTGATCCTTATCTGTCTCATGCTTTTTTAAACAAATGCATGCTCTTTCATTTACCTCCTGCTACCAAGAAACAATCTAATCAGGGACAGAAAATATCTTGAGACAAATAAGCTTAGCCTCAACACAGTAATTCTCCTTTGGACACCAGACTTGAATATTAACCAGAGTGGATTTAAATGACAGCAGCACCTTTCTCCTTCTGAAAAATTGTGTATCGTATGTTAGGAGGAACAGTTAAACTCTGTTACCCATCTCAGCACATCATCTTTCCAATCTCATAAATAAACCAGTCCATACTTACACAGCATTTAGCCAAGCTAACAGAAAACTGTGATAATTGTAATTAGTTACTGTCTCACTCACAGCTTCACTCCCCTTTTGATTTCTGCTGGAACTCATCTGGAGAAATTTTACCACACTCAGGAGAAAGAAATCAATGGATGAAAGAGAGGGAGGCACTGTCCTCCCTGTTGCTCTCTTATAACCTATGTCTCCTTTTCTGCCACATGTTTGCTTATCTTCACACTCTGCAGGCAACAGCAGGGTGCAGGACCAGACAGGGAGCTGCAGGGATTTGGCCATGTCACAGCAGAAACACTTCTCTCCACCCACCTTCCCTCTTCCCACAGGGAATATGGGAAAAGGAAAAAGGGAAATGAATCCTGTTCTGATCAGACAGTTTCACAAGAAAGACAGCTGCTCCCTGATCTCATGCATTCCCATGTGACAATAGTGCTCCCAAACCTGTGGTTCTCCATGGCTGTGCACCAAAGGCGTGAACAAAGCCAGCTTTCCCTAGGGCTATCCTCCTGGGCTTGCTGGCCATTCCCTGGTAAGAGTGACCACAGGGCAGGATGGAACTATCCCTAAGGCTGCAGAGAAAACCTTTTTCTCTGGCCCACTCCCACTTCTGTCTTGCTGACCCTCCCCGAAGTCCAAAGTTTGGTCTGAGCATTTCCGTTTAATATGGATTGCATTTTTATTAATTTTACAGTAAATCACTTCTCCATTTCCTTTGTTTATGCTAGGTGGATTCGGTGATTTCCATGTCTGTGTGATACATCACTTGGAACATGAGCACAACACATACCATCACTTCATCATACTCACCATTGACACCCCAGCTCTAAGACAAGAAGATAAAAAATCTGTCTCTATGCTGTCACTTCCCTTCTTTCTCCTGCACTAATTCAAAGCAACCCTTGGAAACTACAGCTCTGAGTTCCTCAATCCCAGCCTTCTTCAAGCAGGACCATCCAAAATACCTATGCAGTACAGATCAGACTTGGCCCCACCAGACCAAGCAGTGCTGTTCCATGCCTCATCTCCTTCTGAAGTCATGTATCTAGCACTTGGTCTGGGGAAGAAAGGCCACATGGAAAGGAGGAGGAAAGCTTCTGTGTTGTCAGACAAGGGAAATGCAGTGTCCTCTCCCTGTCCTCCCCTACTCTTGGGCATTGGGCCCCTTCTGAGAGCAAACAGCTGACCTGCATCTTTTGAACATCTTAGCTTTTATGGCTTAGATCCCAACTGCAGCAATGTGTCAATGCCATTTTCTCTTTGCTGAAGAGCAGGCCTGGAAAGCTTCACCTTGCTGCAGTCAATGCGCATCCCGCCATGCCCATGCAAGGCATTTTCCTTCTAAAGAACCCAGTGCCAATCCCCAATAGGCACGCACTGCAGCAGGTGAAGTGTCTCCATGGAGATCTTCCCAGTGCCCTCTCTTCAGCCCCTCCCTCTTTTATTGTAAACAGAATCCCTATCTGTGCTGGTGCAGGCAGCTCTCTGCTTCCTGGTCACCTGCCTGCCCAGTGTGCCTCCCAGCCTGCTGCTGCCTGGGAGAGCAGCAGTGCCTCTCTTGGAGAGTAACCCACACATCACAGAGAGCTCTTTTCATTCCTGAGTCGCTTTCCACTCCCATCCCATTATCAGATTTGCCTGCGTTTCTGGTGACAGCTGCAGCACTGTGATGCCAGGGACAATCTGTTCAGGGGGAGTTTGGAGGATGGAGTCTGGGGGCTGCAACCCCTAGTCTAGGCTCCTTCTCCATTTTGGTGCCTAGGACAGGATTGCTAGGTAGCTGGACATCCCTTCCTCTCTCCCACATCCAGAATGTGTCTTGTTCCTACCTGGGCAATGAGAAAGGGGTTCAGGAATCCCACAAATCCCCAGGATTTACTTTTTTCTTTAAGCTCCAATAAGTCCAAAGGCCTCACTTTCCACACAGCATCTTCCACCCACCCTTGGTTGGAAAATTCTGTCATCTATCACAGGATTTTTTAACGAGATACAGGGAAAAATGTGGAGGAATAAATGCACCCGTATTCCTTCCTGCTCCATCACCCTTTCCTCTAATGCAGACAGCTGGCATGTCCCCTGCTCCTCTCACTATTTTGGGGCTGTATATTCATGCAAACTAACCATTCCAATTTAATTTCTCCAATGTATTTGGCATGAACAGGCTTTTTTTTTGACATGTTGGTGCAGCACTGCCTACTACTCATTGCCAGGGTGCTTTTAGTACTCAGCCCCAAGGAAACCTGCCTCTCCTTTTCTGTAGGAATGCCTCTGGTGAATTTATCTCCCTGACAGGGTTTGCTGCACCAGGATATGGGGCCTGAGCTGGAAGACTACATGCACCTAATGCCCAAAATGCAATGGGCCTACATGCTGCCTTGAGTGCCTCACTTCATCATTCAGTGTCTCAGTTTCCCTCACTGGAGTATGGAAATGATACCAGTCTCCTTTCAGAAGTATCTTGTCTTCGGATAAATCCAAGGTAGACAAATCTTTGTGAATAGATGAGAAGTTGTGCCTGTAGTTTAGACTCATAGAATCATTTTGAGTTGAAAGAGACTCTTAAAGGCCATGCTGTCCAACTCCCCTGCAATGAACAGAGACACTTACAGCTGCATCAGGTTGCTCAGAGCCTGGTCCAGCCTGACCTTGAAGGTCTCCAGGGATGGGGCTTCTAACACCTCTCAGGGCAACAAGTTCCAGTGCCTCACCACCCCTACTATAAAAAACTTCCTCCTTATATCCAACCTGAATCTCCTCCTGTTTAGTTTGAAACCATTTTCCCTTGTCCTATCACAGCAGACCCTGCTAAAGAGTCCATATTCTTCTTTCCCCCTTTTAGATACTGAAAGGAAGTTTCCAATAATAGCCATAAAGAAGGTACATACTTTGAGCTTACCACTGCCATAGTAGAAAGTAAAAATACTTATAAAGTTGTCCTGGGGCAGAGTTTTGTCACCCAACTCTCTTTACAACCAATATCAATGAAATCATGCATGATTCTCCATCCTTACAGATTCACACTCTTTATCGTTGTCCAGTCATCTCCCAGCAGGGCCTTTGCTGCTCTGATCCCCTAGCACCTTCACCTGGCCTGTGCTTGGACCTAGAGGAATGCAGACTCACAAAACACAGCTGCAAATAGACCTCTGCAAACTCCTGTCCATCAGCTGGCAGGAGGGGAACATCACTCAGCACCTCATGTCCCTTAGATAGTGACCATCACAGGAGATGATGCATAAAACTTGATTATGATAAAGTGAAATATGTATGATGAGGAAGAACTCACTCTGGTAGCTCCTGAACTCTGACACGCACAGAACGAAATAGTGACACACATAAACTGACATGGAGGAAGGCAGTCTTGGTGGCAAACAGTGTTCTTGTAAAACAATGTCAGAAAGACTGGAAGAACCTCCATGAACCCGGGCTAGAAAAGGCTAGCAGCTTGAACAGTCTTTGAGTACATGTAAATGGGTTAGGCACTCACATAGTGACTCCCACTGTTTGCCAGACCAACAAATACCCCTTTTGTCCCACTGTTGCCTGCCATCTTCTCCATAATTTCTGCCCTACAAGATCTCCAGATGCTTTCACTCAAAGCAAAAAGTAAAACTGGAAGGACACAGCACTAGAAACAAGTGATGTGGGAAAGCTCCTCCACGTCGTTGGAGGAGACCCAACACCGCTTTTGGAAGAGTGAAACATGAAGGGTGCTACTCCTTCATCATCACGTTCTTGCTGCTACAACAGAATCTCACTGTTAGGGCTCAGGACAATTTCCAGGGAGGGGAGAATAAAATAAGATCTTTCAGTTCCTTTCGCCTCGATTGCAAATTTATGCTTTCCTACTTTTCCTGTTCTAGGCAGACTTTCCTGGCCCTTAACCAAGTCTTTTCAGCTGATCTTAGTTCAAATCTATGACGCACGGTCAATGTGTTCAGCAAAAGCTGCATTTTGCTGTTAACTAATGAGTGCTTGGGTGTCAACAGCAAAGAAAGTAAGATCCAGATTTTGAAAGTATCAGACATGGATCTCCTTTTACATTAGAATTTCTTTGCCATAGCCCAAGCACCTTTGTTAGTCTGGAGCAGTCCTGTTTTCTCCAGGAAAGCTCAAGTCCAGACTGACAGTGCTCCAAGTGCACTCCTGCAGCAGGGTTGTTCTACACAATCTCTGCTCAGCAGACACTCATACAGAACTCACCGAGTCTGAGAATGCAGTCCTACAAGTTCTGAATGACACGTGGGACAGTCACAGGCTTTTCCATACTAGTGCTTTTCCTCTCAGGAGTGCAGCGCTCAGTGGAGGTGGTGGGAAGCAAAACTGCTAATGCTGACGAGTACAAACATTGGTGACCAGACAAGTGCTGCCTTTTGCTTGTAAACTGGTCCATGTTCCCATACCTGACAGGACAACTGTTTCTCCCCAGCTCCAAGACACATGGTTGCATGGAGCATTCCCACTCATTGTTTGTGTAGAATAATCGCCTTCAGGCAGAGAAGAAAGTTAAAATAATAGACAGACAAATGAAACACAGGTACCAAAAATGGTGAAAGCTGATGAGATCATCTTCTCCTTTCCCCTCACTTAGTCAATACAAGGTTGTTCCCAACTGGACCTCAGAACAATGCCACTTAACCTAGACGCAGTCATGCTGCAGGAACTGCCAAACACAATGCAATGAAGAGCAGAGAATGAGCTCATATGAGTTAATCCAATTCCTGCAATAAAACAATCTATGGCCCTGGTCTCCGTCCTGCAATGTTCCGCCGAGCCAACCCTTCTGCACTTGTGTGCTAACACTTGAACAAAAGCTGCAGCTGGTGTGCTGCTGACATAACCTGGAGTTAGCAAAATGCAGCACAATATTATCAACCAATGACCTTGTTACTAAAACCATTGCTTTGTTTAGGTGGAATCCATAAACCTTGTTCTTCACAGACAGTTGGGGAGGAAAGCCTTATTTCCAAGAATGCTCACAAAAAGGATATCCATTGTGTAGGTCAAAATGAATAAACCCTTGCATGTGAAGTCCGTATGGGAAGCATCCAGGTGGCTAGTGAGAAAATAGCTTCTTATCCACTCAGCAGCAACCACTCTGCATGGCCCACAGAATCCACCACTGACAAGAGCATTCGCATTCACTATTTGTAAGATGCATCCAGAGCAACAAATACACATTCAGAGAGTGGAAAGGAACATCCCAATGATTCCTTGGACTGGTATCTTGCACTGCCTTATGTATAACGTACCTAATAGCAGAGGGTTAAAATCCCTGCCTAGGTTCCATCAAAATGTTTTTCTGGTACTGGTCCAGGTAGCAAACCCATCTCTTCCTCCTTCTTAAAATCATGTAGTGGAGAAAAAGCAGAGAGGCTTTCATTATTATCCTGTACCCATAATTAAGTTTCATTTGCAGAGCAAAGAGTTCTTAATAAGCGCACACGCACAGATATGTGCAAGCAATACCCAGAAACAGAGTTAATCAGCCAGGGTTCAGGCAGCAAGAAGAAAAATGTATTGTGATGCTGGAATGCAACAGTGCACGCAAAAATATGACCACCAAGTGCAACACTGTAAACAGGAGCATAAGTAAAATAAACAAACACATGTCATTTCATCTAGGTCACAAGTTGACTCAACGTGACATTTCCTTCTGAAGTGAAGAACATTTAGAGAAAAAAAAAAAACCAGCCTATTTATATAGGCTCTGGAATAAATTAGGACAGTTTTTCCTAGCTGTCTTGACTATTTTTGCATTTTCTTTTCTCAGATCTTAGAGACTTTTTCCCCTTTCAGGGACAAGGTTTTCCTTTTACTTGAACTCACAGATTATAAGCCATAGTCCTGCACCCTTAAAAACTGCACCTCTGTACAGCTGCCATCAGTGATCTCAGCCACATGGGTTTGCCATAAAATCAGAGGTGTGCGCAGGCTGAAAACAGTAGCTCTGAGTTCAATACTACCAGCTTTTTGAAGGCATCAGAGGCAGCCTCCATTTCTCCCATGCTAGCTTTCTCCTGAATGATGCTTTGCAGCTGTGTCTCTTTCAGTTCCCTGGGGAGCCCATTTACACTGCTGCTCTTCAATGACTAAAGTGGGAACACGCGTCCTGCATCTCTAGAAACACACACACTCATGTGCACAGCGCTCTGAAGCCCTGTGGGTGGTTTTCGTGGAAGAGAAAAATTTGGCTGATGCTTTTCTTAGCCTGCTTCATGCAGGGCAAGCATAGCATTAATCTTGGACATGTCCCTCATGCTCCTTAGCTGCTCATCACCTTGTGCAGGTGCATATCCAGAGCACTCAAAGCAACATGCATGTAGCATACAAATCAGAAGAAGGCATAAGAAGAAAAGGAAACTGACCTGATCTTCTCACAGACCCACCGAAGGGAATCTGGTTTTCTGGTTGCAGGGCACACGTTTTAAGCACCAGGACAGGCTGGACATGTTGCAATGAGTCCTACACAGTCACTCATTCACCACAAGCAGCAAGCAACATGTTGTGGAGTGCTATTGAGAAATCTGATCCTTGCTCCAGGTTAGGCACCCCTCCCCAGCCTTGTGGGAAGATGGTCACACAAAGGCCAAGCTCTTTGTGAAGCACTATATGTCTGTTTTGAGGGAGCTGGAGAGGCCAAGTAGCTGTGAGCAGGACCTGCTGCTCAAGACCCTTGGCTGCCTGTTAACAGCTCAGCTACCATATGCACTACACCAACCCAGGGCTTCCTCCTGTGCTTTTGGTAAGGGTCTGCTCGGGAACATAGCCCACCACGGCTGCAAGGTTGGCAGGAAAGGCTGACCTAACCCTGCACCAAGCAGGCCCTCAGACCTATTGTCTTGAAATCAGGGCAATGATGGATGCCTAGGATGTTTCATCATTTCCCAGCACTGTTACAGGGCCCACATTTAAACTTCATCAAAAACTTTTTGGTTTCCTTTCTAATTTTTATGTGCCTGGAGTGCTGGCTACACCTCCCCCAACCTTTGTTCTCCTGTTATTAAATGAGTGGTCCATTTTTTCTAAGGATGAGTACTACCATTCTGCAAACCCATTAATTAGACACTGGTATTAGCAGTAAGACCCCAGTAAGGGGGTTGCTGCTTGGGATGTGTCCTTTGCATTCTCTCTAATCCTCTTCTGTTCCACCCAGGCTCCATCTCTCCTTTCATGACTTTTTCCCCAGGCTTGCCACAGGGCCAAGTAATCCTAACGCTGGAGGGGACAGTTATGGGAAACAGGGCCATGAGATTCCAAATGACTTAGACACAGATGTTTGAACCAGGAGGTTAAGAGTCTGAAGGTCCTGTGCTGAGCTCAGATAGAGGCCCAGAGCCCACAGGTGTGGGGAGGCCTCAGGTGAGGCTCTCCGTGGCCATCACCTCCCAGTGGTGACTGGCACAGTCAGTGGCTGGATCCACACTGGCCTGTCTTCCCAAAATATCTCCTTCAGACAGAAGTGTCATCCTCCATGTGCAAGCACAGCAGAGACCTGTGCATGCACACAGACACAATGTGATTTTGGTATTTGCTCTTTCTCCTTCATTTTCTGTAACTCCCTTCTGCTAATATTTTCTCCCACCTTTGTGCAGAAATCTATACCCTTGGCTGTCAGTCTTGACCAGGACTTTTCCACCACTGATGCAATTAGAGCATATAAAAATAGCAGTAGCCGTATCACCCCTCATTTGGAAAATAGATCGTATGCAGCAACTCACATGTTTCAGTGGCTAACTAAATAATGAGGTCGTAGCCACACTGTGCTGGGTCTGGTCCAGCTGTTCGTCCAACAGGTCTCTGCATGCAGCTGTTCTCACCACCAGATGCAGATCCTCTTAGTTGCTGCTGAAATGATGCCATATTCCTGCTTACAGGTTTTGTTTTTCTTCTTTGAAGGCACCTGCTCAAAATGCACTGCCATTTCTGTTATTAGATAATCTGGAAAGGCAGAAGCTGAATTTTACTTGCAGGCATTTTCTGAAGCAAGGCTCTCTCTCATTTTGGAAGCCTCTCTCTCACAGGATCAGCAAACAAACTCTGGCTGCTTCCCAGACAGTTCCTGATGCGAGCTTGACATTAACTGCTGCAGTCCCAGAGGTCGGAGCAGCCTGGTCTTTCCTCTGAACGTGAGGAAACGACCTGTGGCTGCCAATGGATGCAGCTCACTGGGGTCAGGTGGCACGTGCAGGCCTCTAGCATCACGGGTCCCGGTGCCAAGAAAAACATCTCCGTGCGCTTCCTGCGTGCCGTCAGCGGGCAGGACAGCCCCGGGTGTTTCCTCCAGGCGGGTGGGTAAAGGGACAAGTGGGGATGTTTGTTGTAATTGAAGCCAGTAGCTCATCCATCTATCAGAGGACACCGTGGGTGCCTACAGCGGTGCATTGAGCAGGGCAGGCTGCCCTACCCTGTGGGGACCTGCAGGTTTCTCAGCACTTGCAGCTGGTGAGGTATGGGAACATGCTGCCCAGAAGGGTAGTGAAGTCACATCTCCAGAGGTGTTCAAGAAAGGGGTAGATGGGGCACTGAGGGACAAGGTCCAGAGTGGACACAGGCATGGGTGTTGATGGTTGGACTAGATGATCTGACTGGACTTTCCGACCTTAACGATTCTGTGGTTATGTGACCGCCTGCCACCACTTGCTGGTAGACCCACAGGCCACCAGCACCAGCAGGGACTGGCCGCCATCTTGTGCTGCCCTCATCCCACTGCACCACAGCCTCTGGAAACCCAGCAGCTTCTCGTCCCCCTGACTACTCAGCTGCCAGAGTTCTCATCCACAGACTTCATACCACATTCCCTTTCTGCACAGAGGCTGTCGAGTGTTTTTGAGCTGTCAGGAAGAAGAGCGAAGCCCAAAAATCTGATACCTCATTGTCCTGTCTACATCAATACCAGCATAAAATACACCAGCAGAGGAATAAACAGATTGCTTCAAAGCCATGAGACAAAGCAGGCTCTTCTTGCAAGCACTGCCACTTTCCTTGTCCTGCAGCAACAACGTGCTGCGAAGAAAACTCTGTCACGTGCCGTGGTTTTCCAAAAGCATGAGAACAGGCTCCCAGCCCACTCTTAGATAAGAAGCCTCAAGCAAGGCAGAAACAACAAGCGAAAACTCAATTCAAGGTTTACTCCAGGATGGACGCCTTGCTACGATAAATTAAGGTGTTTTTCATTATTAAAAATAAACAAAGCAATGAAAGTGAACCATGTCACCATTCATACGCTTAAAAAACATCTTTAATCTGCTTGGGAAAATCTTTTTTTCCCCGTAACAGGAAAAAATATTAGTTGTCCAGATAACAAGCAAAACAAAATCAACTAAAGGGCATCAAGAGACTTCCTGAAATTGAAAAAACAATGTTTTGTGTAACAAGTTTAAAAAAAAAGAAAGAAAGAAACATACACAGCAAGCAGAATGATTCCTCCAGTTTCTTCAGGTCGTTCTTGGTTTCAGGAACATGAGGAAGAACAACACAAGCAGGCGAATGTTTTATTTAACCTTACAGCATTTTACAGTTGTCCTAACCCTCTTCCCTTCTCCCTTTCACACCCCCCCTCCGCCCCCCCCCCGGAAACCATTTGTCTTTCTAGTGCCTTATTTTTAACAGCTCAGCTTGGCCCCAAAGGAATATGTGAAAAACAATGAAAGAACCTAATCTGGTAACTTTGGGGCTCCCAGGACTGAAATAGCAAGTCCAATGCAAATCAGCATCACACTGCTGCGCAGGAGGGAGTGACGCCTCCCATTGCACAAGGAGAGGATGGAAGGCCACTGTGGGCAGCTTGTGCAGGCAATGTGGGCCACACTGGCAGAGAGGCCCGGGAACCCATTCATCCTGCAGTAAATCTGTCCCTGGAGATGCAGGGGGAAGTTTGCACAATGTCTGCCCAAACGCCGCCTGGATCCCTGCCAGGACCACAAGGCTTTCATTCTCAGGAGCTCACAAATCTCACCTACAAGCACCCAATGAAAACAATGCTGGATGAGGCCCGGCCTTCTCCCCTATGTCTCCTTCTCGGCTGCTGTGCCGTGGAGACTGCAGGAAATCATTAGCCATGCCTGCTAGGATCTTCTGGGTCCCAAGGAATTACTGACATTGGATGTATTCAGAGCACTTTTTTCCCTTCATTTGAAGTTATTTATAGTCTCCACACATTCATGTGTAACTTGATATATGCATTTTCTAATGTTTGGCCCTGTTGGTTAATTGTGGCAATATAGGATTTGAAGGCCTCCTATGCTGTAGTTACCCCACCTTTCAGTAACATAGTTGGTTACAACCAAGCAATTAAGTCATAAAAGTATATATACTCCCTAATAAACATACACAGGGGCAGACCCAGCCCTAACACGCTTACAAGCCAGTTTCAAGTGTGGAAAAGCACTTTCTGTCAATATTTATGACAGCAGAAGTCAGACCATTGCATGTTTGTGAAGAGTAATCCCTAGACAGGTGTAGTACCAGCCAAAGCAAATTGGTTTAGAAATGTCAACATATATTCATGGATTATTTGCCCAGCTCAAGCACTTATAGTAAATGTCAATAGACAAAGAAGTAGAGTTCAACTTGCTAATAGTGAAACCTCTAGTCTTGCAGCAAGAACATAAGTCAACGGGGGAAAAAAACAAGACTACCAACCAAAGGAAATCTCCCCAAAGAGGTTGCCAGAAGAAATTCACTTAAACCTATATCCACTCTTTCTAGGCCTACTCTATCAAGGGAGGCTGGCAGTCTGCAGCACTCTCAGTGAGAGCCGTAGCCACTCAAGTCCCTGGCCAGTGTGGAAATGCATCACTCAGCTTTACTGCCGATGAACCTTCTAGAGTTCAACATTTGGTCCCTTTCATCAGGTGACAAGTGATAGGACATGAGGAAACAGCCTCAAGTTGCACCAAGGGAGGTTTAGACTGGATATCAGGAGGAATTTCTTCACGGAAAGGTAGTTAGGCATTGAAACAGATAGCCCAGGGAAGTGGAGGAGCCCATTCCCCTGGGTGGGAATTTAAGAGAACGTATAGGTGTGACATTTAGGGGCATGGTTTGATGGTGCACCTGCAGCGCTGGGTTGATGGCTGCATTTCATGACCATAAGGGTTCTTTCCAATCTAAACGATTCTGTGATTCCTTATAGAGGATTTAACCATGCAAAGTCCCCAGGTCCATCCTGAGTCAACATGCACTCATCAAGCTGCACCATATCCTGACAGGATATCAGCAGTAAACAGTAGGCAAATACTCACGCTTTATCATTGGTTGGTATTTGTTGTTTTTAGAGATCTGCGCTAGAATTCCCACTGAAAAAAAAAAAAAATAGGCATACAATAAAAGTAGCTTCTATTTTCTGCCCATGGCAGAGTCATGCAAAAAAAGGCACTTCCTTCATTATTATTCTGTGCACAAAAATGGCTTGAAGATGTCCGTGTCATTTTTGTTTGTTTGTTTGTTTTTAATTTTTTTTCTTTTTTGCATCCATTTGATTAACTCTTGGGAAAAGGTTTATTTACAATCTTATTTTACATATCCATGTTTGTCTTTCACAGTGTGTGCCATACTGGGGTATGCTGGGATGAGTCAGAAAGTCCCACCACTGGGCAAAGCAGGCCTCCATTTCCGGCGTGCTTAGTACCCACAACTCACATTTGGTTTTGGCAAATAACCACTCACAGCTTTTGATGTGAGCTTTCTGCAAAAAGCGCCTTCTTGTAAAACTAGAGGCAGAAATGTAGACAGAAAGCAAACCCACGCAGCAGCCCTAGCATGACTAAAGCATGGACAGACACTTGCTGGAAATCACTGGCAGCATTTTCTCAGCAAAGGTTATTGTTAGAAAATATAATTGATATTAATGTCTGCGGTTATCTCATCTGATTGTATCAGCAAAATATGCTATCACTTGCTAATTACTTCTAACGTGATTTTCACGGGCAAGCAGTCGATGCTGGAGAACAGAGTTGTCTTTCTGAGCCCAGCAAAATTCTGCCTAATTGCAAATTAAGCTCCAGACCGAGGCCAGCTCACAGCCGCTGCACCCACTTTGAGAAAGCAGCGCTTTCCCATTTAACTTGAGATGATTCTCTTCATCATTTCTCCATGGAAGTAACACTTTTCTGACCAAATAACACTGTCAGCCTGCAGAACATTGCCGTGGTACAATAGCTGCCTGCTCAGGGCTCACTCGCCACCTGCTTTTCCTTGTTTTGTTTTCTAGCCTCTAATTACTGAGCAGAGTCAATTCCTAATGAGGCACTTTGATTTCCTGTTTTTCATACTTCTTGAGCCACTTAAAGAGCCAGTCCAACATAAAAGGAACCCTTTTCTAAACAGATTTTAAATTAATTATAATAACCTTGGTGGTTGTTGTTGTCATCCCTCAGCGTGTGTACATGCGTGCACATCTGACTTTTCCATGGCTGTGTTTCTCATTTAATGTTTCCACACGGAACAACCATTTTTTTGTTGTTGTGTTCCCCCCTACCCCCGCCCCCCAACAATGCAAACTGGAAACTCTTGTCCAGGAAACTGTAGCCACAGAAACACTGTGTCTGGGGCTGAGGAGGAAAAGGTGATGATGTCATGAATAATTGGGCTGTGAGAAAAGATGGAGCATGAATAAGGAGGGAAATATTCTGACGTCTGTCTTTAAAACTGGAAGATAAACACTTGTTGTGAATGGTACGCTCTGGCTTCCAAAAAGGCCGTTAGGAAGAACAGTATTAAGCAACCACACAGAAATATATGAATGATGCTAATGAGGTCTCTCAGCCCTCTAACCTCGTGGCACACGTGTAACGCCTCTCAGATCGCATCGTGGGGCTTCCTCTGTGGATATCAGTGGCACTGGAGAGCTACCACTGCTCTGGGCTTTACGGAGGTCTCAGCCCTCTTCCTCCTCCCTCTGTTCCCATACCACTGCCCTGCCCCAGCCTCCCAGTGGCACTGGTTTAAGATGCTGGAAGAGGACACATCAGGACTTTGCTGCAGCACTGGTTCCCCATTACTCCTCATCCTCTAGCCCTCCCAGGGCAGCCTGCCCAGCCCAGTACCACCATGCTGGGCACTCCTTGTCCCAGAGGTTTGGAGCCTATGTCAACAGGTTGTGCCAGCCAGCAGTCCCAGGACCTGTTAGACCAGCAAGCATTGAACTTCTCTCTGTGGAAACCGCATATAAAACTCATTGAAAATGAAATAAAATAAAATAAAATAATCAAAAAATAAATAAATAAAATTAGAACAACCCTGCAACTGGATGCTAGAAACAGAAAAACCAATAGCCCTAAAAATTAAGCTGTGGCTTAGCCATGGAGGGCTGCATTCCAACCCCACCCAAATCAGAGAGCTGAGAAAACTTCAATGGGCTCTAGCTTCTGGATTATTATTATTATTATGACAGGGTTTTCCTCTCAGGATTCAGACTCTCTCTAAATGGTGGGAAAAAGGGTTTTATACAACCTCCAGTCTCCACATGACAAAGTGACTGCCTATTCCTACAGTCGTCTGAACAGAATAGACGGAATAAGCTATTGTCTGTGCTCAGAAGTCAGCTCCTACACCGGCACTTGATTGGTCCAGGATGTAGAGGAACAAAAAGGTCATTGAATAAAAGAAGAACAATACTTTTCATGAAACAAATGAGCTTTTTCTAATTTATAACATGTTTGGTTTGGGTATCATATACATCAAAATGATGTAATTAGTAAATGTCATTTTCTGGAGAGAGAGAGCTCAGCAAACCCTTAATGATGGGAATTTCCTGCCCCAGACTGTAGGCTCTGCACTACCAGAGCATCATAAAGATGCTGTATTTCACTCGTAATTACTGTGGGTACAAAGTGGAACCCAGCCGCGCAGCAACGGGATGAGGAAAAAGTTCACCTACTGCAGAGGTTAGCTACAATGAAGGATTAATGAGAGGAACGCAACAGAGCAAAGGCTGATTAAAAACACAGGCATGTTCCACACCCAGTGCCTGAAACCTGGGAGCTGCATTTCTGCAAACAGTCCCACCTCCAGATACCAGTATCTCTCAGCATCCAGCTCCAGCCCTGAGCAGTCAGCTGCTGACTTTCCTGCAATATGCACAGTCACCAGCTCAGCTCCCAGAGCACTCGGGCCAGAGGGACGCTTGGACTTGGACAGCAGCTCTGCACATTGTGCAGCGCTCTGCTGTACACATCCAACTGCAAGATGGATTTCAGTAAGAGCCCTCAATACTCCCGACGGAAACTTCACCTTTAGGCATTGTGAGGGTGCTGGTCCCGTGCACACGCATAAATACCCACAGTCACACTCACACGTCAGACGTGTTTATGCCAGAAGTTACATTTTCTAGGTCAGAGGAAAAACTGCTCTCACAATGCTCTTTGCTCAAAGGGGAGCCAGAAGAACTGGAGACCTCTTATAAGACACATTCCTCAAACATTAGCATTCCAGGATGTTCAGGGCTTCGTCTCAAGACTCCTAATACACCGCAAGACATGAGTGACCAAGGAACATAAGGAAACTTCATGTTAGGAAAACAGTAAGTGTTCAATTTTTTTTATGTTTTTTGCAAATTAGACTTGAAACTAAGCTAAGAAAGCAAAGATTTATCCAAATCCATTGGAAAGAACTACTGGTTGCAGCAGCGGAGGACAAAAGATCTAGAAGTCCCTTTCACATGCTCATATTCCTTCTTCAAATAAGCACATGGTCTATACCTGGGAGACTCCCCAGAAACTTCCTTGCATCTCATCCTCCAGGTCCTTAAGACAGTCCCAAGTTGAATGTTGTTATAATAGCAGATGAAAAAATATATCATTAAAAACAAAGATGCTAGGGCTGCCCCAGGAGCAGCACAGTGCTTGCTGCTTCCAAAGCAGCCCTGAGCTCGGGGGCAGTGCGCGAAGCCACCATCTAGAAGACCTTTTCTCATGTGAAAATCCACTAGGCGGGTTTATGAGCAGAAATCTCCTCTGGCAACAGCCACAGCATTCTCTGAGCTGTGTGATAAACACGTTATTTAGTTCACGTTTCCTTCTTTGCAGGAATTACTCAGGCACATGTGAAACAATAACATGACTTGGAAAAGCTTCCTTGATCGTTTGTACCGCAACTTTGTTCTCTGTGGCAAATGAAATGTATGTGGGAACTAAAAGCGAGGCCCAAAGGGCTAGTGAATGCTAATCAGCCTCTTCTGCCAGGAATGGGCATGTCTGAGCTGGAAAATGTTTAACTGTTCGGGATTTTCACCTCTGTGTTAGCAAAGGAAGGACACCTCTACACATGACATTCTTCTCCCCAGGAAATACCCTTACATTCTCTTCTGGTCAGAAAGGAAAGCACTCCAGTGCAAATAATTTACTTCACACCCGCTTCTTTCCTCTCCTTTAATTTACTTTTTCAAAAATTCCTTCTGCTGCCAACTTTTCTATCTTTTATGAAGATTAACCCAACAATTCCCACATTTGTGAGCAGCTCAAACGGAAATCTGCTAAAAGAATAATCTTGAGTCAACAGAAGTGCGCTCTGATGGGCCCCAGCAGAGCCAGCTGCATTCCTGCAGCTCTGCCAAAAGAAAAGCACAAACGTTCTCCTCGCAGGTAGAGTTCAGGCTCTATGGTAAAATAGCCAACCACATGTCAGCTGATCTTCTGCATGTACATCACCATTTCTGGGCTCCCACTCACTGCAAGACAACACCAGTAGGATAGACCTGCACCCTGCTGTGCTGCCATGCTCAGTTCTACAGGTGAGCACTGCAGACACATGATGGACAGGAGATGCATTTGGGAACTGTCCTGGCCTGCTGGCAGCTCCCTGGGTGCACAGGAGAACAGTGAGAGGAGAACCACTGGGGTGTCCCCTGAGTTTTCTGGTCTAGCTCACATAAGTCATCATCCCCAGAGGCATTCGAGGAACATGTGGTTTTGTCATTGAGTTGGTGGCACCATGAGTTGATGGGCATGGTGGGGATGGATTAACAGTTGGACTAGATGACTTCAGTGGTCTTTTCCAACCTTAATGATTCTACATGGGGAAGGCTACAGCCCTTCCTGCACTGCTGGGAAGCCACCAGCTCATGACACCACCCCCTCAAGGAACCAGGGCAGCAGGTAAAGGTGTTGACTCACAGACAATACACCTTTTTCAGCTAACCACTCACTTACCATAAATGAGTGCCTGCAGCACACTTTCAGTTCCTCTAAGTCATGCTCCAGCCTTTGGCTCACCACATGCCAAGAAAGTATCCCTGACCTCAAGGTAACACCTGCTCACCACAGCTACAGCTACTGTAATGCCAGCAGCATGAGGCAAAGAAGTCAGGTTAATGGATCAAGAAGCCTGCTAGGTGGGGAAGGGAACTTACGAAGATTAACAGCCCATGGGCGCATGCAGGGAGAGGCGTGCAGGTGGCAATGAACCAAAGAAATGGGTAGCACTTGTTTATTGGAGTGGTTTCCCGCATTTCTGATGTCTGGATGAACAGAAGTAATAAAGGTGTAATTCAGGTTAAGCATTTATTTATTTTCTACTTAGAAAATAACTGAGCTAACCAAATAGTCTCTTCTCATCAACCCAAGGTCACACATTAGCTGTAACTGCATTTTCCTAAGTCTTGTCTTTGGCAAGCATTCACCCAGCCACTGCAGTAGATACAATAGAACAGGAAGAAAGCAAGTAACAGCAAAGGAGCAGGGAAAAAAAATGCCAAGAATAGGCACATGGAAAGAAGATCACAAGCACATGAGAAAGAGCTAGCCAAACACAAGAAGCAGGAGAATTCTATGAGGCAGGCAAGAGAAGTGCAAGCAGAGAAGTGAAAGTGAAAAGGAATGAAAACACCAAAGGAAATAGGAATTAAGGGACACTCTCAGGGAGAGCAAAGGGGATGGGACAAGAATGGAAAGGAGGGAGTGTAAGCAGGGAAGCGCTGCAGCTCAGCTGAGATTCCCTGTGTTCCACAGTAGGAACAACAAAGGACTCGGGAACACCTCAACAGACCAGTGTGGGGAAGAAATTAAGGTACACCAAAAAGCAAAGGCACAAGCTAAGGAAAAAGATTGGACAACAACAAAGAATGAAAAAGTGACTGAGGTACTGCTGTTCATTCACCTCTCTCCATGGAACAAGCTTCACTCAGTGGAGCACAACAGCAGAAGACATGAATGTGGCCAAAAACCCCAGCAGGTACATTTTAAGATCTCTGCATCAGAGACCAGCCCATGAACAGAAGTTTCTCTTCTTGATATGGAGACTAAGATCATGTTAGGTTCTGAGGCTCCCAAACCCCAAGCTAGGCTCTCCAAAATCAAGACTGAGGATCTGGGGATCAAGAACACTACACCAGAGCACTGTCACCTTCAGAGTACAGGGTGTACTACAAAGTGTCTCACTTGTTTTCTTTCATTTTACAGCTTATATAATAATCTGCTTTGGCCTTTTGATCTTTTTGCTTGTTCAGCTTGGAAAGAGAACAGCCACCGATGCAGGCTGAACTACCAAAACCCAGCAGGAGAGCAACCCTTCTGGAACACAGCTCTGTTTTCCAGAAGCATCTCTCATTCCTTCCTCTCCCTTCTTCGCTACACAAGGGTACGGAGCCATGGTGTCTGTAAGTGCTCAAGCCCTTGGTCTTACAAAGCACTGGCTCAGGCCCCAGGAGATCCCTTCACACCAGGGACGTATCCGCCCTGTTGAGCCAAGGGCAACCCCTGGGGAGATCCTGTGCACTGCATCAGCTGGAAAACTAACTGCAAAATCAGCAAGAGAGAATAATCATGGAAAGGTGAAATAGGGAGTAAGGTGAACCTGAAGGGAAGAGCTATATGGAGTCTTTATTTATTAAAATCCTTCTAAGGTTGTGACATTTGCTCAACAGCCTATTGCTTCGTGCTCTAGAATCTAATCATACTTAATAATAACAAAAATCTACTTGTTTTAAAATCACAGTCCAGCAATTCCATTTCATACCTCTGCACTCATGAACTACAAGAAATACTGTGAAGTCGTTCCTGTCCCACCTTCCTTCATTTTAGGGAAATATGCTCTCCTCTGGCAGCTGCTTTGCTCATTCCTTAGTGCGTCCTCACAAACACTACTCCATGTCCCCACCTGTTCTGTGGCCCTCTCCTGTCCTTTTCTTATGGCTGGGGAGAACTGTGCAGAGTCCCATACATTGCAATATCATGGATACAAATTGCTGATAGTTCAGTTTCATCTCCAGTTCCTGCACTAAGAGCGAGTGCTACTCAGAGTTGGGTACTACTCTCAAAAAAGCATCTCATTGAAGCAACTTCCAAGTTTAAAGAGAGGGGGAAAAAAAAAAAAAAAGCCATACATTAACACCCTTAATCAACAATGGATTTTTGCACACCATTGCTCTGTTCCCAATTGCTCTGCCTCTGCAGATGCCTCACAGCAGGCAGTAGCAGCCCATTGCCCCAAGGCAGTAAGAAAAACACCAGGATCCAACAGGGCAAATCTTGCTTGAAACACCACCCTCAGTTCAGCCAAGGGAAATTATCCCATGACTGTAGCACAGCATTAAGAACAGGAGAGAGAACTGCTCAGGAAAGGAAAGGAGTCAGAAGGTACCATCTGACCATCCCAGTGTGATTTTACCAGGTTTGGATACAAGCTGAATTTCTAACACTTCAGTGACCTCAGTGACTTACTGACCTTTAGATTAGAACAACAAATTCACCTGTCACCTGTTGGCAGAGCCCAAACCAAAGGGCTGCTGGAAATCACTGACTCAGCAGTCCTTGGTAAAGTCACCAGCAGAGACTGCTGGCTCTGGGAGCTGGATGCAAAATGTGGCAGCTTTCCAGGTTGCCACCCAACACATTAGTGGCCAAAAGTCACTGCCACCCCTGAGCATCACCTGTCCTGTGCAATCTATCTGCTGTTTTCTGCCTCAATGCCAATGGATATTGGCCCATGTGCAATGACTGCAAACATCTTCTCTGATGAGTGTACTATAGAAACTTTCTAACACTGGTGTCTGTCGCTCCATATTGCCATGAAGGAGTGTTAGAATTGCAGCACAGCTCACATTGCTGCTGCTTGTGCTGTAGTAGATCCATTACTTAGAGAAGGTACCATTCTGTGAAGCAAGGCACGCCAAGCCTCTCTGCAGCACTGAATTCAAGAAGGAGCTTGGGACATCGTAGGAAACAGATCTGAACGATCACACACTGACAGAGAATACAGTGGTCCCTGTTATGGGTTTAGCAGCGTCCAATAGGGTTACAGAGACCATATTTCCAGGCTAGCTACACTTAACATTACACATTACCAAAAATGCACACCTCTGTGGAATTTGTAGTTAGAGTTGCTTGGGAGTCTGCAGCAGTACAAGGCTTAAAGCCTACAGCAGATCTCTAAGTGATAAAACGTATCAGTCACTCTTTTAGGAGCAAACTGAAATTACTCCAGCGTTTATACACCGTAAGCCTTAACTACACTGTGTTCACTACTACATTTTTTTAAGCCAGACTCTGTCCTTTAAGCATTCTGTTTGTACAGCAGCTTCTGTTGGTATTTCCTCATTTGGGTTGCAGTCACTCAGAGTACAGTCATCTGTATGAATGAGCCTTCTAATCACTCTTGCTGGCTGCCTTTGAATGACCACACAATTGGAAGCAGCACCAACAAAAGTAACACAAATAACAGTTTTAAGATTGAACCTGATTTCACCGACTTGTAGCTAAGAAAAAAGGACAAAACACAAGAGCCAACATAAAGAAGAAATTGTAAGAACCAGCACCAAGCAACACAAAGGCATCCACGTGCAATTACTTTTTCCATCCTCCTCCCTAATTTGTTTCCTTCAGTAGAGCAAGCCCACACACATTAGCACATCATATACCTTTTCTGTATCTCCTTTTTCTCTGCTTGAATTTCATTTTCAGCTTTCCATCATTCAGTCAGCCAACACCCTCACCCTCCCCTTAGATACTCACAACAACCTCAGCTGCAAGAGTCAAGCAATACTACACAGCAAAAACTAAACTTCTTCCTTCCCCCTATCTCTTTCCAACCCATCACTTTTATCCTACCGTAAAGCTGGATGATGGCAGAGCTCAGGTCAGCGATGTTAGAGCAGAAGAAGCCCATCACTAGGGGCACTTGCATCCAGATATGTCAGCAGTTTCCAGCAGAGCAGACTGAACTCAGGTGAGTGTGTTCATACCACCTTCATTAAGAGTACCTGGGAACCACAAAAAAAAAAAACCAAAAAAAAAACAAAGAGCACTGGCAGGTGAATATATTGCCTACCTTCAATTATTTGCCTGCTGCTCCAAAACAGGTCTGCTGTAGTGCATATTTTGTGGAGGTTATACAGCTCCTGTACCATCAACCCCGAGTGAGCTGGATCCCCTCAAGCCAGAAAGGCAGGCAAAACTTGTGTGAGTAGCCGTATCCTGGCCAGATTTCTATCTCCCAGCAGCTCCGAAGCTTGTCATTGCTTCCCTGCTGGCGGCAGCCACTGCTGGAGGGGTGAGGCAGGGGAAACCATCCCAAGTGACTTTTCTGCACTGCTGTTTACACTTGATATCTGAGACAAAGCAGATATTGTGGTGGGTAAACATCAAGGCCACGAGACATAGACTGCCCTCTGATTACAGCTCCTTCTACCGTGCCTGATGGAGAAAAAGGTTTATTCAAGCCTTGACAAAAATCTCAAATGTAAAAGCTACATTTAGGAACACTTTAAAGCTGGAGTTACCCCTCGCAAGTGAATGTTCACTGTTTTCATCAGTTTCAAGAGTTTGTGAGAATTAATCAGCTGCAAATTGTTTCTAAAATGATCTCACTCATCTGTAGGGAGTTGCAGCAAGCATGAAATGAAACAGAACATGAACGTGTGGCCAAAACTCTTAAATGGGAAAACAAGCAGGCACCAAAATAAGCAGTTGTACAATGTGTTGTGTAAAGAGCCGTCACTGGGCAATTCATCATTAACAGAATAAAACTTTTCCCAGTACGTGGGATAAAGCATCTCTGTTTGGTGCTATTCTCCAAAGACTTTAGCTGCCACTGTGTAAATGTCAAGATTGAAGGCTAAAGCCTCTGCTAGATCCTAGATAATAAACACACCGGGTATCTAAATTGTTATATATCTTGGTATTTGACCAGCAAAACGTCCATGGAAAACTGTATGCCAGAAAATGTGCCTTCTGATTTTAAGCTGATTATTCAAGGGTTAACTATGAGCTCCCCGAATGAATTAATAAAACCCAGACATATTTTAAATCTATTGATCCATCACCATATCTGGGAGCATTGTGAATGTATAAGGCATAAGATGGAAATGCTCTGTAACCTACCAAGTGTTTGTTGCTTGTTGTACACACCAGTTGAAATCTCCCTTCATCCACATTCTCTACAGCACTCCAGATCTTACCAGGAATGAACTTAAAACAGAATCTTGCATTAGTCTCTCCTTCCCCATGGTTAAAAGGGGACCAGAGTCCCTGAACAAAACTTGTATGTACAAGTTACTCTGTTCAGCATCACAGTTGTGGTACAATCCCCACCTTCCCCAAGTATCTCCACCACACCCTTTCTGTGTCGGATCAGTGCCTCCTGTTGGGTGCCTTGCTGTGGTATAAGGAAGGTTTTGATGGAAAGTGTCAAAGTACAGAGGCTGCATCTCTTTGTATCCACCAGCCACTGCTGTAAATTCTGTTATAAGGACTGTGTTCTCACCAGGACTGGTGCTCAGTGTCCCAGGCAGCGCCAACAGCCGATGCTCAGGGCCATCCTTTGCTCCCCCTAGGAGTCCTAGGCTGCTGTGCACTTGGCAGTTATTTTTTCCTCTTCTGTCTTCTGACTGACTTGTCCATTCAGCTGCTCAGGAAGGGATGACTCACACCTCTCTCTAGCTATCTAAAAATTATGAGTTTCACCTAATCTAGACATTTGGTGATTCTGCTAGAATCACTTTCCCACTCTGGGTCTGTGTTTGTGTGTACAGAGCCATGCACAATGGCTCATGCCCCACTCCAGGGTTTAAAACAAGACTGTGAGCCCACCTCACCCTTCTGCTTAACTCCTCCATCATGACAACTACATCAGGCTGTAACCGGCCTCTGCAGTCTGGGACAGATCTTCCGATAGGTGTGCGCCCTTCCACAGGTGATTTAAGTCATCTAGGGACACTTCAGTGGTTATCCAACTTTTGGCCTGGAATGAGGTGGCGTTCCAGCAGCAGCAGACTTCTATGCAGGGTTCCACACAGCTGCTCAGCCTAAGAATGGCCCATGCACTTCTTCATGTCAGCCCAGGGGTACAGGAAACACAGCCACCAAGGGCACCTGGGCAGAAGAAAGGAATAGGGCACCCCTTGCCCCCAGCAGCATTGCTTTGTATCACTGGATGCTCGAGATAAGGATTTACTGCACATCCATTTAGGGCATGCAATGCAGTCAAGTGCCAACTTCAGCCTGCTAAATTACCTGATGAAACTTTCAATTTAAGGAACATAGCCAGGAGCCTGGGCAAGCACAGCTTCTGCCATCCAGATAGGTCTGCTGTCACGTATGACTGACAAGATATTTATGCTGATGGGTCAGCAGACAGACAGATTCATTAATTTCCTTCTCCCTTGTCCTATTATCTAAGCCCCTGTGCCATCCTCAGCCACTGGAGTGAATGTTCATTTCTATTCCATTGTCATACTAACTACTGCTCTAGTTTAAGTATTCTTTTGAACCCCAAGAACAATGTGCACAAGGCCAAATCCATCCCGCTCCTCCATGGCTAAGTAGGGCCATTAGACAGGAGAAACAATGGGAACACAGCGGGTGCTCTGTGTTCGCTCCCTGCATGGCCGCACACAAAGACAAAAAGGAGGAGCGCTGGATGGGCCAGGGATGGGTGTAGGATACCCCGACGCACTCGTTTTCCCAGCATCCCCAGATCACAAAGGAAAAGAGGGTCTGCATGGGCCTGCAGAGGCTGCATCAGTCGCCGGGTACAGGACCTCATTGTTCGGTTTGTTTTGTTTCCCCGAACAATATGTCACATATTTACGTTCCTCTCCGAGGGCCGATACTAGCACAAAATCATCACCACGTTATGTTAAAATGTCAGCACGCTGCATCACCACAGCTCCACATGAGGCTGCCTGGTGGGCCCCCGCGAGGGCTTCTGCATCCAATCATTTCCCATAAGCAGCGTTTGCAGGACGGGAGATCTTCTTAAAATAGGACAAACTCAGAAATCCTGGAGCCGAGGGCAGCCCTCACTCATGTCTCTGTCTTGAGTGACTCCATCTGGACATCCAGGATCGTTTTTGATGGCCTGCAAAAGCAGCTGCTGCTGGTTAACATTTTTTTTTTTCTTCACTAGAAGTAAAGAAAAATGCTACAGATAAAAAGTCAGGATGGTCTTTCTCTCGTTATTCATAAAGAAGTTTTATCTCCAGCACAGAGATTTTAAAATGAGTTTCCTTACCTAGGTGTCCAGCTGTATTTAAACACCATGCACTGCTACAGCTCTGAGGAGCTACAGCTGCTCGGACCAGCTTTCCCCTGTATGCAAACAGGTGTGATGCTGTGAGCCTCATGGTCCTCTGCTTGCTGCTGCACCAACACCGGCCTCTGGAGAGGACCCTGAATCCCATCTCGCACCTTCCACAGCTCCCAGCTCACGCTGGGCTACCGAGAGAGCAGGGAAACCGGTTACAGCAGCCACTTACTGTCCTCCTGCATAGATCCCGGTGCCCGGTGCTGTGTAACATAGCCCCAGACGTATTCTAAGCAGCCGAGGACGGCCCAACCATCTGTTGGAAGGCACAGACCTCTGAGGCAGGAGCTCCCAACACTGGGCCCATGGGACTTTTACCAAGGAGCCCACAAAGGGAGTTTTCCCTTAACCAAAGCCTTCACTTTGCTATGCTGCTCCAGGCAGGGCCCAGACAGGGCTGCATGCCCTTTGTGCTAACAAACACTGGGTCCCAGCGAGGCACAGCCAGCCTCCCAGTCCCACCTACAGCTCTGAGGTTCAAAACCAAATGAAGATTTGGGTCTCTCCTGGATAATTCTCTCAGTTCCAGTCACAGTTGCCAGGAGCACTGTCTATAAGAGCTTCCACTGTTGCTCATCCATCTCAGGTGGGAGTGCAGAGGGACTGCAGACCTCCTTGCAAGCTTCTGTAGGTGTCTGGCTATTACCAGCAGCTGCACTGAGAGCGGTGCCCGCAGCTTGCATCGAGTTAATGGTCACACAGAACCACATAACTGAAATATGTACATGTCATAGAATTCTAGAATCACAGAACCATTAATGTTGGAAAAGATGGCTAAGGTCACCAAGTCCAAACATCAGCCCACCAGGCCCACTAACCACATCCCTCAATGCCACATCTAGAACTTATTGCAGGTTTCACATTTTGCATTCATTCAGATCTAAAGCGATAAGGCTGCCTCCCAAAGGCGCTCCTACTACAAAATCCCAGCAGCACCGAAGCTGCAACCCCGAGAGCTGCTTGCCCAGCCTGGCGCTGGCAGAGTTCCTCTGAGATAACACGGTGCTAAATGAAATGGGATCGGTGCCACCAGCCACAAGAAAGCAGAAGAGTGAGGGACCAAGGAGCACTTCTCTGTGCTGTGCCTGGGCAGCGGGTCCTCACACGGGGCTGGGATGAGGTTTGGAGCTGCTGTGGCATCTGGCATGAAAAAATGTCCCGGGAAGCTGTTACATTAAATGGCCAAATCGATTTATTGAATGGCAGGTGTTAGCTACAAACAGATGGAGAACATAAAGGCATAAGCAGGCATTTGTATGGAAAAGAAGCCATCGATTTGTAGCTAGAGGTTCAATAGTGATCGTTATACCCTTTAATAGAAATGTTCTTATTTTTACAGGCTCAGCTCCGAGCAACAATGGCTCAATGGGCGCACGCAGCCGAGCCGCCCGAGCCCTGCTCCGGGGAGGGGGGGAGGGGGGGTCGGGCCGTGTGGGACGGGACCGGGCGGTGCGGTGCTGTGCGGTGCGGTGCTGCGCGGAGAGGCACGGAGCGGTGCGGAGCCGCGCCGTCCCAGTTGGCACGCGGCGTGCCCGGCCGGCCCGTGGCAGCGCCCGCGCGGCAGATGAGGCACGCGCCGGCCTCATTACAATGAGAATGGACAGGCTGGAGGAGACATGTGGCAGCAACAGTTTGCAAATCCCCCCTCCTTCTGTGCGAATCGGGAAACATTTCCAAACATTTGTACCCCAAATCGACCACATTAACACCCCTCCGAGCGGCTCTCCCTGGAGAGATGCTCCGCGCTACGGCCATTTAGGCAGAAACAAAACAAGCAAGAGGGATTTTTCTTTCCTTTTCTCTCTCTTTTTTTTTTTTTCTTAGGCTCTCTCGGTGTGTGTCAGTGCCAAGTCGATGCGCAACTTTCGAGCTAAGGGGTTTAAAAGCCACCGGGGGATGCGGCTCCCGCAGCGCACGGAAGGGCTGACTCTGAACAAACGAGCAGGTTTCTAAGCAAGGCAGCCCCAAAAGCAGTCCGAAGGCAACACCGCAGGGAGGTGCCTGCCGTGTCCCCCCCCTCCTCTGCCCCCT